>PIJE02000381.1:167209-209709 GCA_002895965.2 Coryphaenoides rupestris | reverse complement strand
AACAGTTTAATCTCGTCACAACCACTACAGATTCTAATACATATTTCACGGTTCATCAAAACTGAATTCAGAACCCGACAGGAATCACAAGTTGGTCAGTAGATTGGGCGACAACAATGTCTTACTCTGAAAACAGATAACGATATATAAATGACTGTCAAAAAACGTAACGCGGTCTAACATTTTTACACGGGCGGCCCTGGCCCTGGCGCTGGCGGGAAGGATCTACTTGACCCTGTAGAGGACCTTCCTCTGCATGCGGTGCTGCAGCTCTCCCCTCCTCATCATCAGGTGCAGCACCTTGAGGATGGCGTGTTCCGGATACTTCTGCATGGGGGGGGGGAGAAGAGTAAACAGTATTAACACACTTTCAGTTATCAGAATTATATATATATATATATATATATATGTTCTATTCGTCTCGTAAATATGAATGCTCGAAAACAGCTCTATTCTTATCTTCAGGTACCACAGTGATATATTGCTGCCTCTCCTTCAACAAATGTACTCTTTGTAAGTCGCTTTGGATAAAAGAGTCTGCCAAATGCTCTAAATGTAATGTAATATATATACATGTATATACAGGGTGTCTGCAGGTATCAAGAAGTACATTTTAAGACTTTAAGACATTTTTAATGCCACCTAGAATGAAATTTAAGACCAAACTTGCAACAAAAATAAACATGAAAAGTGAAAGATACACTCTTCGCAACTGAGTATGTAATATTGTCAAGAATGAAGTTAGCAGAAGTGGTTCTGGTATTCCACAAACCACCGGATGCTCTTGAAAGGGAGCAGTACGCCTAACTGGAGAAGACAATGGGCGATATTTTTCAGACAAGACAGACAGTGTGGCAAAAATGTGTAATGGAATGGAATGCTCTGTGTACTGCAAGTGTACTGCATTTAATTCCATGCCACATTTTCACCACACCACCTGTCTTGGTGCACAGCGCACTGGAGTAAGAGCCTGAAAACAGCACCCATTGGGCCTCAGCACCCAATTGGGCCTCATTCAAGTACAAATTTGATCGTAAATGGGAACATAAATGTGTAATTAGATTTACAATTAATTTACATCGAGGTCAAACTTTTGATGAATGCAGTTCTAAATCAACATTGAGGCAAAACGATACTAATTACTTGAGTTTAAGGACATTTGTCCAAATGTTTATTACAGTGAAATAAGAAATTAATACATACATTGCTTGCGAATGTGTTGGAACATCGCTAACGCTAGCTGTGGAAACTGTGCAATAACGGAGCCAATAGGAGTCTGCTGGCGTGCTCTTGAATATTGTTTGTGCTTCTTGCTTTGCATATGGGATTCTACGCCCTGAATCCCATTGTACCAAGCTTGAAACATTTGCGACAATATACTGCATCGGGCTTCGGAGACATTACCGGCCACGGGTTTTAACCATGTTGAGTATTCACTTTTTCTCAAGCCATTTATCCGTTAAACTTGCATTTACCCATGAATCCGTTAGTTTGCTAGCTTGGCTATTACATAGACTTTAGATTGTTACCTCCCTTGACTGAATCCAAACAGAAATTCTGCGTCCGGTGCTGCCCCCTGCAGGCAGCTGGAGGCGGTGGTGCGCATCGCCGAGTCGCTGGCCAAGATGAAGCTGCAGGCGGTGGCCGGCGAGGAGGAGGTGGACGAGGCCCTGCGGCTCTTCCAGGTGTCCACGCTGGACGCCGCGCTCTCCGGGAGCCTCTCGGGTACGCAATTAATTCACAGTGATCACAGCAAGTGAATTTCTTCTCTTAAAGGACTCCTATTATACCACCAGGTGTGAGTGTGATTAGCCATTCCAAGCAGTTTCAAAAACCGGTTGGACATCACAAGTGGGAGTGTCCACCCACCATACTTCTAGGTGGACATTCCCACTTGTGATGGATGTCATGTTAATCACAATGACAATTTTAATCACAGGACAATTGTTGCGACAGCTTGTTTTTGTTCGGATTAGAGCTTACCGGTTATGTTGTGTTGTCCTGTAGGTGTGGAGGGCTTCACCACGCAGGAGGACCAGGAGATGATTTCCCGCATTGAGAAGCAGCTGAAGAGGCGCTTTGCCATTGGCTCCCAGGTGTCGGAGCACAGCATCATCCAGGACTTCACCAAGCAGGTGGGTGCTGGTGTCACATGGCTCTCCATTGGCTCTGTTCACCTGTGTTGACCCCCCCCCCCCCCCCCCCCCCCCTCCTTGAACTTGTTCCAACATGGATGTGTGTCCGATCATGTTTGTCATTTCAAATTTCTTTTTATCATTTGTCCGATCGCCTGACCTAAAATGGTGTCCGTGTGAGAATAACAAACTTTTAATGCATTTTATGACATTTTTCAGAACCTTTTTTTTGTAATTAAAAAAATTATAATTTATTCCAGTGTCCATTAAATAGCCAAACCTGTCCTACCTCTGTTTAATATTATGTCATATGTAATGTTGTGAACATTACCTCATTTTAAAATACTGTGTCTGTATGAGAGAATATGTTGCCCATAATAAACTTGCAGGGCAATATTTATTACGACACCTATTTTTAAAAGCACATTTTTTGGGTTTTGTCAGTTCGATAATAACAATTCAAAAAATTATTACAAAAAATATATATATATCAGTGTCTGCGGGTCATTAAAAAGTCTTAAATAGTCTTAAATTCATATTCATAAAAAAAAGGCCTTAAAATGTATTAAATTGTATTAAATTCGTTTTTGAAAGGTCTTAAATATTTTTTGAGGCGATTTGTTCCCAATCTGACTATACGGTGTGATTGAGTTTTGCCAAATGATAAACTGAAAGAAAACCAAATACGATAGAAACTGATTATTTTTTTAAATGCGCAAGGATCCTTTTTAGGTGAAGTCATGTGACCGCAAGAGTTCGCGGGTGCTTCTGCTTTACCAATATGCTGTACTTAAAATAAAATCAAACCTCCTCATATACTCTTCTCTTCTCCAGTTTAATTGTTATTCTCTCTCGTCGCTCTCTCGCTCTTTTGTTTGTGTTTAATTACTATCGCCATCACAGCGGCGTGATGACGTCATTTTGACAGCTAAGCCGGCTAAAATGTAAACAAAGGTCACGTGCTGGGCCGGGCCAATCATTTTCGATAACCCAGTAAATATGCAAATGAGAACGTTAACCCGGGGTCTACAAGCTCACAGTGTGAAACGTTAACCCGGGGTCAATTGTTAACCCAGGGTTAAAGAAAACTAGTGTGAAACGTCAGAAAATTAACCCAGGGTTATTATAACCCAGGGTTAACGTTAACCCAGGGTTAACTTATTCAAGTGTGAAAAGCCTACAAGCAACCTAAACTGTTCCACAGTAGTAGGCTACTGTCAGTAGGAGCGATTCTGACAAGATGACTTTCTGCTCAATTTCTGCTTCGGATTCAGTCAAGGGAGGTAACAATCTAAGTTCTATGTAATAGCCAAGCTAGCAAACTAACGGATTCATGGGTAAATGCAAGTTTAACGATAAATGGCTTGAGAAAAGCGAATACTCAACATGGTTAAAACCCGTGCCCGGTAATGTCTCTGAAGCCCGATGCAGTATAATGTGTCTTACAATGTGTCAACCTTTCCTGTTAAGTTTACCTCTACCCTAGGTTCAGGGCCCTATCATTGGCCCTAATGCAAACATTTACAATGCTAAAGGGTCTGGACAGATACAAGCTGTAGTGGTGTTTCCACCATTGTTTTTTGTTTTGTCACGTACAATCCTGGCTTGTTGTCCACAGAATTTGTGCATACTGTACCATTCACAGGGAAATGTATGTGTTAATTTCTTATTTCACTGTAATAAACATTTGGACAAATGTCCTTAAACTCAAGTAATTAGTATCGTTTTGCCTCAATGTTGATTTAGAACTGCATTCATCAAAAGTTTGACCTCGATGTAAATTAATTGTAAATCTAATCTACACATTTATGTTCCCATTTACGATCAAATTTGTACTTGAATGAGGCCCAATGGGTGCTGTTTTCAGGCTCTTACTCCAGTGCGCTGTGCACCAAGACAGGTGGTGTGGTGAAAATGTGGCATGGAATTAAATTGCAGTACACTTGCAGTACACAGAGCATTCCATTCCATTACACATTTTTGCCACACTGTCTGTCTTAGCGCACTGGAGTAAGAGCCTGAAAATATCGCCCATTGTCTTCTCCAGTTAGGCGTACTGCTCCCTTTCAAGAGCATCCGGTGGTTTGTGGAATACCAGAACCACTTCTGCTAACTTCATTCTTGACAATATTACATACTCAGTTGCGAAGAGTGTATCTTTCACTTTTCATGTTTATTTTTGTTGCAAGTTTGGTCTTAAATTTCATTCTAGGTGGCATTAAAAATGTCTTAAAGTCTTAAAATTTACTTCTTGATACCTGCAGACACCCTGTATATACATTTACATTTACATTCAGGGCATTTGGCAGACGCTTTTATCCAAAGCGACTTACAAAGAGTACATTTGTTGAAGGAGAGGCAGCAATATATCACTGTGGTACCTGAAGATAAGAATAGAGCTGTTTTCAAGCATTCATATTTACGAGACGAATAGAACGAGTTTATAATATATATATATATATATTCTGATAACTGAAAGTGTGTTAATACTGTTTACTCTTCTCCCCCCCCCCATGCAGAAGTATCCGGAACACGCCATCCTCAAGGTGCTGCACCTGATGATGAGGAGGGGAGAGCTGCAGCACCGCATGCAGAGGAAGGTCCTCTACAGGGTCAAGTAGATCCTTCCCGCCAGCGCCAGGGCCAGGGCCGCCCGTGTAAAAATGTTAGACCGCGTTACGTTTTTTGACAGTCATTTATATATCGTTATCTGTTTTCAGAGTAAGACATTGTTGTTGCCCAATCTACTGACCAACTTGTGATTCCTGTCGGGTTCTGAATTCAGTTTTGATGAACCGTGGAATATGTATTAGAATCTGTAGTGGTTGTGACGAGATTAAACTGTTGAGTAAATTGTTTAATAGTGAAAAGTATTCTTTGTAACAAAAAATAAATATTGGCATGTTGAAATGGTCTGCAGTCCTATATTTGAATGTTACGATTGAATGATGACAACATTATTTGCGGTTGAATGCAGAAAATAGTCATAATGATCCGATACCAGAAGCTTTACAATGATGTAAAGGTGGTGCATGATGAGAGGGTGGAGGTTTTCTCACCTTGTCCAGCATCAGTTGTGTACTCTCCTTGATCAGCTCTGACAGGTCACTAGAGCCAACCGAGACATATGGCTCCTAACATTGATGGGTCTGTTGGGTTGAGGTCTGGTATAGACACACATAGTCCAGTAGATATACATTGATACGGTGCTGCCTGTGACAGACATAATACACGGAACCAACCCAGTGTTAAAATGAGAGGAACAGCAAGTTACTTGACCCTGCTACTGACACATCTGCAAAAAAGGTCTATAGGGGTTTCACCTGAATATTAGTCGCAACATTACAACACACAGATACGAGAAGGTAGTTATCTTGGTATTGGGTCAAAGGTGTCAGTAGAAAGGTGGGTTCTTCTGGATCGCTGCTCCTCACACTCCATGACCCCACTGTGTGTGTGTGTGTGTGTGTGTGTGTGTGTGTGTGTGACATCTCCAGTCCTCAGAGAAGTCCAGTCAAAGCAAGACCATGTGTATGGGAACTGTTCAGAGCATGATGTTAATGGAATTCACCCCTTGTTGTCTGGGTTCGGGTCTGTGGGAGCCGTTTGCAATGCTTACTGAAAGAAAAATGATGCAATTAATTATTTTTTCAACCTGAGACTGGTTGGCCTCGGCTCATATTCTGTAAGCAAGAATACATTTTCATTGAGTGAAACCACACACACAAGTACAGTGATGAAAACCTTTTCATTTTTATTGTTCAAGATAAACATGACTTATTGCGTCCATGTCTTGATTATTATCCATCGCAATGATTCAATTATTGCGATGGATAATAATCAAGACATGGACGCAATAAGTCATGTTTATCTTGAACAATAAAAATGAAAAGGTTTTCATCACTGTACTTGTGTGTGGTTTCACTCAATGAAAATGTATTCTTGCTCACAGAATATGAGCCGAGGCCAACCAGTCTCAGGTTGAAAAAATAATTAATTGCATCATTTTTCTTTCAGTAAGCATTGCAAACGGCTCCCACAGACCCGAACCCAGACAACAAGGGGTGAATTCCATTAACATCATGCTCTGAACGGTTCCCATACACATGGTCTTGCTTTGACTGGACTTCTCTGAGGACTGGAGATGTCACACACACACACACACACACACACACACAGTGGGGTCATGGAGAGTGTGAGGAGCAGCGATCCAGAAGAACCCACCTTTCTACTGACACCTTTGACCCAATACCAAGATAACTACCTTCTCGTATCTGTGTGTTGTAATGTTGCGACTAATATTCAGGTGAAACCCCTATAGACCTTTTTTGCAGATGTGTCAGTAGCAGGGTCAAGTAACTCTGCTGTTCCTCTCATTTTAAACACTGGGTTGGTTCCGTGTATTATGTCTGTCACAGGCAGCACCGTATCAATGTATATCTACTGGACTATGTGTGTCTATACCAGACCTCAACCCCAACAGACCCCATCAATGTTAGGAGCCCATATGTCTCGGTTGGCTCTAGTGACCTGTCAGAGCTGATCAAGGAGAGTACACAACTTGATGCTGGACAAGGTGAGAAAACCTCCACCCTCTCATCATGCACCACCTTTACATCATTGTAAAGCTTCTGGTATCGGATCATTAGGACTATTTTCTGCATTCAACCGCAAATAATGTTGTCATCATTCAATCGCAACATTCAAATATAGGACTGCAGACCATTTCAACATGCCAATATTTATTTTTTGTTACAAAGAATACTTTTCACAATTAACCAATTTACTCTTCAACAGTTTAATCTCGTCACCACCACTACAGATTCTAATACATATTTCACGGTTCATCAAAAACTGAATTCAGAACCCGACAGGAATCACAAGTTGGTCAGTAGATTGGGCGACAACAATGTCTTACTCTGAAAACAGATAACGATATATAATGACTGTCAAAAAACGTAACGCGGTCTAACATTTTTAACACGGGCGGCCCCCTGGCGCTGGCGGGAAGGATCTACTTGACCCTGTAGAGGACCTTCCTCTGCATGCGGTGCTGCAGCTCTCCCCTCCTCATCATCAGGTGCAGCACCTTGAGGATGGCGTGTTCCCGGATACTTCTGCATGGGGGGGGGGAGAAGAGTAAACAGTATTAACACACTTTCAGTTATCAGAATTATATATATATATATATATATATATATATGTTCTATTCGTCTCGTAAATATGAATGCTCGAAAACAGCTTCTATTCTTATCTTCAAGGTACCACAGTGATATATTGCTGCCTCTCCTTCAACAAATGTACTCTTTGTAAGTCGCTTTGGATAAAAGAGTCTGCCAAATGCCTCTAAATGTAATGTAAATGTAATATATATACATGTATATACAGGGTGTCTGCAGTATCAAGAAGTAACATTTTAAGACTTAAGACAATTTTTAATGCCACCTAGAATGAAATTTAAGAACCAAACTTGCAACAAAAATAAACATGAAAAGTGAAAGATACACTTTCGCAACTGAGTATGTAATATTGTCAAGAATGAAAGTTAGCAGAAGTGGTTCTGGTATTCCACAAACCACCGGATGCTCTTGAAAGGGAGCAGTACGCCTAACTGGAGAAGACAATGGGCGATATTTTTCAGACAAGAACAGACAGTGTGGCAAAAATGTGTAATGGAATGGAAATGCTCTGTGTACTGCAAGTGTACTGCATTTAATTCCATGGCCACATTTTCACCACACCACCTGTCCTTGGTACACAGCGCACTGGAAGTAAGAGCCTGAAAACAGCACCCATTGGGCCTCAGCACCCAATTGGGCCTCATTCAAGTACAAATTTGATCGTAAATGGGAACATAAATGTGTAATTAGATTTACAATTAATTTACATCGAGGTCAAACTTTTGATGAATGCAGTTCTAAATCAACATTGAGGCAAAACGATACTAATTACTTGAGTTTAAGGACATTTGTCCAAATGTTTATTACAGTGAAATAAGAAATTAATACATACATTGCTTGCGAATGTGTTGGAACATCGCTAACGCTAGCTGTGGAAACTGTGCAGAACGGAGCAATTGGAGTCTGCTGGCGTGCTCTTGAATATTGTTTGTGCTTCTCGCTTTGCATATGGGATTCTACCGCCCTGAATCCCATTGTACCAAGCTTGAAACATTTGCGACATATACTGCATCGGGCTTCGGAGACATTACCGGCCACGGGTTTTAACCATGTTGAGTATTCGCTTTTCTCAAGCCATTTATCGTTAAACTTGCATTTACCCATGAATCCGTTAGTTTGCTAGCTTGGCTATTACATAGAACTTAGATTGTTACCTCCCTTGACTGAATCCGAGGCAGAAATTTAGCAGAAAGTCATCTTGTCAGAATCGCTCCTACTGACAGTAGCCTACTACTGTGGAACAGTTTAGGTTGCTTGTAGGCTTTTCACACTTGAATAAGTTAACCCTGGGTTAACGTTAACCCTGGGTTATAATAACCCTGGGTTAATTTTCTGACGTTTCACACTAGTTTTCTTTAACCCTGGGTTAACAATTGACCCCGGGTTAACGTTTCACACTGTGAGCTTGTAGACCCCGGGTTAACGTTCTCATTTGCATATTTACTGGGTTATCGAAAATGATTGGCCCGGCCCAGCACGTGACCTTTGTTTACATTTTAGCCGGCTTAGCTGTCAAAATGACGTCATCACGCCGCTGTGATGGCGATAGTAATTAAACACAAACAAAAGAGCGAGAGAGCGACGAGAGAGAATAACAATTAAACTGGAGAAGAGAAGAGTATATGAGGAGGTTTGATTTTATTTTAAGTACAGCATATTGGTAAAGTAGAAGCACCCGCGAACTCTTGCGGTCACATGACTTCACCTAAAAAGGATCCTTGCGCATTTAAAAAAAAAAATCAGTTTCTATCGTATTTGGTTTTCTTTCAGTTTATCATTTGGCAAAACTCAATCACACTGTATAGTCAGATTGGGAACAAATCGCCTCAAAAAATATTTAAGACCTTTCAAAAACGAATTTAATACAATTTAATACATTTTAAGGCCTTTTTTTATGAATATGAATTTAAGACTATTTAAGACTTTTTAATGACCCGCAGACACTGATATATATATATTTTTTGTAATAATTTTTTGAATTGTTATTATCGAACTGACAAAACCCCAAAAATGTGCTTTTAAAAATAGGTGTCGTAATAAATATTGCCCTGCAAGTTTATTATGGGCAACATATTCTCTCATACAGACACAGTATTTTAAAATGAGGTAATGTTCACAACATTACATATGACATAATATTAAACAGAGGTAGGACAGGTTTGGCTATTTAATGGACACTGGAATAAATTATAATTTTTTTAATTACAAAAAAAAGGTTCTGAAAAATGTCATAAAATGCATTAAAAGTTTATGTTATTCTCACACGGACACCATTTTAGGTCAGGCGATCGGACAAATGCTAAAAAGAAATTTGAAATGACAAACATGATCGGACACACATCCATGTTGGAACAAGTTCAAGGAGGGGAGGGGGGGGGGGGGGGGGGGGGGGGGTCAACACAGGTGAACAGAGCCAGTGGAGAGCCATGTGACACCAGCACCCACCTGCTTGGTGAAGTCCTGGATGATGCTGTGCTCCGACACCTGGGAGCCAATGGCAAAGCGCCTCTTCAGCTGCTTCTCAATGCGGGAAATCATCTCCTGGTCCTCCTGCGTGGTGAAGCCCTCCACACCTACAGGACAACACAACATAACCGGTAAGCTCTAATCCGAACAAAAACAAGCTGTCGCAACAATTGTCCTGTGATTAAAATTGTCATTGTGATTAACATGACATCCATCACAAGTGGGAATGTCCACCTAGAAGTATGGTGGGTGGACACTCCCACTTGTGATGTCCAACCGGTTTTTGAAACTGCTTGGAATGGCTAATCACACTCACACCTGGTGGTATAATAGGAGTCCTTTAAGAGAAGAAATTCACTTGCTGTGATCACTGTGAATTAATTGCGTACCCGAGAGGCTCCCGGAGAGCGCGGCGTCCAGCGTGGACACCTGGAAGAGCCGCAGGGCCTCGTCCACCTCCTCCTCGCCGGCCACCGCCTGCAGCTTCATCTTGGCCAGCGACTCGGCGATGCGCACCACCGCCTCCAGCTGCCTGCAGGGGGCAGCACCGGACGCAGCCGAAACAAGGGGGTGTTAGGATTTTATGAGTTTATTTTATGCATGTATACATATATATATTTATTTATTTCTGTGCTTATATTATTATTATTTGAAGTGGTATTTCACTGTAGTCCCAATATTTCTATTCTGTTGTCATATCTATATATACTCATCTATATCATTTTTATGTATTTATTGCTTTTTTGTATAGTGATTGTATCATATATATGTGAAAACCAATAAACAGATTTGAACAATGTTTGTGAAAATATGACTGCATTCATAACAGCAAATTGGTAACCAAAGTAAAAAAATAAATACAAATAATCAACACACGCACAGAGTTTCAGTGTACATTCTTTTTTTTTTTACATTTTTGCCGAATAGTCAAAAAAAAAAGAAAGAAAGTTAGCTATGGCACTTAAACGCAGCGCGCCACAGCCTTTGGGGGAGGTGGGGGTGGGTGGAGTTACCTGACTGTGATGGGGATGAGGCCCGCTTGTCCGCTCTCCCTCTCGTGCTCGCGGGCGCCACTCCGCATCACCACGTATCGGTTCTTCAGCTTCTCTGCTGCGCCAGCCGACAGACGCGGACCGCACTTCCTGTTAGGGGGAGGAGGAGGGGGTGAGGCCCAGCCACATGACTACTAGAACCACCACCATCAGGGTGAGGCCGGTCACATGACAACCTAGAATCACCGCCGTCAGTGTGAGACCATATCCTAACCCTGCTGAAGTAATAACTCTTATGTAACAATGGTCAAACTGAAAGCATGACATCGTGGGTCGGGTGGAGGTTTCTGAGGGGAGACTCACACTCGGGCGTAGGCGATGTACTTCTTGTAGGTGGCCAGCGGGATCTCTCCCTCCACCGCCTCCGTCTGCGTGTGCGCGCTCAGGTGCACGTTCATCACGTGACGAGCCAGCGTCTGGGGGTGGAGGAATACATATTTACATTAAACATCATGACCATCTAAAATGATAAAGAGCAAAGAATAACATTAACATTTGGGCATGTTTAAGCGTTGACGACTACAGAATCAGTACATTATACTTTTTGTTTTCTTTGGTTAAAGTCATGGTTAACATTTCTCAAGGGGAACATTAATAAAATGTTACATTTATTCAATGTTTTACATTTTAGAATTGTAAACACACATAGTCCACCAGAGATATATGGATAATAAGGGATGCTATATATATATATATATATTAAAAGTTTCTAAAACTTTGGATTAATAAAAAGCATAAAAAGTTGAATTACGCTCATTTTAGTCAGGCAGACGCCAATGACATAAAAACTTAAATATAACATACATAAGAGTTATGACATCACAATAGTATAGTCAGACCTGCGATATCGACCCACCAATACAGTGAAGCCCAGGTGCACCATGCGAAATCCAGAATTTGAATATCATGCATCATCTCATTCCCTGATTGGTTCACACATATCAAGTAGCAACATTTAACCAATCGCAACCAGAGTCACCGGGCAAGCAAGACATGACAAACAACCAACAAGGAATACAAGCATCTCTCTCTCTCCGTCTCGCACCATGTCTCTCTGCTGGTCGTGGTGGTCCTTGATGATGAAGATCATGTCGAATCGAGACAGGATGGTGGGCATGAAGTCGATGTTGTCCTCCCCCTTGGTGTCGTCCCAGCGGCCGAACACCGAGTTGGCCGCGGCGAGGACAGAGCAGCGGGAGTTCAGCGTGGGTGGTGATGCCGGCCTGGCAGGATGGAGAGAACGAACTTTTAAAACACTAGACAACATTAAAAATAATTATAGGCTAATAGACTAATAATAATATATTATTTGTACAGCTATAGGAAATGTACAGCAAAAATGCAAACACAGGGCAGGGAAACATCAACAACAGGAGAAGAGCAATCAATAACAGAAAAACAAACAATGAAATAAAATATAAAATACATAAAGTAAATCCCAAATCATGTTACCTTGGCGATAGAGATGGTCTGCTGTTCCATGGCTTCATGGATGCAACTCTGTCGTCTTCCCTCATCTGGGCGGTGTAAAAACAAACAGTTAGCAGGAGCAATGGCCAAAAACGGTAAAAAACAACAGAAATAATTTTCACTCCGCCCATCCTACCTTGTCGAACTCGTCGATGCAGACCACGCCCCCGTCGGCCAGCACCATGGCTCCGCCCTCCATGATGAACCCGCGGGTCACTGGGTCTCTGAGCACCGAGGCGGTGAGACCGGCGGCGCTGCTGCCCTTACCTGAGGTGTACACCTGGGGGGCGGAGAGAAGGAATATCACTGTAAATCTCTTTTTTTTTAAATTTACATTATAACACATTATTACACATTATTACACATTATAACAGGCCCAAACAGGACCACCATCGACACCCCCCCCCACACACACTTTAAGACCCTTTACATAAATAGTGAAAGTAAAATTACATAGAAATGGGTTATTATTGTTAATTATTGATGCATTGTTCAGTGCGTTGCTGCCGCTGGTATAATGTGAAGCAATAAAGCCTTCTCAATATGTAATATTTATTTATCGATTAGATTGTGTGGTTCATTTAAATCTGCAAAGTAACTAAAGCTGTCAGATAAATGTAGTGGAGTAAAAATAAGTACAACAATAAGTACAAAAAGTACAATATCTGCCTCTCAGATGTAAAGGGTCGAAGTTGAAGTATAAAGTGTGGGAAATTAGAAATACTTCAGTACAAGTACCCCTAATTTGTACCCGAGTAAATGCAAAACAAGTAGAATAGTAGGTAGTGTGAGGGCGGGCGGTCGGTCTGCGGTCGCATGGTGGGATATGGTGGGACTGGGTTTACCCCGATGGGAGAGCACCGCTCCACAAACTTGAGCAGCTGGGACTTGGCGGTACCGGGGTCCCCCAGCATCAGCAGGTTGATGTCCCCCCTGCGGGTCAAACCATCTGGGAGCCTGGGGGGGGGGGGGGAGGAGGAAACATGTCACCATGAGACTCAATATGTCTCAATATTGCTGCAATGCATTATAAAAGTAATATGCACAATAAGAGCACCATATCCACAAACGCGATAGATCGGTAGCAAATACATTGATTGATCGTTAAGGATTTATCAATGGATTAAATAATACAATATTACAAAGTCAATGATTCATTTCTGAAAACAGCATTAGCCTGGAGACTGGCATGTCATCTGTAAACCACGTTCCCTATACCACAGGATTTTACATTTGTCAACACAATTACAATTATGAATACAATACACTGATGATTGCATAATGATCATATTGATAAAAAAAAAAAATAATAAATAGTTTTTCATTTTGCCAACCTCTTCCGCGAGCCCCCGAACAGAAGGCATGTGATTGCCTTCTTCAGGTCTTCGCTGCCGTAGATAGAGGGGGCCACTGAGCTGGCCAGGGAGCCGTACACGTCGGGGGAGGCGGCCAGAGCCCTTAGCTCTTCCTCCTCCTGAGGGGTCACCGATCCGGTCGCCCCACGACCTAGCAAGGAAAACAATACTTTCAGTAACATAGTACAAAAAGGAACATGTAGCCGTTATATGCATAATTATACACCGCCAGTGTGTAGCTATACCAAATCAAAAAAATAAAAAGGTGAATTAAAAGTCACTTTGATCATTTTTGCCGTCATCTATTATTGCAAGATGCAATACACGAAATGTCCATATTCATTACTTGGATAATTTGGGTCCATTGGAGTATTTCTGTAAAAATTCGACCCGAGATTTTCCCCAATTAAAAACAACCATCATCTACAGCAGGGGTGTCAAACATGTGGCCCGGGGCCGATGCGGCCCGCCAGCTGATCCAATCTGGCCCGGGAGCCAATTTCATAAAATGGGTTCGATGGATGGATGGATGGATGGATCTTTGATTGATTTGTTCACATTATTCCAAATCACAAATAACCACTAAGCTACACGAATCGTAAGAGTTTCATATGTATTTTCGTGGAGTTTTGTTTGTCCGGCCCCTGCTCATTAGCATTGGGTCTGTTACGGCCCTCAACCTCAAGTGAGTTTGACACCCCTGATCTACAGTAAAAGTTAGCTGATGTTGCCAGGGCAACCATAATCAACAAGTTTCCTATGCTCCTCCTAGCTTCTTGCGGTGCCGGTGAAGCCTTACCTGCGCCGTCGGTGTCCACATGGATGCCCACCACACGCAGGTACGACGCCCGGATGCCCACGCCGGCAGACTTGTCCCGCCCCTTAGTCTTGGCGGCCGCCACCTTCTTGATGGAATAGATGCCCATGATGGTCACTCGGTTGCCGGGGACGACGCGATCGCACAGGTACCTAAACAAAACCGGGCATCAAAGAGCGCGTGATTAATGCAGTGCATCTCACCTGTTGCAGCTAACCCTCGTCTCGTTAACTCACCTATTGCAGCTAACCCTAGGCTCGTTTACTCACCTGTTGCAGCTAAACCTCATCTCGTTAACCCATCTGTCGCAGCTAACCCTCATCTCGTTAACCCCCCCGTTGCAGCCGACCCGAACCCTCGTCTCGTTATACCTCACCTGTCGCAGTACAGCTGCAGGTGTCGGGGCATCTCCCCGTGGGGGACGGCGTCTGGGGCTTCCTGCAGACGCAGTGTCTGGAAGTCCACACACACACAGCGGTCGGGGATGATGAAGTAGGGGTCCATGGGACACTTCACGCGGCCCGCATTCTCCCTGGAGTGACACATGGGGAATACATAGATTTGTAAAAAATCTGTGTATGTATTAACGTATGCACATGTGTGTCTAGAAAAGTTTTAATTGTAAAACGCAGATAATTTTCCATGTACATAGTATGTTCAATTATTTATGTCTCAAGAATTAGTGAATTACAGCCCCATATGGCATTTTTCTTCTTTTACTATAAATACAGTTTTGTCAATGGATGGATGTTGGCTGTTGGCAGTTTTTGCAATCCTTTCTGTCGCCCATCATGATACCTGCTACACTACAAATAATTGAATCAGCACACACACAAGCACGTGCACACACTTACGTGTTGCACTTGCGGGGCAGGGCGTATCCCTGCAGGCCGGGGGGCAGGGGGATGTTGCTGATGACCGAGCGGCAACCGCGGCACTGCAGGCAGATCCGGGTGGCCTTGGCCCGCACCGCCGTGGCCGAGATGATGATGCCCGGAATCTTGACCAGGCGGGACACCAGATCAGACTGCAGGGAGAGAGAGGGAGAGAGAGAGAGAGACATGTTGATATTCCGACATGATGGGGGGGGTGGGGTGGGGCAATGGAATGGAATGTGTACGCGGGGACAAAAGGAAACAATAATATTAAAGTAGTACTGCACATCTCCACAGCAAAGGATAACGTGCCGTGGGCTATGATGTTAAAGGGGCCACAATTATTCCACCAGGTGTGTGTGCGTGTGATTATATGTGACTATAGTTGTCATTGTGACATCACACAAGTGGGAGTGACCATCTAAATGTATGATGAATAGATCAGTTGGTACAGTCCCACGCATCTACAGTAGGTGGACACTGGGCTTGCAATGGCTAACCGCGCTCGCACCGAGTGGTATAAATCGGGACCCCGCTTTAACACTGACGGTGCCAGTGTGTAGCTTGGACCCGAGGCTCGGTGGGGGAGGGGAGGGGGCACCCTAGCAACGGGTGGCGGGGGTGGAGCCATACCTTGAGGCTGCGGATTGAGGACGAGTGGGCGTCGCTCTTCAGCAGCACCTGGATGTCCTGGACGCTCTCCTCGCCCATGGGCCGCGGGCGGGTCACCTCGTCGGCCACGTCCTTGGCCGCCTCCTCCAGCTGTTGTTGTTGTTGATCAGAAAGGAGTCCAGAGAGCAGGTTAAAAATGTACTGTTACCAGATTGTTGTTGTTGTTGATGTTTATGACCCATCATAGCAGGGTTGTTGTTTTATAATTGACAGTGTAGCCAAGATTGGATTTGACTATTCGTCTTTTTTTACCAACTATATCTTACCTATATTGTTTTTCTATTAGGCTTATACACCTGTACATGTATTATCCTATTGTTTTTATTGTCATGTTGTTGGTATTTTTGAGTAACCTCTGGCACAAGAATTTCCTTCGGGATGAATAAAGTTCTGATCTTTTGTTCATATATTTCAGGTATTCAGCTAAGATTGTATTGGTGAAATACAAAAAGAGTTGATTGCAATTCGTCCCACAATGGGATGAGTAGGTATGCAGTGCAGTGCAGTGAGTCTGGGGCCCCGGGGTGCGGGTGGTCTCACCAGGGGCAGGTTCTCGGTGGGTAGTTTGTAAAGGCAATCCGACAGGTCCTCGTCGAAGCTGGCGATGTCCTCGATCTCCACCTCGACCCAGTACTCCCCCAGGGTGTAGTGTCTCTTCAGCTCATCTCTGACAAACAGACGCAACGCTTTAGATTAGCGCCATTATAATGTAGTTGGGAGCAACGTGGCGCCACACAAAGACAACCGGTGGTCCAGTCGCGTCAGATCAGACGACACTGGGTTCGGTCATTGTATTGAACGGTAAATATCGCAGTGTTTAGTAAAAACGTAAAAGAAAGAATAGTATATTAACTCAGCGATTAAATCCTATGTCCTTCCTACTTGATCATGGGGCGAAATATCCCCATGCATGAAATATATTAGCAACACAATAGTAAACATCCAACTTTATTGTTCATGATTATTGTTTGTACCTGTATTTGTATGTAAAGCCAGTGCGATCGGTTCCCTCTCGGAATTGCCGGAGGAATTCGCGAAATCGTTTCTTGATTTGGGATCGTTTTGCTGTATTTTCATCTCCGTGTGCCTCGACGCCTCCAAAGCTGTCGCTGTAGTAAACTCCCGGATCATCAAAGCCCGACATTGTGTGGGAACAAGTTGAGTTGAGTTGGATGAGTGCTAAAAGTCTGAAGTTTTGGTGGGTTCACGTGAATAAAGTTACAGAATATGTCACAGACTCCACAACGAGCCAAGCAATGGCTGTTTCCCGGCAAAACTCAGTGCAGACTTTTTTTTCCCGCGAGTTGTTTTCCCCGCCCCGATGTCTGATTAGTTGAAACAACCCGTTCGCAGTTTTGATTGGTCAAGGGAATTTAGCATCGTGTGTCGTCAGCCATAAGGGCGGGGCTTGAAGAAACTCGTGGCGCGAAAAAGACAAGAAGAGGAAGTAAATGGGAGGAGCAAAGAGAAAAAAAACCAAAGACCCACAACTAGAAGACACCACGTTGAATAACAACGGACTTCGTCACCTCATGTGCCTATAGATTAGTTTGTATGTACATTAATTCATAAAATGAATCATAGTTTTAGCTGCTCACGCTTTTAGGGTAAAATGAATGTTCATGACTGGTGATGAATTAAATTAGGAATAAACGAGTGGAGAAATCTAATCCAATACCCCATCACATCCTGTTGTACCTTCAGTTTGTCAACACCTGCCTGCATAAACCCCTCATTAAATACAAAGAGAAATGCTCATTAGGTCCATCATGTAAAACCCTGGCAATTGTCTGCTGCGATCAGATGACTAGTAAGGGTTATTGTTGTAAGTGATTACTCTGATCCTATGAGGAAAACTTTAAATCGTGATTGCAGTGGTCTCTTCCAGCATGAGAAGTCTCTCAGCCACAGGGCGTGATGAGGGGTCATCAAACAGTCTGGTGAGAATGATAAGAACAAAAGGAAGAAAACCCCAAATGTGTCAAAAACTAAAACTTGAAACAAGATTTGCTCGCAAAAAAACTACTTTATTCATCCGACAAAAATACATAATATGCCAATGCATACCTTTAATTTACTCCCAGATCTTACGATATATAACATTCTGTGTCTGTAACAGTCTAAATAAGGTTTATTTTTACAGGCGTTGGTAAAAGGCCACAGTCTCCATCTCTTCTTATTCACACAGCCGGCCCACAATTTTAGAATTCTCTCCTTCGTGTCTTCTTCTATGACACGACGCCGTGCTTGCGGCCGGTCTGGATGAAGGCCTCCACGCATCGGTCGATGTCCTGCTCTGTGTGGGCCGCCGAGATCTGGACGCGGATCCTGGCTTTGCCCTTGGGCACCACCGGGAAGGAGAAACCGATCACATAGATCCCTACAGAGGAGAGGGGTGTGGGGGGAGGGGAGTGGATCAAAATGGCCGCCGCGCTAGCTCGTGACACTTGTACTTCCTGTGAGGGGTGCATTTAAGTGAGCACGGTGTGTTATGAACTTAAATGCACAATGTCCATGAAAGAGTGGTTCTTGTGACCACACACACACACACACACACACACACACACACACACACACACATGCACGCCCCCCCCCCCCCCTTACCAAGCTTGAGCATTTCGTCGGACATCAGCGAGGCGAGCCGCGCGTCTCCCAGCATGACTGGGCAGATGGGGTGGGCGGAGCCAGCGATGGTGAAGCCCGCCTCCGTCATCTTGTCCCTGAACCTATAGAAGAGCGGGACATATACTGTACATTTAAAAAAAATAATAATAAGTTGCTGTAGTTAAGATTTTAGCGGCATGATTTGAGTGTCATTGGTAAGAAATGCCAGAAATGTCAGGTTTTCATGTTAGTAGCTCTGTGTGAGACCATTTGGATTTTAGACCACGCTCGGCTCATTTCTGACAAATCAGGGCACCTCTTCCCTCTTCAGGGGAATCCATCTAGCCTGTCAATCACATGTGTGAAATTGTCGTGGACAACAACATTTCTTAACCAACAAAAATAAGAGAGATCGAGAGGCCGAAGCACCAAAGTTAACGACTTATCGCTTGAAACAAACAATACAAAAAGTCGGGAACTGGTCTGCACAGGAGCTGCTCTCCTAAACTACATTCCTGAAGTTTGTTTGAGAACCTTCTAACTTTAGTCATTGTAACCTTCTAACCATGAAACATCTAACTCTACCTCTCTCTTACACACATACTGTACTTCAGGGGTTTCTTCATTCATTTCATTCCTACAGCATGTATGGCAAAAATAGCAATTATATTCCCTTTACATGTATCATAATATTCTACCATAAAATGCAACTTCTTCTCAGTGATGGAGAAACATAGGGAGGGAGAGAGGGAGGGACAACAGAAAGAGGGAGACAGAGAATTTGTATCTCTTCTGCGCTCTCCCTTCACAACAATCGAATCTAACAGACAGCCCCTTATATACTGTGATACAAATAAATAACAAAATCTTATTCAAGGTCACTTCCAGTGGATACCCTTGACAGTCACTTGATGACCCGAGTAACACAGTCTCTCTGGACGGGGTATAGCAAAGCTTGCATTTCATATCCACTGCCTGCCAGTTTATTCCAATGTGGTTTAATCACAGCTTTAGACTGTCCTACAATGCAAACTAGCTGAGGTTCTACAGTACTTGACAATACTAAACCTACCCCAAGAATGTATAAAATCCCCTACATGAAAAAGGTTATGAACCGACCATAATTTAAAGAGCTATAATCCAAAAAGTCGATGGTTTCTTCTCCTATTCCTGTATTCAAGAGCAACCTTAAGAAACCATATCTAGTATTTAGCAGAATGGAGGGAAAGCAAATAGCTTCAAAGAGATAACGTTGAATAAATATACTGTGAACACCAACAAACACAGTTACCGTTATCGCCTAGTATTCATAATATCAAAGCCATTATCGAATAACCTACAGACATATCAACCTTTTGACTGAGTTTTTTGGTCCCTTCCAGTCACTGATCAGCCATATTACATATTAGTTGTGGTTCATGCCCCCCTGTGGTACAAAGGGGGGCGTGGTTTAGCGTCGGTGAGTGAGGGGGGGCGGGGGGGGGGGGGAGTGGCAAATTCCACCATCTAAACAGATGACCTACCTCATGGTCTTGGCCGTCATGCTCTGGGAGATCTCATTGGATGCCAGCAGCAGGTCGACGGCGCGCGTGGAGCTGCCCACCACCGCGGGGGGCAGGGAGTTGGAGAACAGGTACGGCCGGGAGCGCTGGCGCAGCAGGTCGATCAGCGGCTTGGGGCCCACCGTGTAGCCACCTACCAGGACAGCAGAGAGAGAATTTTTTATTTTTTGAATTTTTTATTTCTATATTATTACTTTCTGTTTAATGTTCAACGTTATGTACCAATTTCACTCTGATCCCGCTCTGATACAGCCCTCTGGAGGGTGGTATCTAGATCGTACAAATAACTACCAGTTAGTTATTTGTACGATCTAGATGCCACCCTCCATTTCATGTCTGACATGATCTCTGTCTATCATACGTATGAGCCAAAATCAATGTATGCTTGCATGTATGTCCTGGCACTTAAAAAAAAGTACTTAGCATTGTGTAGCATCTTGTATGTTCTTGTACATGTTCGTACATCTATCTTGCCGTTTACCAGGGTCAAACCAGCAATTATGAGCCCTTGAAACTTGTTCTTTTCAAATCTTACTGTACCGTTAGCCAGCGATATATTGTCGTTTCACTCTCTTTTGGACAAATGTACGTATGTATGCAAGTCACGCTTGGGAGAAAAGCATCTGCTAAATGCCCTAAATGTAAATGTAAATCAATGCAATGACTAAGAAAGCCCAGTCCAGGTTATTCTTCCTTTGGGAATTTGGGTCATTTGATGTTAATATGCACTCAAATGGCCACAGAGATTGGCAGTTCAGAGTTACCAGGGCAACGTAAATTAAACATTTCCATCATGGGTGGGGTTTGGTTTTGCTCCAAGATCTGCTGAAGTGGCTTTTGGGCATTACGCGTCATGTTATGAAAAATATGTAAAAACAGGTGGATCAGGGGAATGGACCAGCAGATGGGAAGTTTAGGAGAGAGGAGACATAGCCTACCTGCGGCTCCTCCTAGGGCCTTCCCCAGGGTGGAATTGATGATGTGAACTCTGTCCATCACCCCCAGGAGCTCATCTGTCCCCCTGGGAAACACACACACAAACACACACACGTTGAGTTGTCAACATCCCAAGTTATCCTAGTTTCAGGAATAGACCTTTTTCACAGATCATCAACAGCAGGGTATAATAAAAAAACAATTACAAAGAAGCCATGTGAACTGAGACCCCCCACCTGCCGCGAGCCCCCAGGAAGCCGGTGGCGTGACACTCGTCGATGAAGACCATGGCTCCGTAGCGCTCCGCCAGTGTACAGATCTCCCGCAAGGGGGCCACGTCTCCATCCATGGAGAACACCCCGTCGGTCACCACTAGACGCATGCGAGACGACTGTGGGGGGGGGGCGGAGGGTGGAGGAGGACCGCAGAGAGCCATTAAGATCAACGGAGCGATAAATGATAATGACCAGGAGGCTAGCAACAATTCATTCAACGAACCCTGGAAGAGAATTAGTTGATAGCTGTGACCTTTGAATGACCTCAAGTGCCCCCCACTCCCATTATAGACCATTTTCACAGATCGTCAGCAGCAGTGGGGTAAAGTAACTTCCTGCTCCCTTAGAAGCAGGGTAAAGTCACTTCCTGTTCCTGTCATTTTAACAGTTTTATTGATGTCTGTCGCAGCACGAGCATGGTATCAATGTATATTTACTGGACCAGTGTAGTTTGTCTATACTGGCACATACTGGCCATACCTGAACCCAACAGACCCATCATTACATTTATATGAGCGACACATCTGTGTTTTTCCTTCTGTGAAAAGAGTCTATTCTGAGGAGGAAGGTTGCACAACACAGCCATCCTGCACAATTGAAATGCATTGCAGAGTGATTTTTACAACATTACAACAACATTTACGGTAAAAAATGGTCACATCTGCAGAATAGCAGTATGATCCACTCAAAAAGGATTTCAATCAATCAATCAATCAATCAAAGATGGCTTTTAGCTTTAGCAATCAACTAGCCTGAATCAAACCCCCCCACCCGCCTCCCAATCCACGGTAGCAACTAGCAACACTGACTCGTCAGCGAGGCAAACCAAGTCTCCTGGTTCAACTTGAACCAGGATTCCTCCCTCCCAGCCAGCCAGTCAGTGCAGGGTTGGGGGGCGCCGGTCTCCCTACCTGGGTCTCCTGGAGCTTAACCTCCAGGTCCTCCAGGCACATGTGCTTGTAGCGGAGGCGCTTGGCACGACACAGCCGGATGCCATCGATGATGGACGCGTGGTTCAGTTCGTCCGACAGCACCGCGTCCTCGGGGCCCATCAGCACCTGTCGTATACATGTATAACATGTATATTTAAAGTAATAATCTCAAATATCTTCCTGAAAATAAATGTCTGTAAAGTCACAATTGCCAAACGAGTTAACGCAATGGTGACTGAGCCCAACTGATTAAAGCCCTTTTGGCATTTGCAGTATTTTTTTATATGACAGACACGCTTCACTGTGACATCATGGAAAACACATCACGGAAAACACATCATTTCCCATCTTCATCCATATGAAACTGTTATATACTGGATAAGGAGCTGAACCAAAAGAGCATTAGGGTAGCATTAGCATTATTGTGTGTGACATCTGCATTGCCAATCAATTCCTTTGAAAGAAAACACCAAATATAACCAGTGGTAGACACATGCCCAGTTTTCATACAGAAGGACTCAGCAAATCAACATCTCTAAAAACTAGGCATGGCATATGAACAGTGGCTCTATGAAGATTGCAGTGGCTTTGCTCTGAGGACACTGGACACAGAGTCCTAGCCCCATCTGGTGCTCTAGCTCCCATCTAACTGCCACTTGGAGCCGTTTTGCCGTGGGGCGACACTGAGTCGCAAAGTACCAGAAAAAAATCTGGATATTCGAGTACTTCTACACACACCTCATTGGGACAGGGTGGGATATTCTCTCTGTTTGCTTACAATTGATACTTGTAGTGCCCTACACCCAAAAATGTCCAATAGTATAAAACCTATAGCAACACAAAATACTCACCGATTTTTGTACTTTTACTGCTAGAAAACTAGATGGGGTTATGACGGGGGTCTTAACCTCACATATTCTAAGCCCGAACTTTGAGCCCACCACCCCCCAACCTGTAAACAAGAGGCCAGAATCCCCCCCCCTTACCTCAAACAGCCCAGCATTAGCATCAAAACAGCTCGCGTACAGGATGCAGTCCTCTCTCTGGTGGAACTCTGCCAGCTTCCGCTCCAGATTTTTGTGGAGATCCTGTGGAGGTCATAGAGTCATGTCATGTAGGTTAGATGCTGCTAGCTACACCACCATGTTATTAGTGTGTGTGTGAGTGTGTGTGTGAGTACCTGTGTGCCACAGATGAACCGGACTGAGCTCAGGCCGGCGCCGTAGGCCTTCAGGGCGTCCACCCCGGCCTGCACCACCTCCGGGTGACTGGACAGACCCAGGTAGTTGTTGGCACAGAAGTTCAAGATGGCTGGTGGTGAGGGACGAGAGACAGCGGGCATCAGACACATCATAGCATCAGTTATTTATTTATTTATGTTATTTATTTGAGACAGAGATGCACAATGAGAACGAAAACTCTGGCATCAGGGGGACTTTAATAGTCATTGAAATCTTTAGGTAATTGGAAGCTTTTCTCCCGAGCGCAACATATAATAAGTAGTATATTTGCTCAAAGAGAGTGAACCAATAATACATCACTGGAACAGTTACGATTTGAATAGAACCTCTTCCAAGCATCTCATCACTCAGCCAGGAACCCTTGCAGGTAAGAGCTTGGATAATAAGTGAATAAACAGGATGAAAATAGACAAATACAACTCTGCAGAGCAACTGATCAGTTGTGGGGTGGCAGTCGGTGTCTCAACGCGTGAGGCCAATAGACCATTCATAAAGCAGCCGTCTGTCATCCGCTTGCAAGGCTTAACGAAGAATGGACCAGTGCAACCCCGGCATAGATTAGGTGATAGGAGGAGCTGAACGGCTACACTGCGTGTAAAAGGGTACTTGTTGAGACTATCTTCTCAACACAAATGAAGTCTACACGTTTTAAACCCAAAGCTGTGGATTGAAAGCGCTTTGCTCCACGGTAGTAGTCGATACGGTGGGGCTCTTACTGCCACGACTGCCCGCCACGTTGATCTGGGGACCTTGCTTGGACGTGATCACTCGCTCTCCCTTCCAGGTTCCCGCGACTCGGATCCCCTCCAGCTCAGCCTCCAGAATCGCTCTGGCGTCGGCGATGGCTGCGTAGCCGCGGCCACCCGACGGCTTAAAAACACCTGCACCGAACGGCTTGACCAGCCCTCGGACAGCTGATCGCAGAGACATGGCGGTCGACCGCTGCCAGCTACGATCACAGAGCGCACGGTGCGGAGGCGCAGACACGCGGAACGTGACAACAGCACGTCGTCTGAGGAGGGCGGGGCTTGAAGGACCAATCAAACCCGAGAGAGAAATATACGCCTCGGCTTCATCTGCTGGGACATTTTTTTTTTATTTGTTGTTTGCTGTTGTTCATATTGTTAATATGAAAAAGCCAGGTTTCTTAATAGTTAATAGATAAGTCTTTATAGTGTACTGTTTGTGTTTTATTACTAAATTGATATTGTAATGACCAGACTTTGCTAATAGTAAATTAACAGTAAAAATACAAATATAAAAAAATAAAGTAGAACATCCGGGCTTTGTAGGAGATGCGTCGCTGCCGCCGCCATCTTGCTCAGGGGTTCGGAGCGGTTGCGTCTCTTTCCCTTCCAATAGTAGGAAAATGCCAGACTTTTGTGCTGCTTTTGGGTGTTCCAAAGAAAGAAATGCAAACACTAAGCAACATGGAATAACATTTCACAGGTGAGAATTTGTTTGACAATATTGCACAACTGTTATGAACACGCTGGGTTGATATAGGAGTCATGTGCCCGTCCTGGGGTCCTTGGCAGGACACTTACCAGTGGAGTAGTGCCCGTTACGTGCCTGTTCAGAATGGGCCGACTACTTGCAGCTTTCTCGAGAACCGCTTATCGTCACACTCGACACTGCACCTCACTGGGTCCTCCGCAATAAACCTGCCACGTGTGAAGTCGATCGGATTAACCGTTGTCGAGAAAATTAAGAAATTAATTCATTCGTACACACATACAGCATGTATGTATGTATCATACATACAGTCATACATATATACATACAATATGTATGATACATATTTGTGTGCATACATACTGTATGTATGTATGTATGTATGTATGTATGTATGTGTAATAAATACAGTATGTATGTATGTATGTGTAATAAATACAGTATGTATTATCCATAAAGTATGGAACATACATACATACATACATACTGTGTGTATGTATGTATGTATGTATGTATGTATGTATGTGTGTATGCATGCATGTGTAATAAATACAGTATGTATGATCCATAAAGTATCGATCATACATACATACATACATACATACATATATATATTTAAGTCAGTAAGATTCTTAAAATGATATTTGTCAATCAGCTATGTCGCTGTATGTGTTTAGTATTGTATTAAGTAGTCTTAAATTATCTGCTTTAAATCTGTTTCGTGGCCACTGTATAAAGTGATATACGATAACAGTTTAAGGTATGTGCCTGAATTGTAGCTACAAAATCATACAGAACTGCATAGCACTGTGTTCAGGTGGACTCTCTCTCTCTCTCTCTGTGTGTGTGTGTGTGTGTGTGTGTGTAGGTTCCCAAAAGATAAAGTGAAAAGACGGGCGTGGAAAGCAGCGCTGAGGAGAAGAGACTTTGAGCCCAACGACTGCTCGGCGGTCTGCAGCTGCCACTTCAACCCAGAAGACTTTGACAGGACCGGCCAGACAACTCGTCTCAAGGAAGGAGTTATCCCCTCCGTTTTTGCATTTCCCGGCCATCCATGCAAAGTTAGTGCCATTGGAAATTGTTTCTAATAAATACCAAAGATTTGTCATATAATCTTAATGTGTAATGTTCTCATTTCCCAGCTATTCTGCTCTTATCCCAGCTATTATGCAGGCAACCTAGCAGTTATGAAACTTGTTCTATTAACCTTGCAAATTATGAATGCTTGAATCCTGTTCTATTCTTATCTATATGTACCACAGCGATATATTGCTGTCTCTTTCTACAAATGTACTTAATATAAATCGCTTTGGATAAAAGCGTCTGCCAAATGCCATATATGTAAATATAATGTCTGCTAAGTCTAAGAACAACAATACATCTGTTAAAAATGGTTCCTAATTGACTTCAATGATCTTTATCTCCAGGTGCCCAGCATATCCAGGCCCAGCAGAACATCACTACAATCAGAAGGTCCTGAAGTTCAGCTGTCAGAAGACCCAGTGGAGTCAACCTTAGTGAGTGAAACAAAAGTTGTTTTAAAACACCTTTTGCAGGACACTGAAGTCTAATTATATTACAATGACATTCATGAAAGGAGGAGATTACAATTAAGTTGATATGATGTTAATTGTTTTTTAAGGATCATCAGTATGCCATTGACCTGGGCAAAGTAAAAACAAAGTTAACCGAGGCTCAGGACAAGGTGGAGGAATTGCAGCGGGACTTAAGGAATGCCCGGGATCGGGAAAGAAGGCATAAGAGGACGGTGAAATCCCTGCTAAAGGATTTGAAAAACAAAAATATGCTAACAAAGGAACTGCAGCGGAAACTTGACTTCTCCTCAGGTTAGTCGAACCCTTCCTTTTTAACAGATGCATGTGTTTAACAGTAAAGTAGTCTTTTTACAGGGTAATTGGAGAACAGTTCTCTGTGGTGACTTTGTAAGTGAACATGGAAATCCTGAATTTGTTTGTTTAGTGGGTTTGGTTTGTTTTGTTTGTGTCCAGGTTCCCATGATCACCCGCCTTTATGACAGGAGCCAACCAGTGCACAAAAGCGCCTGCTTCATATTCTTCTGAGGAAAAACCTACTTTTATACATTTTTGTTGAAATTCTTGTATAAACATGCAGACCCATGTAACTTATTTTTTTTACCTGTCCAAAACTAACATTTGCATATCAAAATGTGTAATTATTGCACTGCAACTCTGCACAACCCTGTTTATACACTGTCTATAATTTGTGTGCACATAATGTGACTTAAAATGTTATCATTATATTTCCAAAATGATGAACAAAACGACATGATGGTATCCATTTTACATGCAGTAGAAGAATATTAAAATGGATGTCAAATCCAGTGGCGTGCACAAGGGCCGACCAAAATAGCACCAAGGGAATTCCGGACCCCCATAAGCCGAGTGCCGCCCCTGCTCGAGACAAAGCTCTGCAGCGCCCCCCCTAGTGATCATATGATGTATAAACCGGCAGATTTGCCATTCAACCGACCAGTGCACACCAGTTCAAACCTATAATAAAAGCAATTATAAGTAAAAAAGCTTATTGTGTTTGTCCTCAGACGTTATACACGCAAGCACAAACCAACGCACTTCTAACCTACAGGTGACATTATTGTGAAGCATACAAGGCTGGGCATTGTATTGTTTTTGGAGTATTTATTGGCATTGCTTCTTTTTGTGTGACATCTGAATAAACCCAGTTGATACGTGAAGTCAGAGAGGACACATGGTGGCACATTTATTGGCATAGACAGTACAACAGTACTGTGTTACACATATAACAGGACGTTTCTGAATCGGTATCTCCATCAACCAATGCTTTGCTCTTCTACAGACATGTGGAGTTGAACCATAGCCTACTGCTTTTAGTGCATAAAACCCTCCCTACTTCCCGGACCTAAAACCTAAAACTTAACAAAACTAAAACAGCAATGTGAGTAAAACTGCAGCATATATTTTCAATAAGAATGCCCACATGAATTATCGGCTCGTCTTCATCTGCTTGCGTACGTGCATATGTGCATAGAAAATGGTAAACTACATTACAGCTTAAAATCATACCTGGCTACTGCTAAACCCCCCGCTAAATTAATACACTTGAGTGTCAGTAGTAATAATATTCAGCATTATATAGTGTCAGATATGTAAAAATACCCTTCTGAGAGAATGCTAAGCAAGTTAAATCCTCATTGTCGCCCTTATTTTTTCTATAAGAATCAAACGTATACAACATGTATCAGTAGACAGTGCTTGTGCTACCCTGGTCTTAATGTGCAGGTTTGATTTCCCATTACTTGCTGTGACGTACAACATGGCATTGAATTAAATAGATGCTAGTTTTTGATTCAGTAGCAGGCAGCACTGAAACAATTTTAGTAAAAAAAATCTTTTCATATTCTCATAGTATTTGCACTTCCTCAAAATTTGTTAAAAATATTCTTGGTCCAAAATAACTTATTCCATACAGCTTATATACACACATACATACACACACACAACAACAGGAACAAGGTTCCTTCAAACAGGAGTGCACCCTGGTATGAAATCCTTCCTTTAGATACAGCGTTGCAAATCACCCAACCCTCATTTCATTGGCTAGCAGCGGTTTCCATCCTTCCATTCTTATTGGCCGGTCCATCAGAGGGGCGGACCTTGGTGCGGTGGACTCGGGTCCGTGCTGCAGGGCAGGGGGGGGGGACTGGGGTCCACAGGGGAGGGTCTTAGCGAGGGCAGCCGCTCCGCTGCTTGCGCCCTCCCTGCCAGGAACCGGTCGAACTCTGCGGAAGACGTGGAACCGGATCAGTTCACAACAATACTGGCTTGGTAGGAAGATTTGGATCAGGAGAAGTCACTGCAGCACAATACTGAGAAGAAGGCAAAACAAGGGCTCCTCCTACCTGCACTGGTCACGCCCTCCGTATCGTCAAATTCTGCGTTCTGTGAATAAAGAGAAAATGGATGCTACGATATTAAAACACAACATTGTTAAATACTCAATCCTGACTGGTCAATAATGTTCCACGGGTGTAAACTAATTTTTAAGATTTTTCAACAATTACTACAACTATCAAAAAAACTCGAACCATGGCAGAAGAATATTATACAATAGCGTTATACTGTAGATTAAACTAACGTATTATTGATAACTGTGGTACAAGCACATAAATAAGCATATAAAAAAGGCTCCATGTGATTGGACAAACAAAAAACTCGGAACCAATCACTGACCTCGTCATCATAATCCAGCCATTTCTCAATGTCATCCATCATCGCCGATTGGTTGAGAGGAATCTGGCGGGAAAAGTTTTACGATTTAAAATGTATTCAACTGCAGCGGACGGTTAGCTTTCCTGTTTCTTTGCTAAACAGTGAGGTGTTCACTCGAGGCGAGCCTCCTAGACACCTTGCTAATATCAAATTATTAACCACATCCATCCAAAAACATAGAAACATAACCACCAAAAAAACGAGTAGAACATGCAATCCGACCATAATGGCTACAGGTAATTTGAGGGGAAGGGGAGCCGCTGAGTCTAACCTACATGTCTTTAGGAGTAGGGGGTGGGGAAAGGGGGCGGGGCATCATAATAACAATTCACAACGACCACCACATGCAGACTGTCCCCCCAACTCATAGTGCAAACTCAAAATATCGAAACACACAGACGACGACAGACTCAACATGACACATGCTCTTCATACGGCAGCGAAAAGTAAACCAATGAGAGACGACCACCACGAACAAACCATGATAAACAATCAAAATTAATAAAAAAACAACCGCACAAGACATAAATTAACAGCGCGGGATGCAGCCATGAGGACCCCCCCGACCCACCCACCCCCCCAGCACCCACCATTCCCCTCCTGACCATCCAGTCAGAGTATGGAGAGAGGCTCCGGGCGTCACCCTTCACAAACACAGGTCAGGTGATCAACAGTCAGGGAACTGATGGCCATACGAGTGTCACAGGAGTAAAGTACAGTTGTTTTTAGGGTTGCAAAGGGGCGGAAAATTTCTGGAAATTTTCCACGGGAAGTTTAGCTCGGGAATTTTGGAAATGTTGAAAAAAAAAAAAAGTATGCTGTTTTCTCCCCAAAAAACATTGTAGGCCTATGTGTCCTTGTGGTCTAATAAAATCTAGTCTAGTAAAATCACAATAAAAGTAACATACATTTAGTAAAAATAAGTAAACCAAGATAGAAAATATTGCACATGATATTGTTTGAAATGACCTATTGTAACGTGCTTGTAACTTGCTGGTTCAGCAGGCAGCTTGTAAACACACTCTGTTGTTGTCACCTCCCACACAGAACCTCCCCCAACCCCCCCCACCCCTCCCCTCCCCCCAACACCACCAGAAACCATTAAAGTTCTACTCACTAATAGACTTGAGTCAAAAATGTCATTTTTATAATTTGTATTAAGAATGTTTGCATGCATGTGTGCTTATGACAAAACAAAATGTTTATATTTATGTCTGACAAGGTAAATACAGTAGTATAAATTACCCCAAAATTCCCAGTTAATTCCCGTTTATTCCCATTGAAAGTTTCCAACTTTGAATATTCCTGGAATTTTGCAACCCTAGTTGTTTTCATAGGGGACTGGGCCTCATTGTGTACACGCTGAAGGGTGTGTGTGTGTGTGTGTGTGTGTGTGTGTGTGTGTGTGTGTGTGTGTGTGTGTGTGTGTGTGTGTGTGTGTGTGTGTGTGTGTGTGTGAGATCCATATAGTCTGTATGGAGTTGCATCCAGTTTGTTTCTCAGCACATGCATACATTATATGCATACCAGACAGTTAGACACAATTACTCATCAATTAGTATGAAAATAGTAGAGGGTTTTGTAGCAAGAGAAAGGCCAAGTGATTCTAATCCAATTTGGCAACAGAGCTGCCAATGTTACAAAATGCCAGAACCTAGAAGAGCCCCTTGTCTTGATAATTCATTTACCCTCGGTCTCTCTTGTGACACCAAGCGTGTACCAAACAGATATCACTCAAATGTATGAATACACACTAACAAATATTCGTTACGTTCAAATTGTTTTATGTTAAAAATATTTTCTGGTCTTTGCAAAATAACTCAAGGCCAAAAACCACCATTTAACCTCACACAAGTAACTGAAACATATTCAATAATCGAAACCTAACATGTTTATTAACATCTATTGACTTTTAAAAAATATAAAAAGTAGTTTATGTATACTGACCATTCCGTGAGCTTGGACACAGTGGGCGTGGCCACTAGCCACACCCTCCACAGCAGCTGCCCCCGCCTCACTGAAACACACACACACACACACAAAGTCATGTGATCTGCGTTGTACTTGAAATGTAGTCACTTCAACATTACAAGAGTACGAGACAAAAATGTATTGGAACACAAAGTGACGAAAAGATACCGTTAACTGTTAGTAGTTCTTATTATCACATGCTTGTTCAAATGGGAACACGCCACAAACTTCACTCCTACAAACACTTTGCTCCCTTTTTGGGACTCGAGACATTTCCGTACCTCGGTCGTTCTGAGGCGTTTGTTTGAGGAAAATATGCGTCCGAGTCAGATTCTCCAGTACCTGCAGAGAGACGATTATTATGAACACGTATAGTGAACCTGAAAAAACAGGTTCAGAATCGTTTCATTCTAGGATGAACTATATGAAGCACAGAAAGTCCAGCTGTAGGAGCCTCTACTAAGCATGCAACTAGTCAAGGATTTCAGGGATTAATTATTTATATATATCATTATCATTATATATCACATATCATTTTTAATACATATATTCACATTTGCCATCACATAAGTTGTGTGCAGCAAGGTTAGGCTTACCTGCTAGCTAGATCCTCAGTATACTGTTTTTTTTATTCCTTCAAAATGTTGTGTAGCTGTAATTACTTACTCAGGTTTACGAACTGGCTGGACACGGCTTCCACTGGGGATTGGCTGGCGACATCCGATTGGCTGGCAGATTTGGTGGCAAGGCCAAGTTCCGCTAGGTTGACGTAAGTAGGGGTCTGAGAGAGAGAGAGAGAGAGAGAGAGAGAGAGAGAGAGAGAGAGATAATGACACATGTTGGATGATGCATTGGTAATATAATTACATACAAACATATGGAAAGAAGACATTTGACACCTTGAATACTTTTGTTACCTTTGGCGTTGTGCTTTCCCCATTTGTCATTTGTCTTTCGAACCTATGAAGAATGTAAATCAAAAAATAATAATAATTGTAGAAAATCTATTTTAAAAAATCTATTTGTTAATAACAATTCTATATCATAAAATACAAATATATGTCAAAAAATTGAAATAAAACAAAAGAAAATCATTAAAAGTGTATATATACAGTATACAATCAAAATCTAAATGTATAGTTTTCCATCCATCCATCCATTTGCGTCCGCTTATCCGGGGTCGGGTCGCGGTGGCAGCCAGCTAAGCAGGGCCCCCCAGGCTTCCTTCTCCCCAGCCACGCTCTCTAGTTCCTCCTGGGGGATCCCGAGGCATTCCCAGGCCAGACGATATATATAATCCCTCCAGCGAGTTCTGGGTCTGCCCCGGAGTCTCCTCCCAGTTGGACGTGCCCGGAAAACCTCTAAGGGGAGGCGCCTGGGCGGCATCCTAATCAGATGCCCGAACCATCTCAGCTGACTCCTTTCGATGCGGAGGAGCAGCGGCTCTACTCCGAGCTCCCTCCGGATGTCTGAGCTCCTCACCCTATCAGTTATACGGCTATAGTTTTCCCAGTGTTGTTAATATGGTACCTCTGGTAGCGGGTGAAGGTACAGTTCATCTCATCGTTGGCCGCCAGCAGCTCCTCGATCAGCGCCTCGTCGCTGAGTCTGGGCAGCAGTTCCACGATGCGCTCCTGCATCGCCTTGCAACCCAGGTACAGCTGCTGCTGGGCCGGCGCGCACACACACACACACACACACACACACACACACACACACACACGCGCACACACGCACACACACACACAGCTGTAGGTTACTGCTACACACTGCTACACAGGAGACGTAGTAACGGGGAGAAGGAGGAGGCGGAAGCCAGTCGTGTGAGGGAGTGCTCCACCCTCGAACCTAACGTTAGTCGCAGCGGAGGGTTTAGCGTGCATGTTAGCATGTTAGCAAACACAAGTTATCCGAGCAAGGTCGCTTGGTCACCTTCAAATATGTTGTCAGGGCAGCATGGAAACGGAGCGAGGTACAGAGAGAGAGAGAGAGAGATCGCTACACACATCTTAGGCAGTGGTCACACAGACATGCGGATCAGTATTTCCAATCAGTATTTGTTTTGTTTTTTATGTATATTTCTATTATTACTTTCCTTCCTTATATATATATACTATATATATATATGGAAAATATAATATCAATAATTTGTATGGATATTATGGATATTCATATGCTATGACATGTGTTTTGCCACGTTTATTTAAATGCTATGTTGAAATGAATTCGCATATTTGACAACAAAGTGCATGTATGGAATAAATTAGTCAATAAGTAATATGGGGGGTAATGTGGACGGTAATGTTCGTACCTGAAGCATTTCCACATCTGCCTGCTTGGCGGTGACGGGGTCCATCTGACTCATCATGTCGGCCATGACAGTGAGGTCGCTCTGCACCGTCGCCATGTCGGCCTTCAGCTTCCTCACCTGGCGCACCGAAACGTATCGTTCATTTTTGTTTTAAATGTACGTAACAACACTACGCTAAACCACCACAACATACTTTTTTGTACAACTATAAGAAAAACCCCCACCAAAAAGAAAACAAACAGTCATGCAAAGTAAAAAACCTTGAAGAAAAAACTCAAACCACCAAGAGAAATCGACCGAATATATCAACCGGAATGCTGTTTCATCATGCATGTATGTATCAACATCTAATGTCTAGCCTGTCCTGAAAGCATCCATCACCTTATCAGGGTTGAAGACATTGTTTTCCTCCTTAGACTCGGGCGGGTTAGGGGAAGGTTTGGGATGAGGGGGTATAGACAGAGCCCCGTTCACAGGCAAGCTCTGCTAGGCGAAGCACAGAGCGACCAGAAGAGTGAGACAGGAAAGGAAAGGAAGAGGGAACCCATTTGAACGAGACCAGAAAGAAGGACAGATGCTCCCCCTGTTAAATGCATTCAAAGACACCATGGGATAGTAAAATACAAAATAATAATAATTCATTTCCACACATCATATCATTCACTTCTCTTCAATGTTCCTCCACAGCTCGTGTTTTGTGTCCTGACATGTTGAGCATTTTGAGCATTAACAGCAACAACCTAACCTGCTGAAGCCCCGCCGCCCTCTCATCTAAAATGGCACAAACTCAAACTCACAGCTGGTTCACAGATCTTGCAACATTTGCGCGAGCCAATCGAATCCCAACAGGATCCCCAAATCACTCTTCCAGCCGTTCCCCTCTGCTCCCCACACCAGATAAATATGCATATTCATAGTCAAATTAAGCACTCGGGCTGAACAATATGGTAAGATTGTGCAAATTTTTTTTTACAGATATCGCGGTTGCGATATGAGTCACTATGAGCAGGGACGATAATGCACTCAACAAAGACATTTGTTGGTGGTCTGTGCCAAATGTTTTCCTACATCTGGAGAAAGAAAAATGGTAGGCCAGAGCATCTCTGCAGCATGACAGTGAAGTACTTAATTTATAATGGTGTTAAAATTGTACATTTCCACGCTTATCAAAAAAATGTAGGCCCTGCCATTTGGATATTGCACTTGTTCAAATTGTGATTGCGATACTATTTAGATGAATTGTTCAGCCCTAGTAAAATCGGCCAGTAAAATCTCCAACACGTGAGCACGAGTAGCCACAGCTTAGCGTTGGGGCTCCGGTGGCCAGGCTCCGCCCACCTTGCTCGCATTGGGGTTGCGAGTTGAATAGCTGTCCAGCTGCACGGCGGGGAAGTCCAGGCCTTTCCTCCGCAGGTCCTCGTACACCGACACCACCCCCGTCAGGTCGGGCGAGCTGCGGAAGGCGTCGGCCCATGCCTGTAGTCGTCATCGTGGTGATAGTACCAGTAGTGACATCACAAGTGGTGTCGTGGGGAAAAAAGGAAACGCAGAAGAAGAAGCGTTTTGAGTGGTTGTGTGGTTGATACTGGAGTACCGGACCAGATGCATCTCTTTCAAGAACATTGTTGTTGTTGACGGACCGTACTTTGTTGACATGTACTAAACTGTAACCATTATGCACTAGCAGGGCACAACGCTAACTTTTAATAGTGGTTGCCAGGCATCAGCGTTTGGTTGCCAAAACTGCAAATATAGTTGCCTTGTTTGTCACGTATCAAAGCGTATGTTGTACTGTAGATGCTTTGCAGTATAAAGGATGCTACAAGACGTCACTAATGTCCCATTAGTCCCATTTTTTGTTCAGGGTTCATCTGGTTTGCACATTCGTCGAGGTTAGTCAAAAGTTTCACTCCACAGTCCACAACCTATTTTGTGCACATGCAGTGTCTGAAGTAAACACAACAACGCATGTGCAGCATTCTGCCTCCGACTGTAACAGCGATATTTAAATGTCATTATAATGCTACAAATGTATTTATTTAGAGGGGTGCACATTTTCTGTTTGCTGTCCCAGTTATTTATGTAAAAAACATGTGCTGGCCACTGATGGCAACCAAAGGCCAAGAATTGGTTGGCAAATTTTCTAAATAGTTGCCAATGGCAACCTGGCAACCATCGAGTCACATCCTGTCGAGCCCTGGCTTGACTGCCACTAATACCTAGCTAACAGCTACACTGCACTCTGTCTTGTTGTTTGTTAGAAAACAACTTGCGTATGCAGCACTTACAATGTGTGCAGTTGCTTTTCTTATTGTACACAAGTCGTTTTGGATAAAAGCATCTGCGAAAAGCTACATGGCTAAACGTAAACTTAATGTACTGGTACTGGCCGGCTACTTATGAAAAAGGCTTACATTACATTCTGCTAAAACCTGAGTCAGTAATTGCCTGACAGGCACAGGGGCCCACACACACACACACATACACACACACACACACACACACAGAAACAATTTATTTGAGCTGCACTGACAAATTATAATTAAATTATTGTTATTACTATAACCATTACAATATACCTTACCAGACCAACATACCACATGAGAATAATGTGAATAACATGACATAGTGTGTGTGGCTGGCTTAATTGGCCTCACCTGGCCCAGTTAGAGTCTGGGGGGATGGGGCTACAGCCTCACCTGGCCCAGCTGGAGTCTGGAGGGGTGGGGCTACAGCCTCACCTGGCCCAGTTAGAGTCTGGGGGGGTGGAGCTACAGCCTCACCTGGCCCAGCTAGAGTCTGGGGGGGTGGAGCTACAGCCTCACCTGGCCCAGTTAGAGTCTGGGGGGGCTACAGCGTCACCTGGCCCAGTTAGAGTCCGGGGGGGCTGGGGCTACAAGCCTATGGTGCATTGGCTAATCAGTGCACCACGGGTTAAGTCAGCCACCTGCACACACACACTCAGGAGAGTGCTAGCATGCTAGCACATGTACCATCTGCGCTGTGTCATTTAATTTCATACCAACAATTGCAATAAACCGGACTTTCAACACCACTGTGCCTGTGTCCTTGGGAGGAGCCCTGAACTAAGCCATGTGATATGGCAAAGTTATTTGCTACAATGTCATAGCGGCGTAATGTGACGCCGCCTGTGTGACCCACCTGTATGAGGCTGAGCACCCGGTCGTGCAGCACCAGCGGCGGGTTGTTCTTGGGGATGATGGAACGGACCAGAACCCCCTCAACAAACTCGCGCGTGGACACCAGCACGTGGAACCTGTGGCCGCAGTTCTTCACGCATGCCTCCAAGACCTGGGTCCAGCACGGAGGGGGTCAGAGAGAGCAGCAGGAACAAAACGTCAACCAGTAACATTGAATGGGTGAGAAGGAACGATCGACCAATCGAATTTAGAGCAGCGGAAAAGATAAACCAATTAGGGTTCATGAGAGAAAAATTATTAACTAATCGGGGGTTTACTGGAGAGAAATGTTCACCGTCCATAAACAGAGTGTTTAAACCACATTCAACAATCTCAAAAGGTTATAGACAGCATGCCATAGTTACAACATAATAACAATAACAATAAGAACACTGCAAGGAGGGAGGAGACTATTCAAATTATTATTATCATATTAATACTGACCGTCAGTGTGTACATAACCTCCTTGAAATTCTTGTTTCCCACAATTCGTTTCCTTATTGCTTTGACTGCATCTCTGGGCCTGTGTGGTGTCAGACAACACAACAACAGCTACTCAGCATCCTAACCTATTACTAATGCAGCTGAAGGCTGAAGACCAGCTTCCTGTCAACAGGGGATACACAACAACACAGTACACACAGGACACACACCCCTCATCCGAGCTGTTGACCAGGTCACAGATCTCCATGTTGAGGGCCCAGTCTTCTGTCTGCAGACTGGAGTTGGTTGCATGCTCTGTGGAGCCGTAAAGAAGACACACACGCACACACATGCACACGCACAGACACACCCAGACACACACAGACACACCCACACCCAAACCATACAAAACAAGGTGACCATAAAATCTAAAGAATGAGACCTGGAGACATGGAGTAAGCGTCATATCACCAATCACATATCTTATTGTCATCTCCTAGTTACATATTATAGTATAGTATTAGTATTGGCAGTTTTAAGGAAATGCTAAAGGTCCATGTCTATCCTTCATGATGACCCACATTTGAGTCATTAGGGTGTCTGCAACTTTGAGTGGAGATTTACAGCCAATCAGCGTGGAGATTAAGAGGACTCGGTCCCGCCCCCCCGGCAGCAGCAGTGTTGCCATTGGCCAGTGAAAGCGTCGATCAAGCAATTAACCAGTTCAGCTGTCCATCTTCATAATTCCAGCGAGACATTGAACGCGTTTCTGTCGGCCTGTGCATCATGAACATCGTCTCGTAGCGTTCAACCATTGTTAGTAAATGTGACTTTGTAGGTCATATTATGGGGAGGCGGAAATCGTGGAAGGTGTCATGGAATCGGCAGGGCAACACAACACACGCCTCTGATATGAGATGATAGTGTGTTTTATTATTCAAACGTCAGCTTACCGATCCGAGTGCCAATCTGCGTGCTAAAAAGATTCCCTATTAAGAACTCCATCTTCTTCTCTTGGAACCATGGACCAGTACTCCGAACCGGCGGCGCCGCCCGACAATAGACGGGCTGGGCTCGATTCAGAGTCCGCTCACACACACACACCGCGGAGAACCCGGAGCACCAGTTGAACCGGGTTGCGTCATTTATTAAAGGGGACGTACCACGCACTATGGCACTCCTCCCTCTTCTGCAGGAAGCACAGTTGAAACGTAAGACACTGAACACTGAGAACAATATCATGTGCAATATTACCTTTCAACATTATGTGCATTCTTCTCAATATCATGTGCAATATTAATATTACTGCCCAACTTCATGTGCAATACTCTCAATATCATGTGCAATATTACTTCCCAACTTCATGTGCAATATTCTCAATATTATGTGCTATATTATTCATATCATGTTACCTCTAAATATTACCTTGCAATAGTACCTCTCATCTCCTCTCATCATCATGAGCAATATTCTTAATGCCATGTGCAATACTTCTTCTCAATATTATCCTTGCAATATTACCATGCTACATTACCTTTCATCATTATATGCAGTATTCTAAATATTCTTTATATCATGTGCAATACTGACCATTATTATTACTACCCTTCAATTATTACCTTTCATCAACATGTGCAATATTTCTCATGTGCAATAGTACTTCTCACTACTACTCACTACTACTTCCTATACCCTTCTGTTTAAACTTTCTAAATCGTTTTCACATCCATGTCACCATTAGAAATAGTGTGGCACGCGTGTCTTTCCGCCACACGGGGGAGCTGTTTCATTTCACATCACATTGCGTAATGCTTTTAAAATATTCAAATGAATGCTGGGAATATAGTCCTATGCATTCTAGACAGGAAAAACAATTCTTACGTGCTTCTCAACACATTATATTCAAACTACAACTGGTTGAAACATAATAGTTCATATTTCATACTGTTCATGACTGTTCGATGTCTATAAGGAGGCCTGAAGCCTATACACCAAAAGGCAATGGTCTTCCACAATAAAAGCAAATGCTTTGACTTGGCATATTTCAAAGTAAAGCTAACGATACATGAATAAATGGAAACATTTAATATTACACCTGACTGCATAGATGTTCCCAATGTTTTTTGGGCACAGCTCCTATACCCCTATACCCCCTCCTACACCCCAGTGGGTACAAAAGCAGGTGTATGTACCTGTTTGCTCTCCCTAGACGATAGGATTCAAACAAGAACACCCATACCAGCAGCTAGTACTGCAGAATATCATTAGTACTGTCCATCAAATGGGTCCTGTTGTGTACATATGAAACCATAGGGGAGACACATCAGGTTTGCTGAGGTGCACGGTGATGCTATCAGTTTCATATTTGCGCTGCTGGGGGCCAAAGCATATCTTCCTTTCATAGTGAACCCTGGACATTGCTGATAGCCGCAAGAACATTGATGTCCGGTCTCCGGTCTGTAATGTTGCTACAGAGGAGGAGAATTACAATCCAAGATGGTATTTCACTTTGTTGTCATTGGCCGAAATTGCTTTTTGCAAGGCATGAGGTGTGAGAAAACTCTTCAACAGACGTATTTGGTTTTGATTTAGTCTTTGATTTAGTTCAGACATATGCGCCTGTAAAAATAAAGTAGAACAAACTATTAATACAAGGGAAACCATACCTCAAAGACACATTTTGACTGACTTAGAGTAAGACAGTTTGTACATGGTCTGCCTTGGCGTCACATTAACATGAGGTTAAGGCTCTTCTCTCTGTCTCTCTGACATGTTATGTGTGTATCACTGTTTAATCACAGTTAGGGTCTCAAAGGGGCTTCACACGGTCCACATGTTTAGGACTCTACAACCGCAGCTGTTTTTCACACTTTATCCCTCATGTGGATAGAGATCTTTTAGTGATCATATATATATATATAGATATATAGGTATAGATATAGATATAGAGATATAGATATAGCTATATTAAGCTAGTGTCACTTACTGAATTTCATTTTTTCACCTTTGGAACGAATGTCATTCATGTCATTCATAATTTTTTTTTAATCATTCACTCAGGAACCTTTAATTGTCTGCCACCGTGCATCCGTGAGCCTCCTCTACTTAATGTTATTATTACTATTATTATGAATATTCCGTAGTCCATCCAGTCCGGTTGCTATGAAACTGAGAAATGAAAGGCAGGTAGACGGTCAACAGGTGAACATTAACGTACGTGCCTGAGTAAGGCCGGTGTGTGTGCGCATGTGTGAGTGTGTGTGTGTGTGTGTGTGTATGTGTGTGTGCGTGTGCATGTGTGTCTATCCCTTTGGTGTGCGATAGCGTATACAGAGATACCTACATATGGTCCCATACGGTCCCCTGGTTAACAACACCATTCTCTGAGCTTCTCCTTGGTACAAAAGAACTAATTGTTTTACACACACAGGCAAAGCCAATAACATCAAAAGGCCGCTTTGATGAACATGAGGAGACCAGAATATGTACCTTCAGGGATGGGGAAAGGTAGAGAGAGAGAGAGAGAGAGAGAGAGAGAGAGAGAGAGAGCTGTAAACGAACAACCTGAGAGACAAGGCAAGAAGGGCTTTTTATGCCATAAAAAGAAACACCAACTTAGATATCCCAATAAAAATATGGCTCAAAATACTCAGTTATCGAACCCATTTCCCTTTACAGTTGCGAGATCTGGGGTCCACTTACAAACCAAGATTTTACTAAACAAACATCAAATTGAAACGCTGCATGCAGAGTTCTGCAAATCCATTCTCTGCACCCAACGGAAAACACCCAACAATGCATGCAGAGCAGAATTAGGACTATACCCACTAATAATACAAATTCAAAAGCCAAAAAACCAACAGAGTAAATTAAAATGCTATTTGGCCCTAAACAGACAATATACAACGGCAGAATACCTGAGCACTGTGACCGATCCCAAACTCAGGACATCCTTGTACTCGGTGATCTTAATCACTGTAAACTTGAGTCAGCCCTACCGGGATTTTACCAGTACGTGAAATGTGGAACGAGAAAGAACAGAGTCTTGGACAAATGCTTTGGAAATATCAAAGGTGCCTACACAGCCAAGTCCCTCCCCCCTCTCTCAAACTCTGACCACTCTACTGTCTATCTCATGCCAACATATAGATCAGTGCTCAAGTCAAACAAGCCCCAAAAAAAGACTGTGCTGCTGTGGACTGAGGACAGTGTGGAAACATTGAGAGGGTGCTTTCTCAGTACGGACTGGAGCATCTTCCACGACCTGGAGCTGAACGAGGCAACTGAGACAATAACGGACTATATTCATTTTTGTATTGACATTGTAGTTACTAAAAAAACAATCTCTCACTATCCCAACAATAAGACATTTATAACCAAGGACGTTAAGGCGTGCATTAACAAAAAAAAATGGGCTTTTAAGAACTCAACCAGCTGCTTAGAAAGGCCAGAGAGAAGCATCGAGCTGCACTAAAGGAGAGTGTCAGCTCTATGGACAACAAAACACTTTGGGATTTTATGAAAAGTATTACTAACCTGAGCTCAAATAGGAAGCAGCCTGTCACATTGAATGATCTAGAAAGGGCTAACGAACGATTACTTTCTTAGATTTGATACTGATTCTCCCCAGATGGCGACGGAGGGCTTTGACCCTGATTCAATTCTTACTTGTAATGCCTCTGATCGCCTGATAATTGATCCTCAGAACGTACTGTCTATCTTTAGTAAGGTAAGCAAAAAGAAATCTATGGGGCCTGATGGCTTACCCGATATCCTTCTTAAAAAATGCTCCACGGAATTAGCTGCTGCTTGGTGCCCCATATTTCAAAAATCTCTAGACAATCACACTGCCCCCAATCTATGGAAAAAGTCCATAATTATACCGGTTCCCAAAGCATCGTGTCCTTCGGTAAACAAGGACTTCAGACCGATTGCACTAACATGTGGTGTCATGAAATGCTTTGAGAGAGTAGTAGTAGACATACTTAAGAACGAGTTTGGCATCCTGTCTCGATCCCTCTCAATGTGCATATAGGTCGGGGTGCAGCACTGAGGATGCAGTTGTCAGTGTGGTTCACTTAATTAGTAAACACTTAGAGGAGCCAAAGGCTTATGCCCGTGTCCTATTTGCTGATTTTAGTTCAGCGTTTGACATACTTCGACCTCACCTGCTGGTTCAGAAGCTAAAGGACATGCATGTAAATCCCTATATGATTCAATGGTTCCACTCTCTTCTAACAAACAGGTCGCAACAGGTCAAAGTCATCTCTCTCTTTTTT
>PIJE02000381.1:85000-166632 GCA_002895965.2 Coryphaenoides rupestris | reverse complement strand
GTCATCACCCCGCAGCAGACTTAGTCTGATCATGTGTGTAGAGAGAATTTTATGACGTAGTTGTTGTGGCTTCTGCAATCATTTGTGTAAGCTGTGAAGAGGAAGGGTGAGCTCACTCCACCTCGTGGTACCCCAGTGCTACAGTTTTTTGCCATGGAGAGAGAGCCATTGACTTTGACCTGTTGCGACCTGTTTGTTAGAAGAGAGTGGAACCATTTAATAATATAGGGATTTACATGCATGTCCTTTAGCTTCTGAACCAGCAGGTGAGGTCGAAGTGTGTCAAACGCTGAACTAAAATCAGCAAATAGGACACGGGCATAAGCCTTTGGCTCCTCTAAGTGTTTACTAATTAAGTGAACCACACTAACAACTGCATCCTCAGTGCTGCGCCCCGCCCTATATGCACATTGAGAGGGATCGAGACAGGATGCCACCTCGTTCTTAAGTATGTCTACTATGACTCTCTCAAAGCATTTCATGACACCACATGTTAGTGCAATCGGTCTGAAGTCCTTGTTTACTGAAGGACACGATACTTTGGGAACCGGTATAATTATGGACTTTTTCCATAGATTGGGGGCAGTGTGATTGTCTAGAGATTTTTGAAATATGGGGCACCAAGCAGCAGTTAATTCCGTGGAGCATTTTTTAAGAAGGATATCGGGCAAGCCATCAGGCCCCATAGATTTCTTTTTGCTTACCTTACTAAAGATAGACAGTACCTTCTGAGGATCAATTATCAGGCGATCAGAGGCATTACAAGTAAGAATTGAATCAGGGTCAAAGCCCTCCGTCGCCATCTGGGGAGAATCAGTATCAAATCTAAGAAAGTAATCGTTCAGTTCGTTAGCCCTTTCTAGATCATTCAATGTGACAGGCTGCTTCCTATTTGAGTTCAGGTTAGTAATACTTTTCATAAAATCCCAAAGTCTTTTGTTGTCCATAGAGCTGACACTCTCCTCTAGTGCAGCTCGATGCTTCTCTCTGGCCTTTCTAAGCAGCTGGTTGAGTTTCTTAAAAGCCCATTTTTTTTTGTTAATGCACGCCTTAACGTCCTTGGTTATAAATGTCTTATTGTTGGGATAGTGAGAGATTGTTTTTTTAGTAACTACAATGTCAATACAAAAATGAATATAGTCCGTTATTGTCTCAGTTGCCTCGTTCAGCTCCAGGTCGTGGAAGATGCTCCAGTCCGTACTGAGAAAGCACCCTCTCAAAGTTTCCACACTGTCCTCAGTCCACAGCAGCACAGTCTTTTTTTGGGGCTTGTTTGACTTGAGCACTGATCTATATGTTGGCATGAGATAGACAGTAGAGTGGTCAGAGTTTGAGAGAGGGGGGAGGGACTTGGCTGTGTAGGCACCTTTGATATTTCCAAAGCATTTGTCCAAGACTCTGTTTTGCCATGGAGAGAGAGCCATTGACTTTGACCTGTTGCGACCTGTTTGTTAGAAGAGAGTGGAACCATTTAATAATATAGGGATTTACATGCATGTCCTTTAGCTTCTGAACCAGCAGGTGAGGTCGAAGTGTGTCAAACGCTGAACTAAAATCAGCAAATAGGACACGGGCATAAGCCTTTGGCTCCTCTAAGTGTTTACTAATTAAGTGAACCACACTAACAACTGCATCCTCAGTGCTGCACCCCGCCCTATATGCACATTGAGAGGGATCGAGACAGGATGCCACCTCGTTCTTAAGTATGTCTACTATGACTCTCTCAAAGCATTTCATGACACCACATGTTAGTGCAATCGGTCTGAAGTCCTTGTTTACTGAAGGACACGATACTTTGGGAACCGGTATAATTATGGACTTTTTCCATAGATTGGGGGCAGTGTGATTGTCTAGAGATTTTTGAAATATGGGGCACCAAGCAGCAGTTAATTCCGTGGAGCATTTTTTAAGAAGGATATCGGGCAAGCCATCAGGCCCCATAGATTTCTTTTTGCTTACCTTACTAAAGATAGACAGTACCTTCTGAGGATCAATTATCAGGCGATCAGAGGCATTACAAGTAAGAATTGAATCAGGGTCAAAGCCCTCCGTCGCCATCTGGGGAGAATCAGTATCAAATCTAAGAAAGTAATCGTTCAGTTCGTTAGCCCTTTCTAGATCATTCAATGTGACAGGCTGCTTCCTATTTGAGTTCAGGTTAGTAATACTTTTCATAAAATCCCAAAGTCTTTTGTTGTCCATAGAGCTGACACTCTCCTCTAGTGCAGCTCGATGCTTCTCTCTGGCCTTTCTAAGCAGCTGGTTGAGTTCTTAAAAGCCCATTTCTTTTTGTTAATGCACGCCTTAACGTCCTTGGTTATAAATGTCTTGTTGTTGGGATAGTGAGAGATTGTTTTTTTAGTAACTACAATGTCAATACAAAAATGAATATAGTCCGTTATTGTCTCAGTTGCCTCGTTCAGCTCCAGGTCGTGGAAGATGCTCCAGTCCGTACTGAGAAAGCACCCTCTCAAAGTTTCCACACTGTCCTCAGTCCACAGCAGCACAGTCTTTTTTTGGGGCTTGTTTGACTTGAGCACTGATCTATATGTTGGCATGAGATAGACAGTAGAGTGGTCAGAGTTTGAGAGAGGGGGGAGGGACTTGGCTGTGTAGGCACCTTTGATATTTCCAAAGCATTTGTCCAAGACTCTGTTCTTTCAAACAGCTGGATCTCTCCCTCCAGAATGGTGGTGTAAACAGCTGAATCTCTCCCCCCAGAGCGGTGGTGTAAACAGCTGGATCTCTCCCTCCAGAGTGGTGGTGTAAACAGCTGAATCTCTCCCCCCAGAGCGGTGGTGTAAACAGCTGGATCTCTCTCCCTACAGAGTGGTGGTGTAAACAGCTGGATCTCTCCCTCCAGAATGGTGGTGTAAACAGCTGGATCTCTCTCCCTACAGAGTGGTGGTGTAAACAGCTGGATCTCTCCCTCCAGAGTGGTGGTGGTGCAAACAGCTGGATCTCTCGCCCTCCAGAGTGGTGATGGTGCAAACAGCTGGATGTCTCCTCCGGAGCATTTCTGTGGTACACACGACTCCCCCGTATCTTGGCTTGTTGTCATGGCAGCTACACGCCACATCGGTGTGTGGCAGAATGTTCTAGAATAGGTCACACTAGTACAGGGCTCCGTGCACACTGATGCGGTAAATGCACTCACACACTGTTATGTGCGTGTGCGTGTCCACATCATAGCACAGATGAAAAACAAGAGAGAGGGATTTTCTCGTTGTATTTTCTTGCTCGTAATGAGGTGGAGGTGGAGGTGTTTGCTGAAACCATGAATTAGTGGGTGGCAGCGCAGCAGTTCAAACGCAGGCTAATGGCAGTGGGCAATGAAAGGAGTTTTACATTACGTGGTTTAACAACGAAACGACTTGTACCACAAGTTTAATATCACAAAGTCAAATAGCATCGGCCCTTTTTTGCACATTGCGTGACTGATACACGCGTGACACAGCTTTCACACACACGTATGTATAGCTTGAGTACATTCAACGCATTGTGTTCACAAAATACATGCATGCTATTGACGTTGGCACAGAATCCATTCCAGTATTTACCAGGAAATTAAATTGCGTCCTTGTTCAGCTCTAATTGAACTTTAATAACCCACTTGATGCTCCGAGTTGAACATTGCCGCTACTAATTGGATTTCACTTAATAAAAATTTTACAAAAACAACATTGAGCTAACAATGTCGGATGAAATATGTTCCCGCTCTCAACCTGTTGCGTGCGGCGTGATAAAAAGCAAGAAAGGTTTTCTGCGTCATCGCCTCATTGATCTGCATTCTAATCATCGGGAACGAAGGATACCTTTGCAAAAGTTACGTTTTTATCCACTTCACACTTCAACGTCGAGTACGAATGTAGAATGTCTTCTCTTTCGCATATGTCTCTGTCGAAATACTGATATTATATGTGCGGTATACGTGGCTTAGCACCGGCGGGCAAAATGCATGTGATTGACGCAGTGTGATTAGCCTCATCATATTTATTTGACAACTGTTTACTCTCCCCACAACCCAAAGACGCAGAGAAGGTCATCTATTCATTATTAAGCCAATGGCCGACTTTTCGTTGTTTATTAATTACAAAGATTCCGACTACCGTCTGTCCTTCCTGGTGAAGAACCTGACTAAGCCACAGAACATGGCATTGTGGTAAGGACATTGCTACAATGTGATATGACGCAAATCTATCTTTCTTTTGTGGTCCTCCTCCACAGCAGAGTGCATACACACCAGGCAGGAATATCACAGCAGCAGCAGATGAGATGTATGACACACAATCACCACCTTGTACTCGTGTGTGTGTGTTTACACACAATAAACATTGTACACAGAGATTGAAACAAATTTATGCCCGCATACAAACCACCGACCAACACAGGCACACACACTGGCACACACACCCACAGGCGCGCACACACACATACATACATACACACAGGTGCACAAGCCTATACACACACACAGACACACACACAAACCCACACAGACGCACAAACCCATACACACACACAGACACACACACAAACCCACACAGGCACACACAAACTCATACATACACACACACAGACACACACACACACGCACACACACACACACACACACACACACACGGGCACACACACACACAGCTCTGTGTTTACATGACAGAACAGGTGAAGCCACAGCATTCCTTGAGCAGCGTGACTCCAGTCTGGGTGATAAAGGGAGTGTTTCTCTGTTCCCTGTTGCCGGAGGCCCGCTTTGAAGTGTGAAACACACCTGGAAAACACACACAGACACACACACCCATGGAGTAATACAATACACAAGCTAGATTCTAGCAATCCGTCTTGGTTATTAGATTCATTTTAGAATAACAAGGTTTTGTATGTGTACTTGGGGAATATACATTTCATTAAAGGGCACCTTTTATACCAGCAGGTGTGAGCGTGATTAGCGAGCCGTTTCAAAATGGTCATGTGACTAAAATTGTCATTGCGACGGAGTGACATCACAAGTGGGGAGTGTCCAGTTGTGATGACAATTTGAGTCACATGACATGACGACACTAGCTCAGGAGGTAAGAGCAGTTGTCCGGCATCAGGAAGGTTGCTGGATCGACCCCCGGGCTCGAGGTGTCCCTGAGCAAGACACCTAACCCTAACTGCTCCTGATGTGTTGGTTGTTGTCTTGCATGGTTGGCACCGGCATCGGTGTATGAATGGGTGAATGTGAGGCAGTACTGTAAAGTGCTTTGGATAAAAGCGCTATATAAATTCTATCCATTCATGATGAAAATAAAGTGAGTAGGGATGACTCTGAAAGGTTAATCTATATATAATCTGCTTCACAGACTCACCTTTTCTCTCCGGTTTCCGGGGGAATTTGGACTGGAGGAAATCTGCCATTTCTTTGTCCTCTTCCTTCTCCCTGCAGGATCAATAAGATCCACATTATTACTGGCAATCAATTATCAGAAATCCACATTACATTTCGCCCGGGGATGGTGTTTTTTTCCTTATTACCTATTTACTTTCATTGCCATCGTGTTTACAGATCAGTTCGTCATTGTGTCCACAATAGCACATTATATATTAACACTATTAATATTTAGTATGAACATATACATCTGTACATCACCTTCCTAAAGTCATGTATATTTAACCAGGTAGCTCCAGCTAATCCCTCTGCAGCGGCTGCCTGACTGACTGCCTGCCTGCCTGCCTGACTGGCTGGCTGCAGGGCTGCGTGTGGGGCGGTTGAACGGTGGTGGACGTGCATTATCAACCACAATAAGAAACCTGTGGAGGTGGTTTCTCTCTGTCTCTTTTTCTCCCCCCCCAGTCCTCTCTCTCTCTCTCTCTCTCTCTCTCTCTCTCTCTCTCTCTCTCTCTCTCTCTCTCTCTCTCTCTCCGGCTCCCTGGTGAATAATTACATGATAGCATTCTGTCCGCCCCCCCCCCCCCCTTGTCAGCTAGCTTGTCGTTGGAGCTGTCATCATACTAATACTACACTTACATAATATTCTCCCAGGACAGTGTGTGTTTAGACCAGTGTTTCTCAAATGGGGGTACGTGTGCCCCTAGGGGTTATTCTGAGGACTGCAGCAGCAGGGGGTACTAATCGGAACATGTTGGTCAAATAATTCCATCTTAAGAAAATGAATGAACACCCCTTAATACAACATACATGAGGTGGCAGTAGCTCAGGAGGTAAGAGCGGTTGTCTGGCAACAGGAAGGTTGCTGGTTCGATCCCCGGGCTCCGCCTAGCTAAGTGTTGAGGTGTCCCTGAGCAAGACACCTCCTAACCCTAACCCTTGCATGGGTTAGGGTTAGTGTATGAATGGGTGAATGTGAGGCAACTGTAAAGTGCTTTGGATAAAAGCGTTATATAAATGCAATCGATTTACCATTTACATACAGTAACAATGTTTGGTAAATCTTTCCAATAAGAGCATCTCACTTTAACTTTAAAGGTGCACCTGGCTGAAAAAATATATTTGCGGGGGTACATTAGGAATGTTTGTCTTCCTATGCAGAATGGAGGTAAATCCACACAGAAACAATGTATTATTATTTATTAATTAAATGTTTAGTAGTGAGTTGAGCATGAGTAATCTCTCCATCTGTTGGAGGAATGACTCACCATGAAGTGAAATTACTTTTATTTGTGAACCACTAATGGCTAATCACACTCACACCTGGTGGTATAATAGGGCCTCTTTAATCTAATTCCATGACAACGTGGTCCCACCTCAGCCTCTCGAACTCCACGTCGTCCACCAGGAAGTCCCTCATCTCCACCAGCTTATGGATCTGCTGGAGGAGGTCCTCCTCCTTCTGCTTGTCCTCAGGGGCCTTGTCTTGATCTGAGCAACCAATCACACGACAGCTCTCGTTAAGACACATACTAAAGGCTACAGTTAGAACGCATGTTGTCACCAGTGGGAGGATGAATTAGAAAGAGAAATTAGGTGTAGTATTATGTATTATAACTACATATGATCATGTAGTCATAATACATGTCTGATTTATCACACCTTAAACTGAATATTATACTGTGTTCCTGGCATCTTGGAAATCACGACCACCTCATTCTTTAGGTTCAATGTCCAATTCAATTTCCCCAACCCTGTGCGCCACTAAAATACTCGTCACACTAGTCTGTACATCACTGCCACCGATGCATCATCCTGTCGTTCGTTTTGCTGGATTCTATGGAAGAGGAACGTGCCCACAGTACGGTATCATAGCAACAACATGTCACGTCTTGTGGAGCATCACTTTCATTCAGAGCGTGTTGGGCAGACGAACGTGAGCGCATCGCTTTAAATATATCTGAAGGACTTCATATTCATTTCATTTTATTTCCCCCCACTTCTTAAACATCAAATTCAGGGACGTTTCAATGACTTTTCCAGGCCCAATTCCCCACAAATGTAAGGAACCCAACACGGCATGATGTGAGACACGGATCGAGGTTCATTACTGTTACAACGCTGGGAATGTTTACGATGAGAACTAGCAGGCTTTACAGAATCTCACAGACAACAATTAAAAAGAGAGAGAGGCTTGAATGTGTGAGCAATTCTCTGTGCAGTAGCCTAGTTACTAACATTACTAAATGAAAAGAACATCATTTTCTATTCTTGCACAAAATACATACATTCAAGCACTTTCAGTGACCCATGTCTATTTATGTCTGCTTTCAAAAACCTTGATTTCTTTTTTCACAAACGTTCAAGGATTTCCAGGCCCCGTGGGAAGCCTGTTATGTCTACATGCTGCCGGGCTACCATGGCGACAGAGCTGTTGGGTTTCACCTGGGACAGACAGCAGCTCCTGGAGTTCCTTCTTCAGCCGGGTGACTTCTTTACACAGCTGCATGTCGTCCATCCTGAGGACGGACAAACAAACAAAGATACAAACAAATAAGCTCCAAAAACAAAATCATCCCCCATAGCCACGTGAGCACATCTGAAATCCTTTTTCTTTCCTTAAAATAAAAATAAAATACACCCTTCTTATGCCCCGCCTTCGCCCCATTATAAATACTAGATATTTCTCTCTCTATTTCTTTAATCAGTCCAGAGTCCGGCTGATTAGAGTCTGGGGCTGCAGGTTAAACCAGCCTTCACCACAGCTAACATGCTAACTGTGTACCACGTGCTCTCACACAAACAACTACAAACTGTGCAATAAAGTGGCCTTTCACTTCCTGTGTCCTTGGTGTTGGAGGAGCCCCTGAAAAGCCACTTTAGGAGGGGTATGGAAGGAGCTATTGCCACAGATGTGAACAGATGTGAACCCTCTGTTAGATGTGGATGGAGCCGGTGCAGTGTGTGGTCCAGTCTCTCTTTAGACTTAAACACTGCATCATTAGCCGGGTCAAGGCTTCAGGTCATTCAGAACTGGTATTCAATGCAGTGCAGCAAATGGCTTTGCTCATATATTATAACAATGTTTTATCATTAGTTGGGAAAAAGCAATGTATAAGGTCAACCAGTAGTTGGCAAAGCCATCTCAATGGGCAAATAGTGTTGGCAACGGCAAACAAACAAAACTAAACTAAAGTGAACCAAACAAAAAACGGAAATGGTAAAGTGGAGGAGGACATTAACTCTTAATCAGCCGTCTCTTCTGGGCAGCAGGGATGCTAGTGGTGGTGTGGTGTCTATGGGGATGATTCACTGGCGGATGCTGGAGAGTTAGAGAACGGCAGGGGGGGGGGGTATCAGACGCACTCACAGCTGTGCCGGCTCCCGCCACAGTAAACAAGAGGCTTGAACACCATGGGTTGTTTAGCACCGCGGCGGGAGCATGATGAGGGAAGTGGACACAGTGGGACCCCATCATTTATCCCTCTAACCACCCATCATCCATCCATCCTCTCTCATCCATCATCCACCCATCTATCCAACATCCATCCATCATCCACCCATCTATCTATCATCCATCCATCATCCATCCATCCATCTATCATCCATCCATCCATCTATCAATCACTCATCCATTCGTCCATCTATCATCCATCCATCATCCATCCATCCATCATCCACTCATCTATCTATCATCCATCCATCATCCATCCATCCATCTATCATCCATCCATCCATCTATCAATCACTCATCCATTCGTCCATCTATCATCCATACATCCATCTATCTATCATCCATCATCCACCCATCCTAGGCTGTGGACATTGGGTATCGAACCCAGAACCCGACAGTTGCAATATTTTAATCCCAAGGTATGTGTTTAAGTGTGTGTGTGTGTGTGTGTGTGTGTGTGAGACTTTACAAATGTGAACTGCAGAACTATACACGATCTTGCTTAATATAGTAAAGTAAGTGGTGTTCCATCTGATATGCTAATGTATCACGTTTTGTGTGTGTGAATATGAATCCTTAAAAGACATCGGATGTAAAACAAACGGTTCTCACATGTATCTGAGTTCAGATTCGCGTCGCACCAGGATGTCACGTATTCGCTCGATCTTGAACAGCTCCCCTTCAATGTCTTCCACCGTGATGCTGGAGTCGGCCATCGAGATGACGTCCTCGTCCGCTGAGAGAGGGAACACCGCCACGCCATTGGGTCACCATGGGGTCAGAGAGAGACTTCAGTCACAGTCACACACGGACACACATGCACAACACACACACACACACACACACACACACACACATGTGCGCCCACACACACACATACGTACCGTACATACATGCATGCGTACACTACACACACACACACACACACACACATATATATACACCCACACACACATATGCACCCACACATGCATGCACACACCACACGCCCATACTCACATGCACACACACAGATTCACATGCACGCACACACAGACATGTACGCACATACACACACACACACACACATACACACACACATGCATGCACACACACACACATCCACTGTCTCATGTCATCGACAGTGCAGTGAATCTGTGACAAAGTCTTCCTCTCTTTATTGATCGTTTGTTCATCATTGATTGTTTTTCCATTTGTTATGTTTAACTCTCAGTGAGTATGACTCACAGTCACATGTCCTGTGACCCTGCAGTCAGTTCAGACTGCACTGTGAAGGAAGCCGTTCAGCGAGATGCTTCCAGCTCACGGTACACTGAAGACCAGCAAAGCAGCATGTGTGTGTTTGGTGGCTGGTTTAGCAGCCTCACCTGCCCCCCCCCCCCCCCCCCCGAGTCAGGCTGGTTAGTCTGGGACTGCTGGGTGGGTGAGGCTGCACACCTGTGGCACGCTGGCTAATCAATGCACCACAGGTTAAAGCAGCCATCACCACACAGACACACACACACACACCTACACACACACACCTACACACACACAAACAGACAAATTCTGCTGTAAACCGGTTTGTTCAACATCCATCTGTGTCCGTGGGGCGTGTATTACATAATCCTATCTTTCCCCCTAAATCCTAAATGTCAAACGAATGCCAAACACGACATCATTCATAATTGATCCTATCGTGCTCGTCAGTTCGGGGCTGGACCAATCAGGAGGGCTAAATCTTTCTTCCACATCATCGCTTCACACTCAGACTCCCCACACAGCCCACGTGGCAGCTCCTCGTACCGTTACCGTGCCCTGCGTCAGTTAACGCATCGCCACGGTAACGGGGAGGCGCGCTGCTCTGACTCCTTGGAGATGGAAGAAAATAGCAGATGTTGTGAAGAGCGGTTTATTTATTTAATTTGTATTCCTTTTATGTCTCGTTTCTAGTTTATTCAAGTGCTTTATTCATTGTTAAAGTACATTGTCATAAAATGTCAGTTGAAAAATATGTCCGCAGTCATCCATCCTTAAGCAAGATGCCTATCATCTCTGTACTTATACTTTAATGGTCTTATACTGATACTTTAATGGTCTTATACGTATATTTTAATGGTCTTATACTTATACTTTAATGGTCTTATACTGATACTTTAATGGTCTTATACTTATATTTTAATGGTCTTATACTTATACTTTAAATGGTCTTATACTGATACTTTAATGGTCTTATACTTATACTTTAATGGTCTTATACTGATACTTTAACGGTCTTATACTTATACTTGAATGGTCTTATACTTAATGGTCTTATACTGATACTTTAATGGTCTTATACTTTAATGGTCTTATACTGATACTTTAATGGTCTTATACTAATACTTTAATGGTCTTATACTGATACTTTAATGGTCTTATACTTAAACTTTAATGGTCTTATACTTATACTTTAATGGTCTTATACTTCTTTAGTATTGTAGTATTAATAGTAATAATATAGTATTATTATTATTATTATTATTATTGTTATTATTATTATTATTAGTAGTAGTAGGAGTAGTAGTATTATTAGTATACTTTATTATATTCTTGGTTTTATGCTTCTACTAAATACTTTAATAGTCTTGTACTTGTACTGGGCTGTGTGTGTAGAGCAGAGTATAGTAGCCTATGTACTGGTTTAGTTGGACGTGTTAATAACTGTGTGAGGTTCCTTCATGTCGTGTGCCCTCGGAGACCTGCCACATAGCACATAGCTCTCTTCTAATTGCAGACCAAAAGAAAAAAAAAAAGAAAAAGAAAAAAAAAAGAGAAAAGTTGTGCGGAGGAGAGAAAACAGTAATGACAGCACAGCGATGAGGAGGATGGGGAGGATGAAGCTGAAGATGAAGATGCCGGTGAGTCACGGTGGAGGAAGTTTAGCGGCGCGCTGGTCCCACTCCGTAATGAGTTGTGTTAGCGCCTGTTAATTAAAACAGACTAATACGTCCGTCGTATCGGTCATAGACCAGTGAACCCGAGCAATTACTTGGAGACGAGAGAGAGAACGGGTGAGGAGTAGTTGGCGAGAGAAGAAAGAGAGAGGGGGGCGGGGGACGAGGTGGAAGAGGGAGAGAAGCTGCAGAGAGAGAGAGAGGGAATGTGGGGGAGAGAGAGAGAGAGACTGAGAGAGAAAGAAGGACGAGAGGCAGGAAGGGAGAGAGGGAGGATGAGAGGGAGAAGTGCAGGAAGAGAGGGGGAGAGATAAATAAAAGAAAGAAGGATGATACATTATCGAGTGATGCATGATGATTAGATGATTGCGTTGCATGCAAGATAGGCGATTGATGAAGAAGATGAGGACTGATGATGATGATTGATGATGATGATGAAAATAATGGGGCGGGGGGGTGTTGAGCTGTGGAGCCGCGTGGCGCACGTGCAGAAAAGCCACCATCCCAGCACATCCACATCCAGGTCCACATCCACATCCGCTGCCATGCCGTCGCAGACCCATCCACCGTCTACCAGGTCATTCAGCACCACGGAACAAGTGGTCTGCAGAGCTGCCCACGCACACACTGCCTGAGCACCACACACACACACACACACACACACACACACACACACACACACACACACACACACACCACACACACACAACACACACACACACACACACACACACACTCCCTCCAGTGGCGGTGAGTCATCCAGCCAGGAGGATGCACTACTGGGACGGGCTCTTAATTACCGGACCTTGTTGTGTGACGAGGAAACATTTAGACGAGACACGCACACACACACACACACACACACACACACACACACACCACACACGCACACGCACACGCACACACACACACACACACGCGCTCACACACACACACAAGCTCACACATGCACACATACACAAGCAACACACAAATTCACACACACACCACACAAAGCTCACACATGCACACATACAACAAGCACACACAAATTCACACACACACGTACACAAGCACACACATGCACACACATACACATTCACATGCACACACAAGCTCTCACACACACACACACACACACACACACATACACATGCACACACAAGCTCACACACAAACACCAACACACACACACACACACACACACACACACACACACACCATACACATTTCACATGCACACACAAAGCTCACACACACACACACACACACACACACCACACATACACATTCACATGCACACACAAGCTCACACACACACACACACACACACACACACACACACACACACACACACACACACACACACACACACATAATCGCACAACCATTGATATACCAAGCTCATTTACCTCTGCACAGTATTACAGTGTTTACCAGTTCACAAGGGTGTGTGTGTGTGTGTGTGTGTGTGTGTGTGTGTGTGTGTGTGTGTGTGTGTGTGTGTGTGTGTGTGTGTGTGTGTGCGCGCATGTATGTGTGTGTGAGTGAAAGAGAGAAAAACACCTGCCACCTGTAGATACATAATAATGATTGTGGTGGTGTTACCGAAAGGTCGACAGTTGCATAAACTAGCCAGAACTGCTTCTACACTATATTATCAATATGTATTGGCAAAAATGCAGAAAAGTGTGCATAACCTACGATCATAACCTTCAACTTAAATTGCACACTTTCACAAACTTCAAATTAGCATACAATATGTGCAATTGGACACATTTTTATAATAGGCTTAAATATAATATAATATAATATAATATAATATAATATAATATAATATACACAAACAAACATGCATATACATATACTGTATATACGTACAAAAATAAATAAAAATATTAATACAAAAATATAAATACAAAGTGCTCACCGATTTTGTGTGCCACTCCATCCCCTTGGGTCTGCTCTAGGGAACCGTATGTTTTACAAGAGGTGTCTCTCTTCCCGTCTTTCTCCATAGTGTTGCTCATTCAAAACACTACCGCCTGGTGTTGATTGATTTAGTTTAATTAAGTAAGGAGCGTCTTGAGCCCAGCGTTGTGATGATGCGCTGGCGGTGGTGGCATCACAGTGCGTGAGGCTGAGTGAGATGGAGGAGGAGGAGGAGAAGAGGAGGAGGAGGAGGAGGAGGATGAGGAGGAGAGAGATGCTGTGTGGTCCGTCCTGCGCGCATGGAGACCAGTGGCAGCAGCAGCAGCGCCCCCCCGTGGTGGAGGATGAGAGTGAGCGTGAGAGTGGAAGTGGAGTGCGTTTATGTGCTGAATAATCCAGTGCAATATTGACTATTTAACGTGCACGTACGGAAAATACATATTCATAACGTGTTCCATATGTGCATGTCGTCCTACTTTCCTCAACGCAAATGCCTAATAGGTATGAGATCAACTATTGCTAGCCTATTTGAACATAACAATGCAAGTAAAAAGACAAATGCAAGTTGCTTATGCGTGCTCATATACAGTATGAGTATATCATCGATGTATTATTAATATATAGCCTATAGATTATTGATAATGATCATAACAGCCTAAGTTCACTGATTATAATAAGACCTAATAGGCCTCTTAATTGATGCACCTGTTGATCATAGAAAGGTAGCCTATTAGGGTTAATATAATTTAGTTCATTTTCGTTGGTACGCAGACCCCATAAACACATCAAACATAAATTCCGCAGACCAAATAAAATTCAACTTGAATGAATTTCAGACATTATTACGCTAAAAGCACATTTATATTTCGTTATTTCTCTTTTCGATCATGGCTCCACGACGGCCCCTAGCGGCACCTCTGAGAATTACTTTCAGAAATATTTATGTTCTCCCACATCCGAATTAATCCGTCACTTGAATGAACGAGTGGATTCCAGAGTATGACCGCATTTGAGATCAAGTTACACGGTTCCAAAATAAACATGCTGAAAGTGTACAATGTGTTTTAATATTGATGAATTTCCCTGATAAATGACGCTAAACATCAGACATGTTCGATGTTATCCACCAGGTGGCACAATAACCACACTTTATGTTGTATGTAGGGATTAACTTATTCATGTTCTTGATTTGTTTGGTTTGGTTTTACAACTAAACAGACTTTTGTTTGAAATAGATCAACATCAAATTGGTTTTCATCAGAAATTATAACAATCTTCATTTCATGGCATCTTCACACCATCCAGAGAATGCAGGCCAAATATGTATTCAACAGGTTTTATTTCTATACATTATCTCTTTTTATCATTAGTTTGACTTCTACTTGTATTAATTTCCTCTTTCCCGCGAATGCATGAATAAGATTCTAGCTAACATTTCTATAGTCTTGTCCTGAGAGTCACAAACCGGTAGTGCCACTAGAGAGGAACCCTGCCTCTCTGTCTGCCTGTTTGTCTGGCTGCCTGTCTGTCTGGACGCCTGTCTGTCTGGCTCTCTGGCTCCAGGCTCCATCACTGCAGTCTTCAGCGTCTGGGAGACCCTGGGAGCCATGCAGTTTCACCCGAGAAGTTATCCTGGGAAGAAATTCTATGACACCTTCTCGAGATATACCTCCAAAGAAGTTTCCTGAGAAGAAATTCTCTTAGTTTTCAAGAATTCCATTCGTTCTGACTGTTTTTCGTAAGAAATGTGCAAAGTAGAAAGAACCCATCGTTTGGAGAATAGCAGTTTTTCTGGAAGTCAAAAAGAGGAAGCAGTGAGATCTTCAGTTACTCGCCCCCCCCCAGGGCCACACAGGGCCTCCAGGAGCAGTAAGCCCTGGCCCAGCTTGGAGACCCAACCTCCCGCGCTCCACACACCTCTGTCTGTCTCCAGACAGGATTTCCTGCGTCTGTCGGGAGGGAGGGCGGGGCAATGGTGTCTCAGGAACCCCACCCCCCACACCACCAAACGCACCACCACTATGCTAGCTCAGTTAGCATTGAGTGAGTGGTGACGGTGGTGGCGGTCACCACATTCTCAGTGCTTCCGGATCCATTGTGTCCGTGGCTGAACAGGAAGGATGAGCCATGGTTCTCGTTGTCGTTGTTGCAACCATGACGACTTCTTTCTTCTCCTGGCTTCCACTTGTGTCCAAATACGGTGGCATTTACCTCATAGCTCATGTGGAACCAATGGACAATAACCACGTCCTTATGAGTCTTTAGATTACTAATAAAACTACGATCTTATTACATCATTTCATTACCAATGAAATGATGCTAGGGGTGATTAGTGATCAGTAACACTACCTTATATGTAGAAACAGAGAGGAGGTATAATTGCTTGTTGCTCTCAGTGGATAGATAGGTGGGCCCTATGTTTTCTGGGGCTTAGGTTGCTGGGGCTTAGGTTGCTGGGGCTTGGGTTGCTGGGGCTTGGGATGCTGTTGTTGTTCTGGTGAAAATTAGCACTGATTATTTGTTTGTGATTTTTGGATGTCTAACTTTTTGTGAACCCTAACAGTAATCTCATTGGTTCCCTGCTGAAAAAGTGAGAGAGAGAGAGAGACAGAAAGGGAGAGAGACACAGAGTAACAGAGAGAGAAAGAGAGACAGAGAGACAGAATCAGGCACCGTTCCTGGGTCCCAAGCCATACATAGACTAGTTGGCTGTTGGCTGTAGTCTTGGCGGTGCGTTCAAGTTGCACTTGTGGGCGCACCGCAAACACATAGCCCACACCGCAAAGACTGAGGCGACACAAACAGCCACTGCTAGTCCCTTGGCGTGGGTTTGGTCTGTCCATCAGGGTGACGTGATGGCTGGCCCCCTGCTCATTTCCTGGGCACCACCTCTGCTAAATAAGTGGCTCCTATCATCCTCAACAGATAAGAGCACACAATGCTCCTCCAGGCTGTCAGGCTGACGGACAGCAGAGGAGGCCAAGGTGGGCTGGGTGGGGTGGGGGGACTGAAAAGTGATTCACTGGGAAAGCATCACTCGCTTTGTATCGCAAATGAAAGAAGACCCCCAAGTAGTCTTTGATGCCTTTATTATTTATTGCTTTATTGTGGGGGTTTGTATTACTCAGGTTGTACTGTAAGTGGAATTAGGCTTCCAAAGACGGAAGGCCGAATCCATTATTAATGTCCGGGTTGCCAGGTAACCCGAAGGATGTGCTGTGGGTGTCGCTATGAAAAGATCAACGATATTATGAGTCATGTGTCTGTCATTATGGGGGGTTTTTTCTCGCCATCTTTCCAATGGACAAGATTACATTTAGGACTGTACTGTGACCCTCCCATGTCCTATAATATGTACATTTAAGTGTAGCAGGGCTTCCTACCACAATGCCACATATGTGGCTTAGTTCGGGGCTCCTCCAAGGACACAGGCAGTGGTGGTGATGAAGAGTCAGATTTATTGCAAGATTGGTAAAAATTAAATGAACAGCACAGATGGGGCTTGCAGCCCCATACCCCCAGAATCTAACTGGGCCAGGTGAGGCTGTAGCCACACGCCCCCAGACTCTAACTGGGCCAGGTGAGGCTGTAGCCCCACCCCCCCAGACTCTAACTGGGCCAGGTGAGGCCAATTAAGTCAGCCAGCCACCAAACACACCCACACCCACATTAAGCTAGCTAGCAAGCTCACATGTAAGGTAAGGTAAGATAGACTAAGAGAAGATAAGCTAAGATAAGACTAGGTGGTGGCCGTTGAATAGCGGTGGTTACCCCAGGGGGTGGAGCCTAGCTGTGGCTGAAGGTACTTCACGTCCGCCTCCGCTCACCATGATCATGAGATAGTGATGGTGTGATCTTTGCTCTCACTTCCTGCCACCGCAACCACACATGCATGTATCTATCTATCTTGCAACATCGAACTATAATGGAAGGAGTCCTCATGTGTATGAGCGGTCCTCATAAACGCAGTCGGTCATTAGTGGTGGTGGTGGCTGGAGGGGGGGGGCGGGGGGGGGCGTGGCCTCTTGTCCCTGTCCTAGAGTTATCTGTGGGCAGAGAGGAACGCTCTTGTGGGCAACCAGATGCAGAATTCTGCCTCCCCTGCTGGAGCCGAGGGTGGAGGGTTTGATTTGACTGAAATACACTGACTTCACTGACTAAAGAGGACAAAGTAGGCAAGATTTAACATTTTGAAACCCACTTGTTCAGACGGGGTTTATATACTGGGTGTACTTTCTTATTTATAATTATTTTATCTCCCCATGTTTTTACCACTATGTTTATAACTGTTTGTAAAGGTGCTCTATAAATAATGCTTCCTTGCTTCATTTATACTTACAGCTATTAGTGAGTGAAATGCTCTGTGAGAAAGTACCTGCCTCTGTATGAGACTATTTAACTTTAGACCGTTCCCAGTTAATTTCTCTCACACACACACACACACACACACACACACACACACACACACACACACACACACACACACACACACACACACACACAGTGATGCAATTCATTTATTTAACCAGGTGGACACTCCGGGGTTCATAAAGTGAAACTATTCCCCGGTTCTGTGTACAACTGAACTGCCTTTGGACCCGTTGTAATCACACGTTCCATCACTCCATTGTGCAACAATCCCCCCCCCACCCATGAGCTAAATACGACCTCTGAGGTTTTGCCGTATTGCCAGGGCAGCAGACCTTACCGGTGTCAGGAATAACTGTGGTGAACCTCAGAGACACACAGTTATGTTAACAGTTGTTTGCGGCTGGCCTGGTCTCTCTGTCTCCCTCTCCTTGCATTGCTTAGAATGTGTCCAGCTCTGCCCTTTTTTCCTCTCCTCCACTTTCGGTCACAGAAGTTTGTGAAACGATTCCCGCGGCGCAGACAAATGTCAACATCGTCTGTGTGGTCGTCACTGTTCAACACCCCCTCCCCCCACCCCGGGCCGTGTTATTGTCCTCGCGTGGGAGCTGGTTTTGTGCCTGAAATATTACCGGATGACAACATAGAGAGAGATGATGACTTGTCATGGGCCTGCCTGTTCGCAACGTGACCCTAAACTAAACAGACCGACTGCGTTTATGAGGACCGCTCACCCCAAGAACAACAACAATCGACACTTCACTGCACTTCCTTGGGTCCACGTCAATAAACCCAAGTGTGAAGTTGATCGGATGAACGGTTGTTGAGAACATCGAATTACATACATACACATGAGGACTCCTTCCATTATAGTTCGATGTTGCAAGATAGATAGATACATGCATGTGTGGTTGCGGTGGCAGGAAGTGAGAGCAAAGATCACACCATCACTATCTCATGATCATGGTGAGCGGAGGCGGACGTGAAGTACCTTCAGCCACAGCTAGGCTCCACCCCCTGGGGTAACCACCGCTATTCAACGGCCACCACCTAGTCTTATCTTAGCTTATCTTCTCTTAGTCTATCTTATCTTACCTTACCTTACATGTGAGCTTGCTAGCTAGCTTAATGTGGGTGTGTGTGTGTTTGGTGGCTGGCTGACTTAATTGGCCTCACCTGGCCCAGTTAGAGTCTGGGGGGGTGGGGCTACAGCCTCACCTGGCCCAGTTAGAGTCTGGGGGCGTGTGGCTACAGCCTCACCTGGCCCAGTTAGATTCTGGGGGTATGGGGCTGCAAGCCCCATCTGTGCTGTTCATTTAATTTTTACCAATCTTGCAATAAATCTGACTCTTCATCACCACCACTGCCTGTGTCCTTGGAGGAGCCCCGAACTAAGCCACATATGTGGCATTGTGGTAGGAAGCCCTGCTACACTTAAATGTACATATTATAGGACATGGGAGGGTCACAGTACAGTCCTAAATGTAATCTTGTCCATTGGAAAGATGGCGAGAAAAAACCCCCCATAATGACAGACACATGACTCATAATATCGTTGATCTTTTCATAGCGACACCCACAGCACATCCGATGGGTCTATATATGACGCGCGCAGCTGAAAACCCAAGGATGTGTCCTCCTCTCCTCTGACACAGCAGGCCTCTGGGCCCCATTGAGCGGGGGCCTCGCCACCCACCCGCTCTTTATAGGGACTCTGTGGTTTCACATTTTCCACTACAGCAGCAAGGGGGCTACAACCAACCCTGTCGGTTGCACTACTACTACTACTACTACTACTACTACTACAGCCCGGCTGTTCTCCACCCTCCGCCGCCGCCTTCATGCAGCCCGTGAACACACGCATTTAATGAGAGTTTAAAACATGCTGCACTTTCAGTTTAAAAGCGCTTAATTGTGCATATCTAAGCGCACGATAAATGCTTTAATGTGTCTGAGTGCTGAGCTTGAAGACTGTTCCCTGTGTGTGTGTGTGTGTGTGTGTGTGTGTGTTACATAAAACGTTTTGCGGTTGGTTTTGTAGTTACTTTGTGTTTTTGGGTTCGTTTCTGTTGTGGAAAACACACGCTTGGATAATTGCTCACAGGTTTCGGTGCATATATATATACATATATATATTAGGGCTGTCAAAGTTAACGTGTTATTAACGCGTTAACGCCACAATTTTTTGACGCCATTAACGCAATTACGTAGTTTGACCTTTTGATTCGTTTATCACCGAAGTACTTCAAGCAAGAGGACGTGTTGTTGTTTAGGACATTGGTGAACATCACAGATGTTGCGCCAAGGATGCGCAATGACGCTACCGTGAGGCGCGCGACGGGCTCCGAGTCAGCGTCTCTGGGGGGAGGGGGGGTCGGTTAATTCGGAGCACCCTACGAATTAACTCGATGAGACTTATGAAATGTTATTCCGCCCCCCCCACTACCACCACCAACCACCACCACCCGGCTAAATAAATCCTAACTCACTTAAAAATGTGCAGTTTGCTTTGTGTGTGTGTGTGTGTGTGTGTGTGTGTGTGTGTGCAAAAAAACGTCAAGAAACATTACAAAGAACGGCCGACAAACTCCAACGGTGTTACGCTCCGAAGACAGGATTTATCCAATAGCTTCCAATTTTTTTAAATAATAATAATAATAATACTGAGCGATATAAATATTACAAAATGTGGAATACTCTTATTTTCCTCATTATTATTGTAAATACACGTAAAGACTTAAAACACTGTTTACTCTGGTAAGTAAAAATGCAGATAATGACAGACTTCACAAATGACAGAGCTGAGAGCTGAGTTCATGGCGTTCAACATCTTGTTACAGTTAAATACACTAAAATATATCTGCCCACTCTTTGATGTTTAGGCTCCTCCAAGCGTCCCTGCGTGGACTTCAGGGAGAATACACTGCTGGCCTCCGCTGTCAGCAATAAAGCTTTTTTAACGTCTTTGTGTCTTTGATAGTTGGGATAGTTGGGAACCATCATTTTTCTGGCACAAAAGTCTTTTACGATGCTATACTACAGCAGAAGTACTTAAAATAACCGCGTTCATCCAGCTGTATAAAACTAAAATCTGTTGGATTAGCGCAGACCATTTCCATTCTCCTCTTCCGGTCGTCTCATTGGCACATGAAGTCAGAGCCCCACTTAGCGCGTGATTCTTAAGACTCCGGTATCTTCACCCAAAGCACAAAAAAGTCTGTGAATGAACACTACTTGTGTCTTCAAAAAAAACAGTACAATATTTGGCTTTTCCCAAAAAGAAAAACTTAACTCAATAAGTCTTTATATTCTGCCCTGAAAACGTCCCAATTAAATATAAATATTCTTGTTGCAGGTATACAGTATGTTGTTAGTGATTTAAACCGTGTGTGTATACAGTACAGTATATATATAAGTATATACTATATATATGTAGGTTTGGCATCAGCTAAGGTCAACCTGTGTCAACGGGCTAGCGACACTAACAGAGCACCAAAATAGCCTGGAAGCCAAGTGGCCTGGAAGCCCACAGGACCACCGCTGTTATTCAGCCCAGGAGACACCTTCCAGCTCCAGCCAGACTCCACCACCCTAAAAAGGGGTCCTATAAGGCAGGCGGGGCAGAATACACAGACGGGGGGGGGGGGGGGGGGGGGCTTGATTGTCCATCACACCCCCCCCACACCCCCCACCCCAGCGGCCCACCCCTTGTTACGTATTTGGTACAGGATTTGCGTTCACAGTCGTTCATCAGAGGCCAAAAACAAAGAGAATCTGGGCGTGGCTGACAAGCTCCAGGCGTCAGGCAAACGAAAGTCCATTCCATCCATCCTCCTTCCCTTCCTTTCCTTCCTTCCTTCTTCCCTTCTTTGGCAGTTGCAAAGATATATCCTTTCCTCTCTCCTTCTTGGGGAGATGTTTGTGTGAGAGCAACAACCGCGACGGTGTAGAGAATGCAGGGCAGCGCTGGGTCTGACTGCACCTGATGGAGGAGGTGCAGAACCACCTCCACCTCCACCTCCACCACCACCACCACTACCACGTTGTCCCGCTCCTTAGCACTTGGTGACCAGGGTGTCCCTGCTCGACCTCCTGGAATGGGTGGAGGCCACGAGAAGTCGGAGGTCGTCTCCCGCCGACCGGATCAACTCCCTGCCACTGTGGAGAGAGAGAGGGGGAGGGAGAGAGAGAGAGAGAGAGAGAGAGGAGAGAGAGAGAGAGAGAGAGAGAGAGAGAGAGGGGATAGACAGAGAGAGTGAGAGGTGGAGAGAGGGAGGGGGGGAGAGAGAGGGAGAGAAAGGGGAGGAGAGAGAGGGAGAGAAGTGAGGGAGAGAGAGAGAGACAGAGAGAGAGAGAGAGAGAGAGAGAGAGAGAGAGAGGGGGGGATAGACAGAGAGAGAGTGAGAGGGGGAGAGAGGGAGAGAAAGGGGGGGAGAGAGAGGGAGAGGGGTGAGGGAGAGAGAGAGACATACAACATACTCATAAGTTAACTCAAATACATGGAGCTGTGATGTATGTATTTGTAGTTGATGGCACACAATCCCAGCATGCATCTGCAAGACCAAAACCGATGCTAACCGTATATAAACCGAGCCATTTCCAACCAGCTATTATCCGGGTTTACTGATAACCGGAGATATCAGTTCCAGCTCCACTGGCTGTGTACATAAGACGTAACAGCTTTTATCGGATCCTGAAAGATCCACAAAGGTGTGACCTTGGAGAGTTAGCTGCTTATAAACTGTGCCAACAAGGAACCCTACAAAACTGGGAGATATTTTTCCAGCAATGACTTTACCTCAGGTACAATCATGATGCCATCGCCAGTAACCTACTGGTCAGTATTGTTATTAATTAGCTCAACGTAGATGGCCTACGAAAGTCTAGTTAGCTCTTTAAGTAGTTTTATAGCCGCGCTCGGGACATTTTGTGATAAGCGTTCAATAAAAAGGTTAGGGACAGCATGACGCAGTTTAGTGTCGGTAGCACCAGCCCCTGATAACAACTATTTACTAGAGACTACTTCTTTCACATCACCTTCATTCCTGTAAAAAAAAAAAGTTCCATTCATTTATTCCAAAGGACCATTGACGTCACTTTTCCAGGATTAGGTTCAATGCAACTTTTGAGCTATTTCTTTTCTGAAAACAGAATTGATGTTGCAGACCATGATTTATTCACATTATATATATTATATTCAACATTATATAATATATATACACCATTATAACATGATTATTATGCATGATTATATATATATATTAGATAATAAAATAGCAGGGTGTGGCGGTTCCCATAAAAATGTTTATTCCCACTCTTTCAAGATAAACACGATTTACTATTTGCTTTTGAAAAACTCATCCATCGTGATCCTGTTTCTGGGCCTGATCCAATGGACAGATACAGTATATCGTAGTTGGGGGCGGGGGGTCGAGAGGTTCTTTATGACTCACGTGTTGTACTCCATGCCCACCAGACTGACGCCGTTGACGGCCAGAATGCGTTGGCCCGGCCGCAGCTTCTGGCACTGGGCCGCTGGGGAGCTGGGGACCACCGACTTCACGTAGATCCCACTCATCCTCAGCGGCGTTTTCTACACAACGACATGACACGGGTGGTGTTAGCATGTTAGCATCACACGGCAGAAGGAATTCATTTGAAAGTATAGCAGAATTAATTTAATTCAAGTAAAAGTGTGAGCCCATCACAAGCCTTGAATTATTTTTTTTTTATTTTCACTACATTGATGATGATAATTTGACGATCTAACACAATCAAAACTGAAATAGAATAGAAATGTAGAATAATATGCAAATAGCTTTAATAGTACTTTTACTTTTAACTAATACTTTTTTTACAGCAACTTCCAAAGGTCTCAGCAGACTGTATACAAGGACATTCAGTCGTATGTACTTGAGATCTGTCCAGAATTAAATCCCTCCGGTCGATTTGAGTGATGCTCTCAACGTTTCTCTGAACTTCTCGATGTGCTCTTCACTTAAACCCTACGACTCCACCCACTACCAACTTGGTTTAGCTTTTTTTTCATCGGTCAATTGTGCCGCCATTCTTTGACCCTTCATTTGTCCAAGTGTACTTGGTACTGAAGGGCAACGGAAGGCGTAATGAAACGACCGGGTTGGTCTGCATTGCTTGGGCCATCACACTCACGTGGGGAGTTTTTTTTAAATTAAAAACATTCTCCGCCATCAATGCGGGAAGGAACCACCATTTTTGGTGCCGCCTTTGGGTCTTTTCTGTTCATGTGAAAGAAACACAAAAAATAACAACCTAAAAAGAAAATCTGTTTCGTGGAACTTCCTGGTTGCAACTAGTTTGACTCCCCCAAATGGTTGCCACGGCCAATTGGATTTCAATGGGTGCGACCTAAAAGTGATCGATACATTTCCTTTTAAGGGTGTAGTGGGCGGCGGCCAGGATGTTGCTCTTGATAAACTGTGAGTGAGTGAGTGGCAGGACTTTTCAAGGGCTTTCCAGGCCCAATTCCCTTAAATTCAAGGACCTAACACGGCATAGTTTGAGACAAAAATATATAATTCAAAGCACTTTCAATGACCCCATGTGTATTTATGTTTGTTTTCAAAAACTTTCAAGGTCTTGATGTTTTTTATTCTCAAGGAACCCTGGAGTCAGAGAGAGAGTCAGAGAGAGAGGGAGAGAGAGAGAGAGAGAGAGAGAGAGAGAGAGAGAAGGGGGGAGAAAGAGAAGGGGGGTGAAATAAAGAGAGAGAGAGAATGGGGGAGAAAGAGAGAGAGAGAGAGAGAGAGAGAGAGAGAGAGAGAGAGAGAGAGAGACACAGACAGAGAGAGAGAGAGAGAGACAGAGACAGAGAGACTGAGTGAGTGCAGTATATCCAGCCTCACCACTCCGTCCACCAGAGCCATGCCCAGACCGTGGGGCCCACGGCGGAGCTCCACGGTGAACACCTCGTCCTCGACCACCACCACAGTAGCCTGGGCTGCCAACTCCTCCTCCTCCTCCTCCGTGGGACCCACCACTGCCGAGGGAACACCTGGAGGTAAGCAGCACCGAGACAGAGAAGAAGCAGGCTGGAGTTAAGATGGAGGTTCACATCACATGGTCCTCCCACATCAACCTCCCATTGTCTCCCCTCATGCTCTGGGAGGAGAACGCTAGTGAATTAATAAATTTCTTTCTTAGAACAGGGACAAAGTACAAAGAACATTAACCTTATAAAACAAGGAGAGATGTAATGTACCAGGTTTTAGCAAAATGCTATTTTCCGGCCGTAGTCTCTAGGCAGGTAAGTAAAAGTATTAAATAGCACGAAAATTACACATAAAAAAAAAGGACAAAAATACTATGGTAATCAATAATCAATAATAGTGTATTGACATCATTCAAGTCTTCGTCTTGGTCGAAATGTTGAGAGAATTTTTATATGTTCACATGAACCAAAACTAAACCGACAACCAAAGATCAGAAACGTGTATCCTCCTCTATCTATATCCCACAATGCATCTCATATTTCCCATCCCCTTCAAAATAGTACTCAGCATCGTGTAGCATCTTATGCTAGCCATCTTATCGTTTACCAACAAGGGGTCAACCTGGCAATTATGAAGTGCTTGAACTTGTTCTATTCGTCGTGCTATCGTACTGATCCGTTATTGTCACTCTCTTCGGTAAGTCGAGTTGGACAAAAGCATCTGCTAAATGTAAATGTAATATTTGTGTCTCGATTTACCACGTCAACCGTTGCTTTCCAAAAAAACAACAATAAAAAAACAGACTTCTCACAACAGCATATTTTCACACCCCTGTCGACTCTCGGTATGAAGAATTCGACTCGACCCAACCGACCGTGGAAACGGCACATTTGAATGTGACCCTTCTATTGACCCAGGTTGTGAGAGCTACGTGGGAGCCGGGGGGGAGCGGGGGACTGACTGACCGGCGGTGTGAGACAGAGAACTGAGGGCCGGGTTCCCCACCCCGGTATGTCCCGTCACAACACAGCCGGCCTTGCAGCCCGCAACAGTAGCACTTCCCCGGCCGACCCCAGGTGTCGCTCATCACCACTCCTCATGGAGACTCAACAAGTGACATGTGACGATAACAGATAGCAATCTTTTCCTAGCTATTAGCATCATATCCTGGCTATTAACATCGTACCCTAGCAATTAGCATTGTATCCTAGCTATTCACATCGTACCCTAGCTATTAGCGTCTTATCCTAGCTATTAGCGTCGTAGCCTAGCCATTTTCGTCGTACCCCAGCTATCTTACTGTTTACCAGAGGTCAACCTCGCAATCATGAGTGAAAGTCTTGTCATCTGCAGTGTTGTCATGGTACCTGGCTCATTGTCAACGTCGCTGTGGTGGCAGCGGTCGCTCCGCCTCTCCGGCGCCGCAGGCTGAGCTCCAGGCCCTGCGGCGTGTTGGGGGGCGTCAGCAGGCACGAAGGGTCCAGCGCCAGGCCCTTGTGGCAGCCCAGGCCGGCGCGGCCCGCCAGCCCGTTCTGCAGCTCCAGGCTCGCAGCTTCCGGGTCAGCACGCCTCACTGCCGCTCAGCTCCCGTGGGGCGGAGTCTGAGGTAGGGGTGAGGGTGCGGGTGGGGGGGCCCCGGCGGAGGAGGAGGAGGAGGGACGGTCGGGGGCGGCGGCCTCGTCTGGAGGGGACAGGGCCTCCGAGGTCTCCTGCTGCGGGGCAGCTGCTGGACGAAGGCCTGCAGCCGTTGCAGCTGCTGGAAGAGGTGGGGCTCCGGCAGGGTGACGCCCCAGCTCCAGCTGGAGGAGCCGCTGGGCAGGACCAGCGGGGGATGCTTGTCAAAGCTCTCCAGGATGTCGGCTGACAGAGAGATAGACAGAAGATAGAGAGAGACAGAGATGGAGTGAGAGAGACAGGGAGATAGACAGAGAGGCAGAGAGAGACAGAGATGGGTGAGAGAGACAGGGAGATAGACAGAGAGGCAGAGAGAGCGACAGAGGGAGAGAGAGAGAGACAGTGAAGAGAGAGAGACAGAGGGAGAGAGAGAGGGAGACAAAGAAAGAGAGAGACAGACAGAGAAACAGAGAGAGAGAGACAGAGGAGAGAGGGAGATAGAAAGAGAGGGAGATACGGAGGGAGAGAAAGACAAGGAGACAGAGAAAGAGAGAGACAGACAGAGAAACAGAGAGAGAGACAGAGGGACAGAAGGAGATAGGAAGAGAGGGAGAGAGAGAGACAGAGAGAGAGAGACAGAGGGAGAGAGGGAGATAGAAAGAGAGAGAGAGACGGAGGGAGAGAAAGACAAGGAGACAGAGAAAGAGAGAGACAGACAGAGAGACAGAGGGAGAGAGAGAGAGAGACAGAGAGAGGGAGATAGAAAGAGAGGGAGAGAGACAGAGAGAGAGAGAGAGAGAGAGAGACAGAGGGAGAGAGGGAGATAGAAAGAGAGAGAGAGAGACAGAGAGAGAGAGACGTTATTTGACATCTCAATCTAATTACATGACCTTATGACCTTCCTCCTATTGCTCCACATTTTTCTGTGTCTGCCAGCAATTTGTAAGCACTGGCTGGCGTGACATTTGAACCTGTAACCTGTAACATGCTAACCGCCGCCCCTGTAGCCGGGAATGCCCAGCAGGGGAGCCCGTCTGGAAGGGGAATCTAATCACATTCCACGCACGTTTTTCCACCACTGTTTGCCCGTTTTATGGGCAGCAATAACTCTGGTTGCAAAAGGTTGCCGGTTCGATCCCTGGTCTGCCTAGCTCAGTGTCGAGGTGTCCCTGAGCAAGACATCTAGCTCATTGGATAAAATCGCTATAGAAATGCAATCCATTTACTATTTACCATTTTTTGATTATGTCGTTTGGTTGAAAAATGTCTGCAGACGGTTAAGATACCAGACATTTCATCTGGTTTATAAACTTGAAATCTGTAATTTAACGTACGTTTAGTTTTACTGTAGAATCTTAAAACAAATTCGTAAATTCCCAACTCAAAATCCAACTCAAAAATCATTTCAGTGTAAAAAAACCCCCAAAACAAAACAATAAAAAGGTTCCGGCATTTGGAAAAAAGGGTTAAGTCGGAAATTAGGTCAATCTCATTAAAGTCAATGCCTTTCAAACAGGCTCACGGGTTCACAACGTCAACCCTGGACCCTGTAACCCCCCCCCCCCCCCCTCCCAGTAAAACATGAATAAGTGGAGCCCACTCAGTGAGACCGGAGTGGTGAACCTTAATGAAGAGCTGGTGTCCCGGGGCACCGGGGGCTCTGGGGTAAAGTGGCTTGAGGAAGTAACACCCCCCTTCCCAGGGCCGGTAGCTGATTGGTGGAGACAGCCCTGGGCAGGATGACCCCGTGTTTCAGGAGTGGACTAGATTATTCGGTTGTAGCTGCTACATGCTTGTAGGTGGAGCTGGAGGTGGAGGTGGGGGGAGGGGAGCCGGAGGTGGGGGTGGGGGTGGGTGGAGGTGGAGATGGGGGTGGGCGGAGTGGAGGTGGAGGTGGCGGTGGAGGTAGAAGTGGGTGCGGAACTGGAGGTGGAGGGGGTGTGGAGGTGGGGGTGGAGCTGGGGGCGGAGGTGGGGGCTAGTGGTCGTGAGAATATGGCAGTTGAGGTGTTTGTTCTTGGATTTTGTCACTGGAGAAAGAAGTCCATCTCATGCATAGAAAGCCGATAGGAAAATAAAAAAGATTAAAAAAAATAAATAATAAAGATTAGAAGAGAGAGAGAGAGACAGTGGGGAGGTTTTTATTATGAAATAACCAAGAACACGGCCTGGCAGCGTAGCAGTAAACAACACTGGAAGCCTTGATACACACACACACACACACACACACACGCAAACGGCAGTAACACACATGCCAGTAACACACACACAGACACACAAGTAACAAGCACACACACACATACACAGGGGACCCACCTGTCCTGAGCGCGTCCTGGCGTGGTCGGGGAGGGGCTCCAGCCCGGGGGGCAGGACTTGCCGAGTTGTACTCCCGCAGCATGTGGTGCAGCTGGGCGGGGTTCAGGGCGGAGAACTCGGCCCGCAGGGAGCTCCACGATGCCTACAGTACACACACACACACACACACACACACACAAACACGCACAGGCACACACGCACACACACACACATGGACGCACACACACACACACGCACACACACGCACACACACACACGCACACACACACACACACACCAGTAACATACATGTGCACACACACACACACACACACACACACACACCACGCACACACACACACACCAAGAACAAAAGAAAAGTAAAAAAAAAAAAAAAAACCGGGGAAAGAAAGAATGTGAAACAGGAATCAAAATCAAACGTTCATAACCTCCTACAAGAGTCCCCGGGGGGAAGCTGTCCAAAGATTATCGAAACAAAACAACACTCCACACAAAATACCACGAGGGTTAGGATGAAGACCTTCAAAACACACCGGCTACCAACGTACGAACGTGTGTTTTTCAGCACGGATGGACAAACACACATTGCAACAGGCACCAACACCCACACACGAGGCGAGCATACACACAGACACACATCCCTGACTAAAAGTGATGAAGATTATATCTACGTGCTACGTTTCACCTTAAAGGGATTAGACGGAGAGTGAACTGGTCGATAATTTTGAGGTGCTTATCGTCCTCGTCGTGAAATCGTTTCTCTGCGCTTCCAAACTGACAAACAACAAACGTTTCACCTGTAAACCTCACACACAACAGCTACTCCCCGCCATCACCGCTCCTCCCGCCTCACCACCAAGACAGTACCATCACTGTGTCTGCCGTGCTTCTCTGCACGCCGTATCCACCTCGTCACTATCTCATCCCAGAACAAACAATCCACATATTTACGTCTACAACTCTCTCCCTTACTACCCTCACGCGATCTCTGGTCTCTTTGCCGTCCTCCTTCTTATGTCTGTCCTGCAGCTTAGATGAGTGCACTCAGCTTACGAGAGTTCACATGTCACCACTGCACACCCGGAACAACACAAATACAAGAAACACCTTTGTCTGACACATGACCAAAAGTCTCTCAAATTAACCGCCGTCTCCATCACCCACCTGCTTGACCTCCTAGACAGAAACGGGTGAGTGAACTCTAGTAACTCACCACACCACACACACAGTGTGTGGGGGGGACCACTTATATCCGAGTGAGCGAGTCGAGGCGTTCTACGGTGTGTGTGTGTGTGTGTGTGTGTGTCTGTGTGTGCAGCGTGCATTCCTCTGAGCTGAGGTTTTAGGGGCTGACTCAACCCTCACAGCAAAAACGATTTAACGGTCGAGCCATTGAACCTGCGTAGCGTCCCGCCGTGTGTGCGTGTGTGTGTGCGTGTGTGTGTGCATGTGTCTCAAAAGTGGACCATTAAGTGAGCTGATGAGTTGAAAGGTGAGCAAACACCTCTCCATGCGCTCCGGTGACTCTCTCACGACTCTCGCTCCGGCGCGCTGCCCTCATGCACACTCAAAACACACGTCGATAAAGCATCCACCGGGGTGATGTCATGCCTGACTCTCACGTGGTGTGATCTCCGCATTGTCCCCATTTCATCACCACCACCCAATACGCTACCACATCGATCAGGGTTAACGAACCCCGTGAGACTTATCGCTCCTATCCGCTCCCTCGCCGTTAACCAGACTCATCAGATCATGTACCATCACGCGCATCCCCGTTCCGCACTGCTTGATCATAGTATGGAACGTGGTGACTAGCGCAGTCTCGTGCTCGACGGCGATGCTCGCTTAGCATCTGTTGTTCGGTCTTTCCGCGAGCCCGTCGCGCGCGTATGCGCTGACATCGTGCTCCAGATGTGAGGGTCCCGACACATGCTCGAAGAGTACGGCTTCGAGGTGACAGAAGCGATTGCTGCACGTGTAGACTGAGGATCTGAGGAGCTGAGATACTCGCGCAGAGAGCACACGCAGGCGCTGCTTCTGGCCGACATCGCTGCAGCGTCGCCGGGCCGGGGCCCGTGGCCAAGGTGCCTGCCATCTTGGGCAGAACGCCGAATTTCGTCGCACAGTAGAAGGAGGCGTAAAGTCCTGCTATCGTGCGTGGGGCAATTGCCAGAGCTCGTAAATAGGCCTGTCACTCCCACTGTCATCCCAGTTACATATGTGCCGCCGTTACCACAGGGTGGGGCCAGCTGGCACGCTAGCTATGTCCACTCTCTCTCTCTCTCTCTCTCGCTCTCTCTCTCTCTCAGCGACCACAGTGACCTCATGCGTGCACGGGTGGGGCCCGCGGAGCGAAGTCAACACCGCTCGAGTCGCCTAGCAACCGTTCACAACCCATGCGAACGGGGATCCTGACACAGATCTGGAGTCTTACGGGGGGTGATGGGGATTCGAGGGTGGGTACCACCACGTACCAAGGGTGTGAGTCATCTACGTGAAAAACCGGTGTCTGCGTGTGGCGCGGGGGGGAGGGACAGCATGACGCAGTTTAGTGTCGGTAGCACCAGCCCCTGATAACAACTATTTACTAGAGACTACTTCTTTCACATCACCTTCATTCCTGTAAAAAAAAAAAGTTCCATTCATTTATTCCAAAGGACCATTGACATCACTTTTCCAGGATTAGGTTCAATGCAACTGTTCAGCTATTTGTTTTCTGAAAACAGAATTGATGTTGCAGACCATGATTTATTCACATTATATATATTATATTCAACATTATATAATATATATACACCATTATAACATGATTATTATGCATGATTATATATATATATTAGATAATAAAATAGCAGGGTGTGGCGGTTCCCATAAAATTTTTTATTCCCACTCTTTCAAGATAAACACGATTTACTATTTGCTTTTGAAAAACTCATCCATCGTGATCCTGTTTCTGGGCCTGATCCAATGGACAGATACAGTATATCGTAGTTGGGGGCGGGGGGTCGAGAGGTTCTTTATGACTCACGTGTTGTACTCCATGCCCACCAGACTGACGCCGTTGACGGCCAGAATGCGTTGGCCCGGCCGCAGCTTCTGGCACTGGGCCGCTGGGGAGCTGGGGACCACCGACTTCACGTAGATCCCACTCATCCTCAGCGGCGTTTTCTACACAACGACATGACACGGGTGGTGTTAGCATGTTAGCATCACACGGCAGAAGGAATTCATTTGAAAGTATAGCAGAATTAATTTAATTCAAGTAAAAGTGTGAGCCCATCACAAGCCTTGAAAAAATGTGATTTTATTTTTACTTACTTAACTTTTTTTCACTACATTGATGATGATAATTTGACGATCTAACACAATCAAAACTGAAATAGAATAGAAATGTAGAATAATATGCAAATAGCTTTAATAGTACTTTTACTTTTAACTAATACTTTTTTTACAGCAACTTCCAAAGGTCTCAGCAGACTGTATACAAGGACATTCAGTCGTATGTACTTGAGATCTGTCCAGAATTAAATCCCTCCGGTCGATTTGAGTGATGCTCTCAACGTTTCTCTGAACTTCTCGATGTGCTCTTCACTTAAACCCTACGACTCCGCCCACTACCAACTTGGTTTAGCTTTTTTTTCATCGGTCAATTGTGCCGCCATTCTTTGACCCTTCATTTGTCCAAGTGTACTTGGTACTGAAGGGCAACGGAAGGCCAACGCGTAATGAAACGACCGGGTTGGTCTGCATTGCTTGGGCCATCACACGCACGTGGGGAGTTTTTTTTATAAATTAAAAACATTCTCCGCCATCAATGCGGGAAGGAACCACCATTTTTGGTGCCGTCATCGTTTCTCTTTGAGGCTTTGGGTCTTTTCTGTTCATGTGAAAGAAACACAAAAAATAACAACCTAAAAAGAAAATCTGTTTCGTGGAACTTCCTGGTTGCAACTAGTTTGACTCCCCAAATGGTTGCCACGGCCAATTGGATTTCAATGGGTGCGACCTAAAAGTGATCGATACATTTCCTTTTAAGGGTGTAGTGGGCGGCGGCCAGGATGTTGCTCTTGATAAACTGTCAGTGAGTGAGTGGCAGGACTTTTCAAGGGCTTTCCAGGCCCAATTCCCTTAAATTCAAGGACCTAACACGGCATAGTTTGAGACAAAAATATATAAATTCAAGCACTTTCAATGACCCCATGTGTATTTATGTTTGTTTTCAAAAACCTTCAAGGTCTTGATGTTTTTTATTCTCAAGGAACCCTGGAGTCAGAGAGAGAGTCAGAGAGAGAGGGAGAAGAGAGAGAGAGAGAGAGAGAGAGAGAGAGAGAGAGAGAGAGAGAAGGGGGGAGAAAGAGAAGGGGGGTGAAATAAAGAGAGAGAGAGAATGGGGGGAGAAAGAGAGAGAGAGAGAGAGAGAGAGAGACACAGACAGAGAGAGAGAGAGAGAGAGACAGAGACAGAGAGACTGAGTGAGTGCAGTATATCCAGCCTCACCACTCCGTCCACCAGAGCCATGCCCAGACCGTGGGGCCCACGGCGGAGCTCCACGGTGAACACCTCGTCCTCGACCACCACCACAGTAGCCTGGGCTGCCAACTCCTCCTCCTCCTCCTCCTCCTCCGTGGGACCCACCACTGCCGAGGGAACACCTGGAGGTAAGCAGCACCGAGACAGAGAAGAAGCAGGCTGGAGTTAAGATGGAGGTTCACATCACATGGTCCTCCCACATCAACCTCCCATTGTCCTCCCCTCATGCTCTGGGAGGGAGAAACGCTAGTGAATTAATAAATTTCTTTCTTAGAACAGGGACAAAGTACAAAGAACATTAACCTTATAAAACAGGAGAGATGTAATGTACCAGGTTTTAGCAAAATGCTATTTTCCGGCCGTAGTCTCTAGGCAGGTAAGTAAAAGTATTTAAATAGCACGAAAATTACACATAAAAAAAAAGGACAAAAATACTATGGGTAATCAATAATCAATAATAGTGTATTGACATCATTCAAGTCTCGTCTTGGTCGAAAATGTTGAAGAGAATTTTTATATGTTCACATGAACCAAAACTAAACCGACAACCAAAGATCAGAAACGTGTATCCTCCTCTATCTATATCCCACAATGCATCTCATATTTCCCATCCCCTTCAAAATAGTACTCAGCATCGTGTCGCATCTTATGCTAGCCATCTTGTCGTTTACCAACAAGGGGTCAACCTGGCAATTATGAAGTGCTTGAACTTGTTCTATTCGTCGTGCTATCGTACTGATCCGTCAGCGCTGCATTGTTATTGTCACTCTCTTCGGTAAGTCGAGTTGGACAAAAGCGTCTGCTAAATGTAAATGTAATATTTTTGTCTCGATTTACCACGTCAACCGTTGCTTTCCAAAAAAACAACAATAAAAAAACAGACTTCTCACAACAGCATATTTTCACACCCCTGTCGACTCTCGGTATGAAGAATTCGACTCGACCCAACCGACCGTGGAAACGGCACATTTGAATGTGACCCTTCTATTGACCCAGGCTGTGAGAGCTACGTGGGAGCCGGGGGGGAGCGGGGGACTGACTGACCGGCGGTGTGAGACAGAGAACTGAGGGCCGGGTTCCCCACCCCGGTATGTCCCGTCACAACACAGCCGGCCTTGCAGCCCGCAACAGTAGCACTTCCCCGGCCGACCCCGACACACAAACGAGAAGTTCCCACCCAGCTCGCTCCCACACCTACCTCCCCACGCCCCCCCCACCCCCACCGCCCCCCCCACCGCCCCCCCTCTCTCTTTACCAACATGCAGCCCTGTCTGTTTTCCCTGTCTGTCTCCCCCCACACCTCCACCTCCACCCACCCGGGACACCCGTGCAGAACAATGGGCCCGGCGCGATTAGCATTCCGCGTAGCAATCCGACTGTAAACTCCCATGACGGGCTCTCTCTCTCTCTCTCTCTCTCTCTCTCTCTCTCTCTCTCTCTCTCGCTCTCTCTCTCTCCCCTGACGTGACCACCTCTCTCTGTCATTCTGGGGGTGGGGGTGGGGGGGTGGGGGGAGGTGGCAGATTAATAGATTAGCGCAGACTCCAAAATAATGCGGCAGCGGCGTTGGACGGCGTTGGCGGCAGTCAGTGTTGGCGGCGAAACCTCGCTGGTCATTAGTTAGCAAACAGTCAGCGAGCGAGAGAGAGAGAGAGAGAGAGAGAGAGAGAGAGAGGGAGAGAGAGAAAGAGAGAGAGAGAGAGAGAGAGAGAGAGAACAAGTGAAAATAACATTAGATCTGCCCTCACTAATATTCATATTTACTGATAACCTGGAAGGCACATTTGTCGTTCAAAAGCCCAACCAGGCACATTAGAAACCCTACATGCCGTACGGTGTTAAATTAATAAAAAAAACACCTCCACCACTACCACCACGGCCACCAGCTCCACCACCACCACAACACGGCCACCACCACCATCACCACCACGGCCACCACCTCCACCACCACCACCACCACCACAACACCACCACGGCCACCACCACCACCACAACACCACCACCACCATCACCTCCACCAGCACCACCACTAAATCACCACCATCATCTCACGGACTGAGGAACAATCAGCTTTGCTATAGCGAGGGTGTCACCAAAATGGGCGCTCTGCAGGGCCACTGGTGTTTGATGTCATTCCACATGAATCAGTTCAGTTGACTCTTTTGAAATGTCAACTCAAGGGTCACAAGGGAAGAGGGGGGGGGGGGAAATGTATTTGTGAATTTATTTTGACAGTTCTTTACGTCGATAGTGTAATTTAACGAGGACGAACGTACAAGCGTTATTAAGTGACAAAGCGTGTGTTTTTCTGCTTTCAAGGCACGGCAAAAAAAAACCCCCACTTAAGATGAACAGGATGGAACAATGTGACGGGGTCTTATATCCTTCCAATTTAAACCTCAGCTTCTCAAGGGGTCGGGTGGGCCGGCTCAGCGGAACCCCAGCTTAAGGTCTTAGACGTCCAACATGTGATGATGAAAAGTGCTTGGTCTCCGCTCCCCCCCTGGTGAGCGGAGACCACCACCCCTCAGTTAACCTGCTGCTCGTTAGTTTTATACTTCCTGTCGGCCATTTATGACCCGCCTTATGTTACGATTTTAACGACATATTTTATGCTACCGTCGACTTTAAGCGAAGGGAGTCCAAAACTGGGCATTGCAACAGGAAGTTAATATCTAATATTTCGTTACTTTACGACACTCAGAGATGATAAGCAGCGGTGTAAAATATTACAGCCCAACTTAAAATCTTAAAAGGAGTGTCAAATTTGGTTCTTCACGGTGACAGGTTTTCAGATAACAGGTCACATGACCTAAGGAATGCCACACACACACACACACACACACACACACACACACACACACACACACACACACCCTATCTAATCTCCGCACTCTTTACCAGCCCACTGCTCTCTCTCTGCTGATGGTGACCTCATCACAGGGGCGTCCAACAACAATAGAAGCCGGAGAGGAAACAGAGCTTCCTTCTGCACGGAGCGTCCACCAAGAGAGAGACATAGGGACAGACAGAGAGAGAGAGAGAGAGAGAGAGAGAGAGAGAGAGAGAGAGAGAGAGAGAGAGAGAGAGAGAGAGAGAGAGAGAGAGAGAGAGAGAAAGAGAGAGAGGACAAAGAGAGAGAGACATAGACGGAGCAAGAGACACAGAGAGAGACAGAGACAGAGACAGAGAGAGAGCGAGATGGAGAGAGAGAGACCCTCAAAACTATCAGGCAACGATAAATGCAGTTAGGAGGAGGTTACTCCACCTCTATCATGTGGGGCCCAGGCGGGGGGGGGGGGGGGGGGCGGGCAAGTGGGGTGCAGCAGCATAAGTCCCCTTAAATTCTTTCCTTAATGGACTCTGTCAATCATGGCTGCTTAATTGGCGGAGTGGGGGTGGGGGTGTGGTGGTGGTGGTGGGAGGGGGTGAATGCTTGCTGCTGCCCCCCCCCCTGCAGGAGTCTGTCTGGTGGGAGGGATCAGGCCTTTAAGCTGAGCCAGCCATTCCCTTACTGGCAGGGAGGAGGTTTTCCGTTGCGTTACGACCCTCCGCCCGCTGTTTGATGATGGGGCCGAAAAAACACACTGCGACCCCCCTCCCCCACACGCTTTCACCAACGTCTCTCGGGGGACCAAGTTACCCCATGGCCGTCACAGAGGGAGGGGCAAACACACACACACACACACACACACACACACACACACACACACCACACAGGTGTCGCTGATCACACTCCCTCATGGAGACTCAAACAAGTGACAATGCTACGAATAACAGACCACGCATCTTTTGTCCTAGCCTATTAGCATCATATCCTGGCTATTAACATCGTACCCTAGCAATTAGCGTTGTATCCTAGCTATTCACGTCGTACCCTAGCTATTAGCGTCTTATCCTAACTATTAGCGTCGTAGCCTAGCCATTTTCGTCGTGCCCCAGCTATCTTACTGTTTACCAGAGGTCAACCTCGCAATCATGAGTGAAAGTCTTGTCATCTGCAGTGTTGTCATGGTACCTGGCTCATTGTCAACGTCGTTGTGGTGGCAGCGGTCGCTCCGCCTCTCCGGCGCCGCAGGGCTGAGCTCCAGGCCCTGCGGCGTGTTGGGGGGCGTCAGCAGGCACGAAGGGTCCAGCGCCAGGCCCTTGTGGCAGCCCAGGCCGGCGCGGCCCGCCAGCCCGTTCTGCAGCTCCAGGCTCCGCAGCTTCCGGGTCAGCACCGCCTCACTGCCGCTCAGCTCCCCGTGGGGCGGAGTCTGAGGTAGGGGTGAGGGTGCGGGTGGGGGGGCCCCGGCGGAGGAGGAGGAGGAGGGACGGTCGGGGGCGGCGGCCTCGTCTGGAGGGGACAGGGCCTCCGAGGTCTCCCTGCTGCGGGGCAGCTGCTGGACGAAGGCCTGCAGCCGTTGCAGCTGCTGGAAGAGGTGGGGCTCCGGCAGGGTGACGCCCAGCTCCAGCTGGAAGGAGCCGCTGGGCAGGACCAGCGGGGGATGCTTGTCAAAGCTCTCCAGGATGTCGGCTGACAGACAGATAGACAGAGAGATAGAGAGAGACAGAGATGGAGTGAGAGAGACAGGGAGATAGACAGAGAGGCAGAGAGAGAGAGACAGAGGGGGAGAGAGAGAGACAGTGAAAGAGAGAGAGACGGAGGGAGAGAGAGAGGGAGACAAAGAAAGAGAGAGACAGACAGAGAAACAGAGAGAGAGAGACAGAGGGAGAGAGGGAGATAGAAAGAGAGGGAGAGAGAGAGACGGAGGGAGAGAAAGACAAGGAGACAGAGAAAGAGAGAGAGACAGAGAAACAGAGAGAGAGAGACAGAGGGACAGAAGGAGATAGGAAGAGAGGGAGAGAGAGAGAGACAGACAGAGAGAGAGAGAGGGAGAGACAGAGGGAGAGAGGAGATAGAAAGAGAGGGAGAGAGACAGAGAGAGAGAGAGAGAGAGACAGAGGGAGAGAGGGAGATAGAAAGAGAGAGAGAGAGAGAGAGACAGAGAGACGTTATTTGACATCTCAATCTAATTACATGACCTTATGACCTTCCTCCTAATTGCTTCCCACATTTTTCTGTGTCTGCCAGCAATTTGTAAGCACTGGCTGGCGTGACATTTGAACCTGTAACCTGTAACATGCTAACCGCCGCCCTGTAGCCGGAATGCCAGCAGGGGACGCCCGTCTGGAAGGGGAATCTAATCACATTCACGCACGTTTTTCCACCACTGTTTGCCCGTTTTATGGGCAGCAATAAACTCTGGTTGCAAAAAGGTTGCCGGTTCGATCCCTGGTCCGCCTAGCTCAGTGTCGAGGTGTCCCTGAGCAAGACATTTAGCTCATTGGATAAAATCGCTATAGAAATGCAATCCATTTTACTATTTACCATTTTTTGATTATGCCGTTTGGTTTAAAAAATGTCTGCAGACGGTTAAGATGCCAGACATTTCATCTGGTTTATAAACTTGAAATCTGTAATTTATCGTTACGTTTAGTTTTACTGTAGAATCTTAAAACAAATTTGTAAATTCCCAACTCAAAATCCAACTCAAAAATCATTTCAGTTAAAAAACCCCCCCCCAAAAACAAAACAATAAAAAGGTTCCGGCATTTGGAAAAAGGGTTAAGTCGGAAATTAGGTCAATCTCATTAAAGTCAATGTCAATGCCTTTCAAACAGGCCCACGGTTCACAACGTCAACCTGGACCCTGTAACCCCCCCGCCCCCCCCCCCCTCCCAGTAAAACATGAATAAGTGGAGCCCACTCATGAGACCGGAGTGGTGAACCCTTAATGAAGAGCTGGTGTCCCGGGGCACCGGGGGCTCTGGGGTAAAGTGGCTTGAGAAGTAACACCCCCCTTCCCAGGGCCGGTAGCTGATTGGTGGAGACAGCCCTGGGCAGGATGAGCCCGTGTTTCAGGAGTGGACTAGATTATTCGGTTGTAGCTGCTACATGCTTGTAGGTGAGCTGGAGGTGGAGGTGGAGGTGGGGGGAGGGGAACCGGAGGTGGAGGTGGAGGTGGGGGTGGGGTTGGGTGGAGGGTGGAGATGGGGTGGGGCGGAGTTGGAGTGTGGGTAGGTGGTGGGTGGAGGTGGAGGGGGTGTGGAGGTGGGGGTGGAGCTGGGGGCGGAGGTGGGGGCTAGTGGTCGTGAGAATATGGCAGTTGAGGTGTTTGTTCTTGGATTTTTGTCACTGGAGAAAGAAGTCCATCTCATGCATAGAAAGCCGATGGGGAAAATAAAAAAGATTAAAAAAATAAATAATAAAGATTAGAAGAGGGGGGGTGGTTGACCCTGCACACATGCACACACACACGCACACACACACGCACACACGGCGGGACGCTACGCAGGTTCAATGGCTCGACCGTTAAATCGTTTTTGCTGTGAGGGTTGAGTCAGCCCCTAAAACCTCAGCTCAGAGGAATGCACGCTGCACACACAGACACACACACACACACACACACACACCGTAGAACGCCTCGACTCGCTCACTCGGATATAAGTGGTCCCCCCCACACACTGTGTGTGTGTGTGTGTGTAAAGCCTACTCCGAGTTCACTCGCTGTCTCGTCTCGTCGTCGCAGTGTGATGACGGCGTATGAATAAAGGTTGATTTGAAGCGACTCTCTGTGTTGTGTTGTGTGCGTGTGTGTGTTGACGCGAGCTGGAAGTTCTCACTCATCCTGCACAACAAATGAAACAAAGCAAAAAAAGGCACACAAACAGAACCGACGTGAACAAAAGGGCTGCAACAAGTGGGGCTGTAATTATGGGATGTTGTCTCGGGAGGAGGAGGGAGGAGGGAGGAGGAGGGAGGGAGGGGGGGGGGAGAGCGTGCTTTACATCACGTTGTTGTGAGCCGACGTTTCCCACGAGTGACGGATCCACGTCTCTCGTATTCCTTATCCGTGCTGAAAAACACACGTTTCGTACGTTGGTAGCCGGTGTGTTTTGAAGGTCTTCATCCTAACCCTCGTGGTATTTTGTGTGGAGTGTTGTTTTGTTTCGATAATCTTTGGACAGCTTCCCCCCGGGGACTCTTGTAGGGGGTTATGAACGTTTGATTTCGATTCCTGTTTCACATTCTTTCTTTCCCCGGTGAAGTTGCTCCGTCCGTCCGTATCAACAGCAGTGGCAACGAGATTACGGCTCTAATCTCCCACTACCAGATGGCTGCTATCAGGCCCTACTCCCGCCAACCGCGGAGGGGGAGAAGGGGATCCAGTCCCTCCCCTCTCCTCCCCTCCCCTCCTCCCTTCTCCTCCCTCCCCTCCCCCCTCCTCACCTCTCCTCCCTCCCTTCTCCTACCTCCCTTCCTCCCCTCTCCTCCCTCCCCTCCTCCCCCCCTCCCCTCCTCCCCTCCTCGTCTGGTATGTGTGAGAATCTGAACCTTGTTCCCTCGGCCATTGTGTTTTAACTTTTCATACCTGTAGCTTTTTTTTTTTTTTTATGTGCGTCCTCCTTTTACGACCCGGGCCGGAGGTTTTTACAACGCGCCGCGCAACTTTCCCCAGCGGACTCGTTCTCCTTGTGGTTTTCTTTGTACCCAGTCATAACGCCATAAAAACTAATATATATATCTCATAAACCACTTGAAGGAGGAGGCGAACGATCCTTCGAGTGAATTCTGGAGAGCGACGAAACAACAACGCTGACGTATATTTCTGTTTACCATTCGTACGTTCGTTTTAGTTGTTAAGGGAAGAGTTTTAGAGACTTACTGAGAGGAGATTTGTGTCATCAAGGAGCTGAGAGGTTAGGCCTCGGACAACCCCCTAGTAAATGGTAAATGGATTGCTCACATTCACACTCACCCATTCATACACCGACAGCGGTGCCAAACCATGCAAGGTAACAACCAACATTTAGGGGTTAGGGTCGGTGGTCTTGCTCAGGGACACCTCGACACTTAGCTAGGTGGAGCCCGGGGATTGAACCAGACAACCGCTCTTACTCCTGAGCTACTGCCGCCCTACTACCACGACACTACCATCGCTGTGATATTTCTGGAAATAAATAAAGAAGTAGATGGATGAGACGGTAATTGACACTATTGTCTCCACTCTGCTTCCTCATGAGAAAACTAGTGTTGCCACATGAGCTGCTGGGCAACATGCTGCTGTGGTTACGACAATATACAAATAAAGTTAGTTCCTATGCATGATACAGTGAAGGGCCGTTTGACTCACACAGATAAACATGCAGATCATGTTCATGAAATATAATTGGATGACACTCGGAAATGATGATTCATTTATGAACTTACTAGATCAGTCGGCCGACCCAAAGGACTGTACTGACAGGTAAACTGATCTAGTCAGCATACGTCTAGGTGGACATTCCCATTTGTGATGTCACTAGACAGTAGTCACATGGCAATTGTGAACCAGCTTGCAATGGCTAATCACACTTACACCTGATGGTATAAGAGGGGACCTTTAAGGTTCTTTCTTTTTTTAATCATCTGTTCATTGACAGAAGTCACCAACATACTGTAGTTCACCACCCATAGCTCAGCTTCAGTGTGTGTGTTTCTTCAAACGTCAAAAGAAAAAACATTCCTGTAGCCGACAAATCCTCCAAGACCAAGCACTGTTGATTTTCAACTCAAAAAGGACTAAAGGGGCCGACCGGAAGGGCCGGAGGATTTATTGACCCTGCGTGAACCCCGTTGACCTCACAAAAACAAAGACGGACACGCAACCAACACCTCGAAGCGACCAATAAAACCCTCCGCACTTGAACTCATGGGCTTGCTTTGAGACAAAACAGGAAGTCAGAGGGTGGAGGGGGGGGGGAAAGAAAATGGCCGCCCTCTGACCTGTAGGAGGCTCTCCTTGGGCGTGGCCAGAATGTTGACCGCGCCGACAGCTTCTGGAAGAACTCGGCCGCCAGCTCCCCGAGGCCGGCGCTCTGCACACAGTCCATGAGCAGGTCCAGGTTGGCCCGGATCTGGACGCCCCGGGACCACTGGTAGAACGTGCCTCCGGAACCTAAACACACGTACACACACACACACACACACAGACACACACACACACACGTGAGGCGGGGATACGAAAATTGATTTTTTCTGTGCAGCGATTTTGTTTGGTCGGAGATAAACTTCAAGAGGGAGAAATGTAACTTTTAAATGTTATCTTACTATTTCTTTCTGTTTTTTCTTGACCTTTTCTTGCACCCATTATACACAAATTCATAGACATTCTGCACTAAAACACACATCAAAATACTGTGTCCCAAGTCTTCATTGGGCTGGTTCAGGACGGACAGCAGCAGAAGCCAAGTCCTCCAACGGTAACTTTAAAGTCGCGATCAAATAATACAGAGGCAGGCACAAACTCAACTCAACTCAAAACAGGTATTCTCACATCAGCGCCTTTGACTCACTAATATCTGACAGATGTCTGCAGCATTCCTAACAAATGACACTCACATTATAGCACGTTACATCTTAGCGACACGACAGCACTTTTAAGTGCCTTTAACTGCACTAAACCACCTTTAAGTGGTTTAGTGCAGTTTGTATGGATTGTAGGGAGAGCAGGTGGTGCATAGCTAGCATGCTAGCGCTCTCTTTGAGTGTGTGTGGCGATGGCTGGTTTAAAGGAGCCCTATTATATCACAGAGTGTGATTAGCCATTACAAGCTAAAATTGTCATGTGACTAAAATTGTCAGTGTGACCAAGTGACATCACAAGTGTGAGTGTCCACCCAGAGATGTATGCTAGATCAGTTCACCAGTCGGTACAGTCCACTGGGTAGACCGATCCAGTCCGTAAACATCTCTGGGTGGAGACTCCCACTTGTGATGCCACTTCGTCACATTGACAATTCTAGTCACATGACAATTTTGGAATTGCTTGTAAATGTCTAATCACGCTCACACCTGGTGGCATACTAGGGCCCCTTTAAGGATGACATGTATTCTACCTCTCTCCATGAGGGCGTTGAAGAGCGAGGCGTGATGAAGTAGAAGAGGTAGGCGCAGAGCTGCCGGGAGATGTCCGGGTGGACCAGGAAGTCCTTGAGGAGCCCCAGGGTCTCCATGAGCACCTCCAGGACCACGCTGACCCTGTCAGGCACCTGTTAGCTGACCGTTCTCTTTGAAGGGGTTGCCATCCAGCAGACCGGGCAGCGCAGAGTACATGCTCTGGAGAGGGAGAGAGAGAGAGAATAGTTCAAGTTATGTCAAACTTTATTGATATAGCACATCTGGTGCAAACAGGAAATGGTGGGTTTCAAACTTTCAATGTTTTTAAATACGATGAAAACCTAAAAATGTAAGCCTAAAAGACCTAGAATGTAAAGTGTAAAACACTATAATAGACATTAAAATAAGTTAGCAGCAGGTAAAACACAAACAGTTAGGTAGAACACATACAAGATATTTAATTATAACAAAACACAGAATTAATAAAACTGTAAAAATTGATAGATACATCAGCTCTGAGAGCTTAGTTAGATAGAAAGCATGTAAAAATCATGTCATATAAAATAAGCAAATAAATATAACCAAACAAACAGCATTGATTAAATATATTGATTGTGGAAACATAAATGAGAAGGTAACACATGTATGTCAATATTCTGGTTGAATGCACAACAAGAAATCTAGCTAGCACAGAATCAGACCCCCCCCCCACTGAAAGCTCAACACATGTCTGATTAAAAAAAACACAACCGCAGACCGTGTGGACCCTCCCCTGGTACCGGAGGTCAAAGGTTAAAGAAACTCATAATAAGGGCAGAAAATGTTCCCAATAGACTGAAATCTGCCTGGGCCACATAATGGGCAACCAGACTAACACACAGTGACCAGGTTGGAGAGAGAGAGAGAGAGAGAGAGAGAGAGAGAGAGGGAGAGAGACACACACAGAGACAGAGATGTAAACAATTTTCAATTATCAATGTCGACTACATTCACTAACATGCCAACGTTGACCATTCACATAGAGAAAGAGAGAGAGAGGGAGAATGAGGGTGGGTGGGAGAGAGAGAGAGAGAGAGAGAGAGAGAGAGAGAGAGGTGACATGGCGGTCCTGTCCGGTGTGAACTGGACTCTGGACAGTTTGTACAGAGTAAGGGGGGGGAGGCATCGGGCGAGCGGATGCAGGAAATCCCAGCCCTGCGCCTGTTTCCATGTGAAAATAGACGGGAGTCATGCCGAGAGCAGCATAAGGTGGAACACAGTGGCACGTTACCTTGAGATACATCACTGCCAAGCGCAACTCACTGAACCTCCAAACACAACACGCTTAACGTCAAAACACAACTCGATGAACGTCTAAACAAGACACACTTATCACGCTATCTCACATCAAGTCTTGCTTCTCTCTGACACAAATTTGTAATCATTTTGCTGAGACTGGTTTAGTTCTTTTCTGGACACTAATAATTTCAGTTTTTTTGTGTTTATTGTGTTGCTGCTGCAAAAGCACTCAAAGTGCACTTAGTTGTCTCGTGTTCGAGAAACAAATTAGCGAGAAAAAAAACGAAACGGCAGCTTAGCAGACGCCTTTAACAAGACCGGAGCAGCGTGCAGGCACTTTAAAGGGACCCTATTATACCACCAGGCGTGAGTGTGATTAGCCATGACGAGCTGTTTCAGAATTGTCACTGTGACTAAAATTGTCATTGTGACGAAGCGACATCACAAGTGGGAGTGTCCACCTAGATGTTTAAGTCACATGACAATTTTGAAATGGCTCGTCATGGCTAATTACGCTCACACCTTGTGGTATAATAGGGCCCCTTTAACACTTGTCCGTCTCTATTGGGATTCTGATTGGCCGTTGGGACTGAGGGCTGATAAATACACTCGGGTTCAAGTTGCAACTGTCACCTTAGCGGCCGACCGGCGTCACACAGATCCTGCTTATCACGTCGACTCTGAGACAACTCTTCCTTTGTTTAAAAAGGCCATCAAAAGGACATAATTTAAACACACACCCACAGTCACACACACACACACACCCATACACCCACACACACACACACACACACACACACACACACACACACACACACACACACACACAGGGAGGAGGAGATGACCTCATACTTGATCACAGGGATCATATAAACATTGAGCAGTTAATTCCACCATAAAGTGACATTCCTAGAGTCCCGGGTCAGTTTTGTGTTGTATTTCTCCTCTTAATCATTCACACCTCACGCAGTCATCGTCTTAAAACACACGCTAGATCCTACTGTGACGCATTTCACGCAACGCTTAAACACTTGTTTGTACTTGTGTACTTTGTAGCGTGAGTGTGTGTGTGTGTGTGTGTGTATGTGTGTGTGTGTGTATATGTGTGTGTGAGTGATGTCGATGCTTCTCTTCCTCCAGAGGAAACACCTTTGTCCTGACTGCCAGCAGCAGCAGCAGCAGCAGCAGCAGCAGCAGCAGCAGCAGCAGCAGCAGCAGCAGCAGCAGCAGCAGCAGCAGCAGCAGCAGCAGCAGCAGCAGCAGCAGCAGCGCTCTGGTTAAGCTACGCTACGCTGAGCCGCGGCGGACTGTGGTGTTTACTTAGCACACGGCCGGTGACAATACCTCTGCTGTTCAGCTGTAGGACACGAACAATATAAACAAATAAGATAAGATAAGACAGAACTTTCCTTCAGGGAATATGCTTAGAAGAGATGGTAGTGCTCCACGAATAATTACATATCTTTTAAATAGTATTTAATCTACAAAGTAAGAAAATGCTGCAGTACGTAGCAAACTGCAGCAAAAAGAGGTTTTTGTTTAAGGTGGCACAGAATAGGTTTCTTTATCAGCAAGCAAGAGCTGTTCTCTCAATACACGACACACACACACAGTACACACACACACACACACACAGTACACACGCACGCGCACACACACACGCACACACACAAAACTGAATGCATGCACAAAGACACACAGTTCCTGCTTCCTCCCTCACCTCTTCCTGGAGCGCCGTCCGCCCCCCCCCCCCCCCCCCCCCACCCCAGACCAGCATCGCCATGGTTACAGGCATGCCCAGAGACTCCAGGGCCCCAGCCCTAGACTAGAGTTGGGCTTTGCCCCCGAGGTGTGGTCTGCGTGGCGAGTGAGATGGAGCTGTTTATACGCCACACAGCCTTTAAATAAAACATCAAACGCACGGCAACAAGCCCCTAACAGTGGTGGCCCCGGGAGCCACTGTTTATGGGGCCCCTGGCTTTCCCATTGTTAAACAAAGGAACACTTTCAGTGTTGGTGGTGTTGGTGGTGTTGGTACATCCCGGGGCATTTATGGGCCTTGCACAAGCACGACTCCAGTGTCGTACGCACCAATTGCTCGCAGGGTTTACCACTATTGTTGTTCTTGCACGCTGTTCTCACCCCAATCAGGAGCTCCCTTTAATTAGTTGTTGTTGTTGTTATTAAGCATGGAGCAGCAAGCCTGGGAGACAAGATAAGCACCATCTTGTAGGGGTTTTTTCATACTGTGAGCGTTCCAAGCCTGAGACATGCTCAGTCAAGACAAATGGTAAATGGATTGCATTTATATCGCGCTTTACAGTAATGCCTCACATTCACCCATTCATACACCGACGGCGGTGCCAATCATGCAAGGTAACAACCAACACGTCAGGAGCAGTTAGGGTTAGGTGGTGTCTTGCTCAGGGACACTTCGACACTTAGCTAGACGGGGCCCGGGGATCGCACCAGCAACCTTACAGTTGCCAGACAACCGCTCTTACCTCCTGAGTTACTGCCGCCGCCCCACAAAACACAACACTTTCAGAAATGCCCACAATGTCCACAAGCCAGCTGTGTCTGAATCCACTGGAAATCATTTAGGATACGAGTATACTGCGACCTGACTCAATGGTAAATAGACATGTTGGATTGTTGGGTCCTAAACACAGTACACAGCTGTACTGTTACTGTGTGATGTGTGTAGGCTAGGTGGCTGGCTGGCTGGCAGGCTGGCTAGCAAGCAGGCTGGCTAGCAAGCAGGCAGGCTGGCTGGCTGGCAGGCTGGCTGTGGTGCTTCTTACCTTGGTCAGGTAGTAGACAGACTGCTGGAAGGTGAACATGATGACTTCCTCCAGCACCGACATGGCCTCCTCACAGGCCGTCCGAGTGGCCAACATCTCTGCGTCATACGACCCTGGTGACCGAGCACAGAGCACAAACACATTACACCTCATAAACTTACATACTTTACAGTGTGATTTTTGTTCACAATAATCCGTCGAAAGATTCTAAGATAATATACGATAAGATGGAACTTTATTAATCCTGAAGGAAATTCTTGTGCCAGGTTGCATAACAATGCAATAAAAACAATAGTAATAACAGCAACAAACAATAGAATAATACAAAATTAAATAACGGATTTACAAATTTACAGTAGGTTTAAGTCCTAGTAGAAATATAAAAATATAGGTGAAGTATAAAATATAGGTAAGATAAGATATTCAGTCTGGTAACATGAAACAATCTGACATGAGCTCACCAATTTACAAATCCAATTATTTTCATATTTTATATCAAATGTATAATTCAATATATAATGGTTTACGTAAGCCTTAGTGAAGCCTCGTTACCCTAGTCGCGTGGTAAGTAGTAAGTAGTTTTATTGTATTTTTTCCACAATGGTTTTGTTTTTTGGGGGTTTTTTCCACAGCCTCTTTGTCCCTCTGCCTCCATTACCCTGGTCTTGGTCTTCGTGCCAGCGGGGCAGCAGCAGGGGCACCTGCCGCTGGACGAACTGCAGCAGCTCGATGGAGTTGGCCATCCAGAGCAGCAGGGGCCCCAGGCCGGGCCCCAGCTCCGCCATGCTCAGGGGCGCCCGGGAGCCCCCCCCTCCTCCTCCTCCTCCTGCTCCTGCTGGGTCTGTCCATCACCGCCGGGGGTCCTGAGACAGGAGGGAGTCCAGCTTCATAAACAGTACATGTGCATTCTCAGTTGGGGAGGTTGTGTTTATTTTGTCGCTGTTAGTTTTATGTTTGTTCTGTGGTGGTCTTCACGGCGACAAAGAGATGGCCGTCACCGTTTCAAAATGTTTTCGTAATATTCCAGGAAAAAATTATTGATCGGCGGCATTCACTCAATTGATTGACAAGTATCAATCTAACCAAGTATTAACCAATCATTGGATAAAGTGGAAATCATAGTGCAGTTTACATGAGTGTTAATGATAATCATGTTAACCTTGTTCACATGACTATTAATGATAATGATGTTAACCTTGTTTACATGACTATTAATGTTTGGCTTCGGCAACGTTTGGTGAACCCCATTCCCTGGTTTGTTTGTTTTGGGAAGTATTTGGGGTTGTTAAAACGGTCTGGAATTGGTGCAGAATTAGAAAGAAATGCCCCCCCTCTTGCTCTACGGGTTCATCAGAGTTCGTCACCCGGAAATATCTTCACTACACCTGCCTTCCATTCTACTGGATTCCAAACCAGCAATCCCTGTGACCTCTAAACAGTGTCGTCATATAAGCAATGAAGAAGTGTTTTTTATTGCAGTCACACTCAAATCAGACCTGAAGTCACCTCTACTTACACGTTGTTGTTGTTGCAGAGTGTGTGTGTGTGCCTGTGTGTCTGTGTGTGTGTGTATTTGTGGGGTATGTATGTGTGTGTTTATTTGTTGGGTGTCTCCATGTGTGTGTATGTGTTGTGTGTGTGTGTGTGTGTGTGTGTTTGTGGGTGTGTGTGCCTGTGTCCTGTGTATGTGTGTATTTGTGGGGTATGTATGTGTGTGTTTATTTGTTGGGTGTCTCCATGTGTGTGTAAAGTGTGTGTGTGTGTGTTGTGGTGTGTGGTGTGTGTGTGTGTGTTGTGTGTGTGTGTGTGTGTGTATTTGTGGGGGTTGTGTGTGCCTGTGTCTCTGTGTGTGTGTTTATTTGTGGGGTGTCTCGCGTGTGTATGTGTGTGTGTGTGTGTATTTGTGGGGTGTGTGTGCCTGTGTGTGTGTGTGTATTTGTGGGGGTGTGTGTGTGTGTGTGTGTGTGTGTATTTGTGGAGTGCGTGTGCATGTGTGTGTTGTGTGTATTTGTGGGGTGTATGTGCGTGTGTGTGTGTGTGTGTGTGTGGTGGGGGTGGGGGGGTAGCATCACAAAGTGGCACTTCTCATCTGTGGGGCAACAGATGACTGATGACAGTCTGTGTGCCAGCGAGTCATGGTCAGACATTTCTGGGCAGGACTGCTGAAAATAGACTAGCTAGCTGGCTGGCTGGCTGGCTGGCGGTCTGGAGAGACTACTCACGTTTCTGGCTGCGTTGCTGCCAGCTCCTTGGTCTTCTCCTGAGATGGTTAGGGGGAGACAGAAACAGAACGCATGCTGTATTTAGCCTTGCTTTGCTAGAAAACATTGCCAAAGTGTTAAACTCCTTTAACCTTTTTGCTGTGTTGACACTTTTCACGGCATTTCCGTTGGTTCCCCCCCACACACACACATGCGATGCGGCTTAAATGCCGGTGTATTTCGGAGATTTCCGATCTGCCAGCGTTGCGGAATAAAAGACGACGGGAAGAGTACGGTCTTCCGGACTCACCCATATGACCAACTGGATCTGGCCGGCGATGCGGAGCAGAAGCCTCCGGAAGTCCGCCGGCGGGAAGTTTGCGGCTGAGTGCTGGATGCACAGGCACAGCAGGAACGCCGGCGCCAGCTTGGGCTCCGCTGTGACCAGCACCTCCCGCAGGACCCGCTCCTCCTGCTCCGGCTCGTAGCGCAGCGAGGCCACCGCGCCGTCCGGGTCCTGCCAGCACGGCGGGGGTGTCTGCCACCGGGACGACGTCCTGCTGCCGTGGGCCCTCGGGTGAAAGGCGGAGCCGCAGGAGAGGCAGGAGGAGGAGGAGGCCCGCTGCTCCGCCTCGTCCGGGCACAGCCGGGACATCCACGGCGGTGTCTGGGGGGCGGCAGCGGTGGGGGCGGAGGTGGCCCCCGCAGCCGAGCCGCCCATGGGGTCCTTGAACATAAACAGGTAGTGCTTCCCCAGGCCCACCAGGTCCCCCGGGGACAGCTCCACCTCCTCCTTGAGCGGCAAGCCGTTCCGGGTAACCGGGGCGCCGTGGAGGGGCTTGAGCATGGTCAGGGTCTGTTTGGGCTCCCCGGGGCCCCCCGGCCCCCCGGGACCGCCGGGGCCGCCCGCTGGGTCCAGGCGCCGCACGCAGCAGTGTCGGGGCAGCACGTCGGGGGCAAAGAGGAGGATGTCAACCTTTAACCTCTCCTCGTCGTCGCCATCGCTGTGCTCCCGGCAGCGGCCGAAGACGGTGGATGTGCCACTCATCAGGTAGACCACGAAATCCTGTAGGGAGGGGGAGGAGGAGGGGGAGGGGGAGGAGGAGAGAGGGATGATGGATCGAGAGGAGACGACCAAAATGCAAACTCACTCACACACACACACACACTCACGTCTTGTTGACAACTTCTACCGCCATCGTCCAAACATTGCACTTGAGTTTGCGCTTGTTTGGAAGCGTGAATACTATTTTTGGGTGCTTTTGACTTAAGGAAGGATTTAATTACACAGCCGTCCTCTAAATAAACCGGAGTGGAGACGTCTGAGTGTCCACAACCACGAGGAGGTGCAAAGCCGGTGCTGGCAGCGAGGGTTAGCGACACGAAGGGAAAGGCTTATGTGTTGGCAGCTGGAGCACAAACATTGATAAACCCCCTGGCTGGCATCAAGTGTGTAACACTGATCATCGATACCGGATCCTTCGTTATGTCATAGGACAGGAATTGCCGTCAGGGCTTAAGACCTGCCATTAAACTAGTCCTGTTTGACTTTCTCACGCGCACGGTAAACAGTACGTTGGAGGTAGATAACAGTATCTTACAAGGCATTACGTCATCCATACACAGGTCGAATGTACAACTGCAGATAAATCCTGATATTTAAAAACAATATACATTCATTTAAAATGTGCATCAGGATGAAGAAAATGTAGTTTTTTTTAGAGGAAAGAATTGGTAGAACAAAACAAATGTTAAATTTGATCCAAACAGTCTTGTAAACCTTGACATAAAATGAACTATGGTTTGTGTGGTATGTTTTTCACATTTAACTGGGCCAACAGATGACTGGAGTATAAAAAAACTGCTCTTTTATAGCTGGTTTTAGAGTCCAGACTGTGAGATTTCAAACTCAAACACTTCCACAGGCGTGTCGACGCTCCACATAAAAACACAAGCAAAACAATCTGTTGCTTTCCCAAGCCAGCAACTTTTTTCCCTCCTTCAACAAAACAAAGTCGTTCACAAGGAGTCAAATGCTGACAAAACAGAAAACAGAAAACAGACAAGTGGAAGCCAACTTTTTGAAATCTGATGATTAAAGAAACAAAATGTTTATTCTGTTGTGCATTTTAAGCACTTTCAGCAATCGCCTGGAAATGACCTCTGAGCACTGCATCTACGCATTTTGCGTGAATTACAGATGAATTGTTTTTGTACGTTTCCTTATGACTTATATTTAGCAATAATTCTTTAGCGGTTTACTATTCATTTTAATAGTCGTAAAAGATAAAGAACCCATAGCTTACCCTTAAAGATATTATATGTAAGAATCAGTGCATTCTGAGCTCCGTGGGTTGAGACGATAACAATCAGAAACTAATTAGTTAGTTCTAATCATAATTAAACCTTGGACAGATTTTTTAAAAAGCTACGCTTGCATGTCACTTTGTTCTTTTTTTCCCGTGAAATCCGACCCGACTCAAATATAAGAGAAATCAGCACAAAAGCTGTTCTGTCGGGGAAGCTCTCATGTTTTAACTTCAACCACAACCTGCTCATTAACTGGCAATTTAAAGCGATTTGTGCTGTAAAATCCTACATGTAGTCCCTGAAAGGATTCATTATTCTTACATACAGCACCTTTAACACAGTATCTCCTAAGAATAGCATCACCATCCGGTAATGTCAGCTACCTTAGAGTACAGAGAGGAGTCACGTTTTGTTTGACAGTCAACAATGAGCTGACGTGTCGTTCGCTCATGAGCACATGACCATAGACAACAGCAGTAATAAAACATCCAATGTGAGATACGACCGTCACCTGTCGCACCCACACACACACCCACACACACACACACACACACACACACACACACACACACACTCCTTTAATCCTCAATGAAAGCCCCGTCCATTGGCCCCATGCTTATCGCCTGCCTTGCTCATGCCTGGCTGTGTCGCTGTCTGTCTGTCTAGTGACCGGGGCATTTCCTCCAGGTCACCGGTCACCCGCAGGTCTGTGTCAGAGGCACAGAGGCTGTCCTGTCAGCACACTCACGCAAACTCTCAAAGGGTCTTTAAACTTCATAAATAAATTTAAACTTAAAGACTTGAAAGGGAAATAAACCGTCACACTCTGGCTGTTCATATGAGAGAGTAATGTTTCATACATACACCTGTTTGTGAAGAAATTGATCAAATCAATCAGTCAGCAACAGTCTGTGATTCGCATTCTCATGTGTCACAACACTGAACATGCAGCAAGTAGTATTCTGTTATGTTTGGAAAATACCCAAATGTGATGGTTCCCCTTTAAGAGAAACCTCTGGTGATTGGCTGCCAACTCCAAGGCCACTTAACAAGGTTGTTAGTCAAACCAATTACATCTTGTCATGGTGGCTGGAAAACAAACAAACTGCATTTTCTGAACAATAACCGGGAATGTCTTGGCAAACTTTAAGCCGCTCGGCGAGACTAACTACTTCCTCACTGTTTAGTGTAATTATTGTTTAACACTTGCGATGAAAAGGAAAGGCATCTCCTTTGTTTGTTTGTTTGTTTGTTTGTTTGTTTGTTTGTTTGTTTGCGGCAGTTTTGCGCGGCAAACTCACCTGCTTGTGGCTGTAGCCCTGGAGCAGCAGGAAGTAGGGGAAGTCGAAGGGCGGGTGCACGGAGAACTGGGTGGAGTGGTCATCGCTGCTCTCCGTCTCCTCCTTCTCCCCACCCAGCCGCAGGCGACGCAGCAGCAGGGCCTCCTTGTCGGCCTCCACCTCGGGGTCCTCGCGGAGCGGGGGCGGGGCCGGGGACGTGGTCTGCAGCGGGGCCCGGCCCGCCTCCGCCTCCATGGCCAGCAGGTCCATCTCGCTCAGGCTCCGCCAGATGCCCAGGTCCCCGGCCCCCACGCCCTCGCCGCCGCCCACAAACAGGGAGGTGACCCGGGAGCGGCCCTTCTGGAGCCGCCGGGCCTGAGCGTTGATGCCTGGCGGCGGTGGGGCGTACCACAGGGAAGATTACGCAAAGCCGTTAATATCACGAAATAGCAATCAATCAGAATCACTCGTCATCATTGATCATCACTGTGACTGTGACTATAGCATGTTTTTTTGCACTTTGAATACATGAATGTTGTTAATATTAATGTGTAATAATAATAATAATAATAATAATAATATGTGTAATAATAAGAGTTATCATGCTTATTATTATCACTCTGTAAACGTTTGTTAATTTACGAATGGCAAATAAGTTTTGACAAACTATATATGAATTATAAATATTAAGAAAATAATTCATGAATTCATTTGTAAAATTGTAGCTTTTAAAAAATAATATAATCATAATAGAATATGCCTCTGCATTGGGAAATGAAGTACTGACATAGTAATTAAGAAATGCATTCAGTCTTTGTGTAGAGATGCATACAGTATATTGCAAAGATTATCATGTATGGTTGTCACAAAATCCTATGGCACACCTGGACCTGCCTCGTGGTGACGGCACACCGTTTGGGAACCATCGCACCGCACCAGACCTGTGGCCCCACCATGATGGCCCTCTGGGGGCCCCGTGGGCTGTGATATAGATCGCCATGGAAATGCAGACCCCACATGTTTTCGCTCCACTGACAACCGAGCATAGATTCAAACCTCTGTCTCCATCATCAACAACACAGGCGTCGTCCACCAGCCCTCACTGGCGATTTTACTGCCTATTCAAAAAAGTCTGACATGTTGGGAGGAAACAGAGGAAGTGTGGAGGGAAGGCAAAGGGGGAGCGGTCATCAGTAACAGCCCCCCCCCCCGACACCCGCCCTCTCCCCCCCCCCCCCCCCCCCACCGGCGCAACATAAACACTATTCAGCACCCGTTTGTTTCCATTAGGCCGCGCGGAATGTGTCGAGCACCTAGCAGCAGCCGTCGCGCCCTGCTGTCACCGTCACCCCCTTATCAAGCCTGCGGAAGTGGGCGTGGCTATTGTTCCTCTGGGATGTGATCATGTGACCGGCCTCTTTTGGTGGCGCGTCGCTGGCGCTACGGAGCCGGTGGTCACTGCCCCCTGCATTGGGAGCAGCGGTGTGTGTGTGTGTGTGTGTGTGTGTGGAATCATTCGAAAGAATCACACCAAGTTTGTGCCAAATTCAACACAGCACACAAATGTGCCGGAAACAGGCACACACACACACACACACACACACACACACACACAGAAAATGGCCCTGGCAGAGTCTTATACAATACAATAATAAAGATAAACTGGGAGGGGGGGTGGTGGGGTGTCTGTGTGTGTTTTGGGGGAGGGTGGGGGTGCCTGACCACCCCCCTTTTACTACAGCCTTTGTTCAGCCTTTGACCTCCTACACGGCCACCATCTCCTCCGCACTGTCTGGTGATAAGGCAGACAATGTGGGCCCCATCCCCTCGCCCACAAGAGAGAGGAGGATAGAGCTGCTTCCTCCTCCTCCTTCTCCTCCACCTCCTCCTCCTCCTCCTCCTCCTCTGTGTCAACGCTGCAGACCACCAGTGGTTGATAACCCAGGCGTGAGAACATATACGGAAGTTACAGAGACGACTCCGTACTATGAGACGATTTAGATTTCAAAACTGCTCCCACCTAATTTCCAGGGCATCTCTTCCCTGATTGGTTCAGGGAATCCATCCAGCCTGTCAATCACAGGTATATGAAATGCAACAATGATATTCCCAATGGTGGTGAAATGTAGGCAGGGAGGAGACTTCTTCCTGCACTCTTCTCCGCGCTCTCTCTTTACAACTCTCCCATCTTACCCTACAGCACCTTTAAGTTTCACGTGAAGCACCTTTAAGTCAAAGTTCCCCCTGAGACAGCCACGCTCTGAGTGTTATCGCAGCGGTCGAGCGTATGCATACCTGCGGTGATGGTGTCCGTCTCCTTGGCGCTCTGCTCCTCCACGCTGCTCCTCCTCTGGATCTCGAAGCGCCGGGCGAAGCCTTCCTTGGGCTTCCAGAGGGACTGCAGCACCAGGGGCCTCTCGTGGTCGCCCACCACCCGGAAACACTCCCGCTTCCACTGGAGGTCGCCGCCCGTCTGGCCGATCACGTCGCATAGCACGTACTGCCCCGCATCCTCCTTCTCCAGACAGTACCTGTAGAGGTCGAGAGGTCGAGAGGATATTCACAGTCTATTGACAACTGATGGACCCAATTCACCCCTTTTCACAGATCTGGCAGCAGCAGAGTAAATGGTAAATTGATTGCATTATACAGCGCTTTTATCCAGATTGCTTTACATTGCTCAGGGGACACCTCAGCAACTTAGCTAGGTGGAGCCGGGGATACGAACCAGCAACCTTCCTGTTGCCAGACAACCGCTCTTACCTCCTGAGCTACTGCCGCCCTGGCAAAAAGTCATGTCGACGACTGTCAACCCCTCACCTCTCCAGAGCCTCCTTGACCAGCTCCTTGGCGCTGGAGCGGTGGGTGGCCAGCACGCTCTTGTAGTGGGCCCCCTGGCAGATGTCGCTGCCAAACACCTTCAGGATGCCCGGCGCCGATGTCTGACTGGACAGCTCGGCCGGGTCATCGCCCTGGGCCCGCAGGTGCTGCTGCCCCCGACCCTCCCCTCCCGGGGGGCCGGTCCCGCACTGACGACCCGCGGCCCGCGAGCCGCCGCCGTCCCGCCCCGGGCTGGGGCTGCGGTGGAACACAGTGGACAGCCTGTTGTTGTGCCGACGGATCTTGCTCTTGGCGGGCTGCCGGACTCCCACGCTCTCCGCCGAACGCACCGTACTGTCCGAATTGTTAGATCTGAGGGAGTGAGAGAGAGAGAGAGAAGAGAGCAGAAAACTACGTTTGACAAAAGGACTGCAGTTGCCACACAAGAAAGCCACAGAAATGTATAGACCCCCCATGTCAGATTATCAAAGGTAGGCTCGCTAGATCAGTGTTCCTCAAGTGGAGGTACGTGAACCCTGAGGGTTACTGAAGGTCGACATGAACAAGTGTTTATTGGTTATGAACAATTGTAAAAATAATTCCACCTTAAGAATATGAATGAATACCCCTTAATACATTGTAGTCAATCTGAATAGTGACAGTAGTTTGGTAAATCTAACATATCACTTTATCAACATTGAAAGGGTACTTGGATGAAAAATATCTTAAAAGGGGGTACATTAGTTAAAAGAGTTTGAGAACCAGTGGGCTAAATAGACTATGTCTGATCCATGATGGGCTGCTACACACCACTGGATCAGTGACCATGGGTTCAGCGGTGACTTGACTTACTGTAGAGAACCATTGCTGGGTTTTCTCCCGAGTTTAGCCAGACGCTTCTTGGGTGAGCCGATCAACAAGCCCACCGGGAAGTTGAGGGCTTGTTTGGACAGGTAGCCGCTTCTCTCCTCCGATATCATGGTGACCCCGACTCAAAAAACACTCAACTTGGAAAAAATGGAAAATCGGTCGCACGTTTTAAGACAGAGAAAGAAGAAGAAGAAGAAGAAGATGAAGCCAAACGATCAGGAGCGCTCCATCGCGTCTCGCTTGTCACTTGGCTCATCCAGATCCGCGTTGTTGTTGTTGTTGTTGTTGTTGTTGTTGTTTAGACATGAAGCGATGATCTCATTATTATTAAGTTGATCACCGATGAGTTTGGGTGGATGCTGCAGCCTGATCCGATGTCCCACGCCACCAATGTCAAAGAATCATCCCTCTTCTTCTTTTTCTTCTTCTTCTTCTTATCCGTATGAATTGCTGTATATCCAAAGGTCAATAATAATTTGGCGAAATCGAGTATTTTGCGCTATAACAGGAAGAGTGCACTTTCGGATCAGCAGTTTACTCAGAGAAAACCGCAGACTTCATCCACGCATGAGCAGGACAACGACCAGACGTCCAGGAAAAAAGAAGAAGTATCCGTCCGTCCATCACTATGCGCCGCGTCGCGATGCGTTCAGGAGCCCACGACTGGCTGCTGATCCCTTCGGAAATGCACTGACTGCAGCGAGGAGGAGCCCTCCCAGTCCATAGCGATGTAGTGACGCCCGCTGGAGCCGCACGCCGACCTCCTCCTCCAGTGGCCGAGGACTCAACAAGTGTCACTAACAAACTGGTGCCGCTGCCGCCACTCTGACGTCACTGGGGCGCGGTGAGGTTCGTTTATTTGTTTCGTTTACCACTCGCATTGGCAATGTAAATGTACATGTACATGTACCTTTTCCCAAAGCTCTTTAAATTGATAATTGAGTTGAGAGAGAGAGAGAGAGAGAGAGAGAGAGAGAGAGAGAGAGAGAGAGAGAGAGAGAGAGACATCTAACGGAATACAACCTCCATAAAGACTGTCAATCACCTGTCAATGCCCATTTTTTCCTCCTTTTTTACTTTACATTTTTGTTATTTTGTTATTATTTTGTTGTTGTTATTATTATTATTATTATTATTATCATTATTATTATTATTATTATTATTATTATTATTATTATTATTATTATTATTATACTGCATATATTTAGTTCTTTATAAGTATATTTTAGATATTCATATTTATATAGAATATCTGCATTTTTATTGTTGTTGTTGTTGTTGTTGTTGTTGTCGTCATGTTTGTATTATGCTCCGGATACTGTTGACTGGTGTACACACAGAGCTCATAGGAAGTCAGAGAGCGGAAAGTGACGTGAAGCGACTAAATACAAAAACCAATGCATTGACGTGATCTGGAGCGGATCAGTTTAATAAGAGTAACCCTGTCGCATATCCTCTGATAGCTCTCGTACTCTAAATACTATAAACAAGTGAACGTGAACAGAGAACTTTCACTACAAACGTGGGAGAACGACTCCGCCTAGTGGTCGAATGTCGCCATGCATAATGAAGAGACTCATCTAATTTGAATGCTGAGTACTGTTTTATAACCTACATCCATGGTTGAGTACTTTTGTTTTCCCTTTGTTTTGTGTGTATTTATCAAAATACATACAAAATGAAATTAATTTGACATAAATTCATAGCATGGGAGACATAGGCGTTACTTGTATAAGGTACGATAGTATATGTTCAGAGCTCATTACCCCCCACTAGTGGTGGAGAGTAACTAAGCAGATTTATTCAAGTCGTATCTGAGGTACTTGGACTTCACTTTTCTTCGAGCATTTCTATTTTCTGCTACTTTATACTTCTACTCCACTACATCTCAGAGCCGAATATTATACTTTTTACTCCACTATATGTATTTGACAGCTTAATTAATAGTTCATTTGCAGATTAAAATTAACAATCCAAAATATAATCAATAAATAAATTATGATATTATTATAACGGGGAAATTCACAAGCTACCCAGCAGTATGTAAAGTAATATATATATATATATATATATATATATATAAGATAAAGAAATTCAAATTGGCTTCACGTTTACCAGCTGTAATATTAAAGCAATGGTCACATGAATGCATCAATCATTATATTCCGAAGGAAGTTCTTGTGTCAGAGGTTGCATAGCAATAGAATAATAAAAATAGAGAAATAAAGTAGAATAACAAAAGAATAATAATAATAACAAATTTACAAATTTACAGTGAATTTAAGTCTAAGAAAAATATACAAATATTAAAATATAGGTAAGATATTCAGTCAGTAAAACAAGTTGGCAAAGACATTGAGAAGTAGTAGTGAGGAGTAGTATTGCACATGAGAAATATTGCACATGATGAAGAAAGCTAATATTATATGGTAATAATTGAAGGGAAATAATAATAATGGTGAGAAGTAGTATTGCACATGATATGAAGAACATTAAGAGTATTGCACATGATGATGAAATGGCAAGGATAACACTTAAGAATATTGCACATGATGATGAGAGGAGATGAGAGGTAATACATATTATTCAGAAATTGGCTTAAAGTGTACTCACACACACACACACACACACACACACACACACACACACACACACACACACACACACACACACACACACACACTGTCTTCAAACAAACAAACTGCAATAAACCGGTTTATTCGACATCCGCCTGTGTGCTGTGGTTGGGGGTGGGACGGTGCTACTACTAACTATAATTTAAAGGACTCCTATTATACTGCCAGGTGTGAGAGTGATTAACCATTCCAAGTGGCTTCAAAAGCCGGTGTCATCGTCGGTTTTTGACATCACAAGTACCCAGTGGACTGTAGCAACAGGTAGGCTGATCTATCCACCATACATCTGGGTGGCCACTCCCACTTGTGATGTCAAGGGGGAGATGAAACTGGTTTTTGAAACCGCTTGCAATGGCGAATCACGCTCACACCTGGTGGTATAATATGTCTCCTTTAAGTAACGTTTTCAATGCAAGTCTTCTCCTCCCTAACCTATGACTCCCACTTACCCCAACCAGGGTTCCAACCCCATCCCCTCTTGGATGCCTAGGACTTAATTGTATGTCGTATGTCCTGGCACTTAAAAATATATTAGTACTTATCCTAGAAATCTTGCTGCGACATATTGTTGTTGTTTCACTCTCTTTGAACAAAATGTACTTATATTGTAAGTCGCTTCAGACAAAGACGTCTGCTAAAAGTCTTAAATGTAAATGTAGCTCCTCCTCTGACTGGCTACAAGAGCACATCTGCAAACAGTGAACACTGCAGGGTCTATGTTGTGTGAGACTCTCTACTTGGCCATGTGTAGAGGTTAGGGTGAAGCTACCGTATATAAATATATACCTCCCTCTGTCCCTGTAGGGGTAATAGGTGCATACATGTTCGTGTGTAGGCAAGTCCCGTCCAAAATCACTTGCCATTAATTTGTAGAGATGTGAAAATGGGAGAAATCATGTTTTTACCAATGGCAAACATTTGAACACATGCTATGTGGTATATGACATAGGATTAAATACAATATATATCTAATACAGATGATTTCTCTGCAGTAGCTGATATTTTTAGAGTCACATTTATTTCAACTTTTGGGGTTATCAACCATTCTTCATGTGAGTAAGTACAGGTTAGTAAGTAAGTTCAGTAGTTTCATCTCCAGCTCTCTCTCTCTCCCCTCTCTCTCTCTCTCTCTCTCTCTCTCTTTTATTTACGTATTTTATATAGAATTCTATTTATAGTTCTATTTTGTAGTTTTTCTCTATTTTGTGTTCTTTATAATTACTGTCGGCTGTCGGGCGTTTTGCACAAAAAGTTTTTAACTCACTGTTTATACTCACGTGTAAATTGTGAAGTTACAATAAAATACTTGAAACTTGAAACTTGAAACTCTCTCGCTCTCGCTCGCTCTCCCTCTCCTCTCCCTCTCCCTTCACACACCACCACAACACACACACACACCACACACACACACACACACACACACACACACACACACACACACAACACCACACACACACACACACACACAACTCACACACACACACTACACAGAGACACACACACACAAAAAGAAATTTGTGTCTGCACTTTTTTTCTATGATCTTGGCAGGCGGATGTGAGTTTGTTTTCTCTAACCCCTGTGTACAGATCGTGGTTTGGTCGCTGTATGTAGTGATATGCAAAGTCAGGTGAAATCTAACCCTAACCCTAACCCTGATACAAACTATACTATACTATACCTCTCTCTCTCACACACACAAGGCGAGGGAGGCAGTGGCATGGATATAATATCTCTGGCCTCTCTCTCTCTCTCTCTCTCCAGGCACCACCCGCCTGCAGCCTTGCCCGTCCATATTCAGCATGTTCCCCGGAGGGTACAAAATCCGAGGGATTCACACACTCACTCTCTCTCTCTCTGTCTCTCTCTCTCACACACACACACACACACACACACACACACACACCACACACACCACACACACACACACACACACACACACACACAGACATGCACACACACACACACACACACACGCACACACATTTATGGATCAGAGATCAGTGGGAGGAATGTAATATAAAATATCAATATATGTGTTCCTTATATCTGTGCATGTATATTCATACTGTATATACATATACAGTAAAGAATCACTTTTATGAATACAATCTTATGATCTATGTTTTCGACTGCTGCGGCCTTAGCCAGGGCACTCGTGAAAAAGAGATTATCTTGTTAAATTGAGATTAAATACAAAAACGTGACATAACACACACACACACACACACACACACACACACACACACACACACACACACACACACGTGCACAAGCCATTCTATAACAGATGACATCTGAAATATCCATAGAAAGAGATAAAGAGTGTTTGTGTGTTTTGTGTGTGTGAGAGAGAGAGACAGAGAGAGAGAGAGAGAGAGAAGGGGGGGGGGCTGGTTGGAGGAAATGCCAGTGTGTATTCGACGGTTTGCTGCACTACCTCTTGAACTGTATCCATTTCCGCTCTACTGAGAGAGACAACATGTGAGGTATTTCAACAGCGGTGTGGATTAGAGCAAACTATTAGACTATTAGACTATTAGACTATAGCCTACATGACAGATGGCAAGCGGCCTTCAGGCTAGAGACTACAGTGTCAAAAGGGCAGACTACATTGACTAGCTGGTGGTGGGTGTGTCTCTCTCTACAAAAGGATTACTGTTAGTGTGTACGCATCTGTATTAGAGACATTTATATGATGACATGCTGACACATGTGTGGGCACATCATCATATGAGTATAAACTGGGGTATCTGGAAGATTGAAGGTAAGGAATTTATACCTCTAGTCTTTCTGACTTTTGAGTGGAATAATTTATCATTTGGCCTATTTTTTTGTATCGAGTTTTATTAAAAATCTCGGTTTCCCCTGAAGGAGAAGGCACGCACAGACAGGCAAATCCTGAACGCAGCACTATTCAAATCCATACATTTTCATATTTGTGTGGAAAATGATGATTTATGCGGTCGTGCCAGTTCGTTTAATAATGTCTTGACAGGCTAATGGATGGCAAATGGATGGAGTTGATAAATGTAAGATCCAACATAATCAAACTGTGGGCCTACTTGTCATTGTGGTTATCACAATATTGTTATCCATATGTATCTTCATGTTTGTGAGAATGTAAAGGTCAGGGCATGATCTCTTAAGTATAACTTAGCAATTTTACATTACTATATTCCAAGAAGTTATCTTTTTGGGTATGCCACCCTGTGATTATGATGTGACAATTAATTAGTGACCATTTGAGAGAGAACTGCTTATTTAAATGAACCCACTTGCTCACTCATTTGCTCCGCAAATCATCATCTAATTGCGAAATTGCACACTCAGATGTGCTCATCCTTATTTTAATTATGCTTTCCACCGCCCACCACCACCACCACCACCCAACAGTAGCCTATCAAGCAGGCTATAAAGTAAATTATGGTAAAAGTAAATCACACCGTTTACTTTATTGTTCTTTAGCCATTTGTCATTTATAGTTAACAATTAACAGACGTATCCACTCGCTTATGTTGCTATGCAGTGCTTTCTAGACACACACACGCACACGCACACACACACACACACACACACACACACACACACACACACACACACACACACACACACACACACACACACACACACAGAGAACAAAGGTGTATTAATCAGGGCCAGAGATCTTTGGAAGTTCTGTCCCGTTCTCATAGATACAATGAGGAAGTCCCCTCCACAGGTTTACTCTCTCAGGTAGCCTACAGTAGGCCTGCAGATACTGAATTTGAGGCACACCAGCACGGCTCTCAAAAACTTTAAATTTGTTTTAAACAAACCTTAATACATCTTTATGCACTGCTTGGCTGGTGTGACTTGAGTGTCGTATGCAGGACTCTATACAATACCATACAAAATAGAATCAATAAATAAATTATAATATTATGAAGCTGAAACATATTACCGCCAATAATAGGCCTATGATTGATGGTACCTTTACAATAGTATTTGTTGTAGAACAATGTGTGTAGTATTACATTGGGGATCAGACACAGACGCACATTTAAATGATTTTGCATGTAACAGAGGATACTTTGCAAGCTGTGCAGTCCTAGGCTATATTTACATACAGGTTAGACTTGGACAGCCTTTCTTAAGGACTGAACAGCAATGACATCTAAACTGCAGTGTTATTGTTATTATTATTCTTTATTATCATAGGCATTGGACATTTGACATCACCTTATTCACTACTAAACAGATTGGCTTTTATTTATTTCTTACCTCATTATATTTATCATATTTATAATAAATAAATAATTCGTTTCACTTCATGATTCAGAAGTATCTTCCGTCTGATTTTCCAGAGACTTGTCAGTGGTTAACAGATTTCGTCATAGTTTTTCCCTACAAGACGCCGTTTGGCTCGTTGAAAATTCTGGCCGAGCTGATTAGCCTATTGCACTCAAGCAACCTCGTCGTATATTGCAATGAAAATGTCCTCCATTTAACAACAAAAAAAACCTAATTTTCACCAATAGTTTGTGAGACCCAAACAGATAACCACTTAAAAAAAATAAAAGATCTTTGGGTTTACTTACCTTTAAAAGACAGCAAGAACCAATTTATTTAGCTTTTATTCATCTTTATCTGTTCAAACAATACCGAGATCTTCTAAAAGTGTTTGGGATCCTGTCACCCAGCATCTATAGCACCAAATTTATAGCAGCAACCAATATTTAGTCATACAGTAAACACAGTTAATAAGGAGCAGGTAGGGAGGAAGGAAGCCTATTAACGTGTATTGTAAAGTGCGGTGGTACTGGCAGCTTTGAACCAACAAGCATGACAAGGAGGCAGGTGGAATTGCAAGGAAAGTTCTGTTTACTTAATAAAATGGGCAAGGTCAAAACCGGCAGATCAGTCCGTCACACGTAAGCAGATCTGACGTGGGGCAGGCAGGCCATCCAAACGGGGCAATCAGGCAAACAAGTGAAGACAAGTGGCAGACAGGGAAACCAAGGTCCAGAAAACATGCAAGCAGGAACTGGCAGGTTAGGGTTAAGGACTCACTCGCAGAGTTAGCTCACAAAAAAGTGTTTATTAACGGATCACCAGATCCAGTCAGCAAAACAAGATAGTAATGCGGGTAGAGATCAGCCAGGCAAATAGTCCTCAAAACATCTGGCAGACAAAAACGTGATCCAAAACAGAGAAGTAAAACAAAACGAGCAGAATCAACACCGTATCGCCAACCTGACAGCTCTGGTAACACAGCGTGAGACTCTTGCACTGACCGAGAATCACAGAGTTTAAAAACACCAGGGGATGAACGCATGATAGGTTGAAACAAATGAGTAAGTAATCAGGCGCTAATAGACAAGAGGTGAGGGGCGGACCCAACAGTGCATGGGGATTCAGTAATACAAACAGAAGGCGCACGGCCTGACAAAACAAAACATAACAAAACAAAACTAATCCACCTGTGGAAGCTTAACAGAACCTACAGAAAAACACACAACAGGATGTGACACCATTCAGGTGGAATTCCTGACAGGAACAAAACAGGCAGGTCAGGAAAAACTAGGACTGAAGAATGTGGGAAAGTATGGCGTCACGCATGAGAGAGATGATGTGGCAGAGAACAGAGGGAAGTGGACCAGTGTTTACACTGACTGAGGGGACGAACGAGGGAATGAGGGAGCCGCAGGTGAACAGGTGAGCAGGTGAGCAAGTGGGCGGGGCCAACCAGGTGAATGGAATGACTGCACCGCAAGGGGGAGTGGCCCCGGGGGGGGATCTGAAATGACAGGAGAGATAGTGACCTGGCCTGAGAAACCAAAAAAACCCGAAAATAACAGTTATAGGGACCTATCTAGACTAGGTCTAGACTGTGGATATTGGGGATTCGAACCCAGAACCTTTCAGCTGGCACAGTGGAACAGCTGAACCTAAACTATTCCCGGGGTGGTAATCCAGACTGTCGCATGCAGCAAAACAATGTCAAAACAAAGTCAATAATTGATCTGGGCTGGCGCGCCTCGTGCTCTCAGCACAGACAACAAAGCGTCACGAGTCTACATTAATAATCACTGAATGCCGTCTGTCAGTCAAGCCGTCCAGGTGTGAGTGCATCAGGCCTGCTGCTCCTCGCTTGTTCCGCGCGTTCCAACCTCCAAACTAAGCAAACAAAGGAAGCCTATTAAAAACACATACACACACCGAGAGGTCTTGTTTGAATAATCCATGTGCCGGTGATGTCATTGAGTAACTTCAGCTCTGACGTTACTTTTGTAACATCAGACACGGAGACAATAATGCTCTGTTGATGGCACCTGGACTGTATTTTCCTGTTGTATCCGCATTCATATTATAGCCACGGGGCTTTCACGGTTAATCATTAACATTCATCGAATATGCGAGCCACGCAAGTGCTAAACCGGCTCTTCAGGGTCAGCTGATACGCCGCTCCGATTGTTCAATCCACCTCCAACTCTGTATGCGATGAATAGATTACATGAATATCAAATGTCACCGGTTCAATGTGACGAGACACCTTCCTCTCTTTGTCAACACACTTGCAAACGATATTTCTTTTTGAGCCAAATTTGACTTGAATAATAATTCTCCCTCTGTATTCCAAAGCAAATCTTTTACTTTATGTGTGGATACATTTATCTTTCCCCTTTAAAGTACCAGGTCTTATTCTTTGGAACGTTTTCTGAAGGTACTTGCAATAAGCCCTATAAATAATCAATTGTTAATGAGCATTTAGCCAACCCAAACAGGATCTACTAAATCTACTAAACATGTTCATGCATGGTGAAGCCGTGTCGATAATATTTAAATATAGAGTCACAATTATGAGTACCTCACGGACTGAAGTACTTTTACTTGTCATACTTTACATCAAATGTTTCAATATAATTACTTGAGGAGAATGTTGATGGGGTTAATTTTTACTTTTACTTCAGGGATGGAATATTTAATTTAATTTAAGTGTCTGTTAATCTGAATGTTATATCTTTTCATAACCTAACTTCTCATTATTTTCCCTTTTTTTCTTCCTATCGTATTCGATGTAGACTTGTGCGAACGCCCTAAGCGACCCGCATAAGCTGCTACTCTCTCTCTGTCTCTCTCTCTCACCACCACCCGTTTCCATGGAGGCATTGGCAAAGTATGACTATGACGCATCATCAGCCAATGAGCTGAGCTTCAGAAAGGGGGACATCATCAAGGTAAGAGATCCCCACTAGGCCGCAAGATACAAGAGGCTGAAGGTGCTGCACAAATCTTACCCACACGCACCTTTAAAATGGAAACATGTGTTCCTATTCAGTTTGCACTCATCTCTCCTTGCTTTTTTGGCCTCTATCTTAGATTTTATCCTCCAGCGAGATGTGGTACACGGCCGAGATGCGCGGGCAGGAAGGATTTGTGCCGCAAAACTACTTAGACGTTCAAATGCCGAGGTGAACAGCTGAGGCTGTACCGTGCGCAGTCATTGACATGTGACGTGTGTGTGTATGTGTGTGTGTGTGTGTGAACGGGAGCATGTGCGTGTGGATGTCTGGATTGATGTAGAACCAGAACAACAGCATGCGGCGGTGTTAAGCGGTGTGTGTGTGTGTGTGTGTGTGTGTATGTTTGTGTGTGTGTTTGTGTGTGTGTGTGTGTATGTGTGTGTGTGTGTGCGTGTGTGTGTGTGTGTAGATGGTTCCAGGAGAACGCCAGTCGCAGTTTCGCCGAGGAGCTCCTGATCAATAAGTCTCTGGGATACTTTCTGATTCGCGGGTGCCAGAGCTCCCCTGGAGACTTCTCCATCTCCGTCAGGTTGTTTTTTCAACTCGTGGTGCGCATGCGTATGTGTGCCGGTGTGTGTGTGTGTGTGTGGGCGGATGAGGCTGCAGAGTAATCAAGGTTAAACACAGGTTAAACCAGCCAACACTTCACACACACTCCACGTAGCGTTTGTGTGTGTGTGCGTGTATGCGTGCATTTGTTAACATGAGCATAAAGGAGCATTTCCCCCATCCATTGATTTTTTTCTCCAGTTGAATACATTTTCACTATTATCCTCCCTGTATGGACTGGATGTATTTTTCTTCTTCTTCTCCATCTTAGGCACGAGGGGGACGTGCAACACTTTAAAGTCATCAAGGACCACAAGGGCCACTACTTCCTGTGGGAGGTGAAGTTCACCTCCTTCAACAAACTGGTGGACTACTACAAGACCAACTCCATCTCCAAGCAGAGGCACATCTTCCTGAAGGACGGCATCAACGAGGCAGACAGCAGGAGCCCTGTCACCGTCCACAGGGTGCGTTCTTGTGCCCCTCGGTTACACACACACACACACACACACCCACAGACAGACAGACAGACACACACACACACACACACACACACAGGCTATTGGTGGAGGGTGGGGATAGTGAGAGCCTCCCGTAAAGATGGAGATGACTCTTGAGTGACTCTTATTTTAGTTACCACGGGGACGGTAGGAGATAGCGATAAAAATAATGATGATAATCAAAGTGTCCATCTGTCTCGTAATTGTAATGTCGATTCGTTTTTGCTAGTTCTGTCTCCTCGACATCGCAAAATCAACACCATTTAAATATCAAGGGTAGATTGTGAGCAGAAGTCGTTGAACTCAAATACAAATTCAACCACACAGCATCGGATGAGTACAGAATAGCCTAGCTGTTAGCCTTGGGCACAGCGTAAAGTAATAAAGCATAACGTTTCCCAGGTGTGCGTCCAAGTCACACTGACCGGTCCGTATCTATTTATGGTTGCATATCTCTATCTCTGCAGTTATGCCTGCATAGTCTGTGAGCGACGATGCCGCTCTGCTCACGTAACCTTCAGCTACGACTACACAGAGCCATTCATCTCCCAGCCGGGCGCGCTGCGCTCCTCATATGACTATCACAGTTGTCACAGTTGTATAACGCTGGCCTCATTCAAAGCGACACAACCCAAGGCCTTGCAGACGTTGTTGTAATCTGGGGACCTCTGTGTAGCAGAACTTGGGCAGGAAACCAGAAACTTCAAGGGGTGGAGGTACAACTTGTTTCATGTTTCCTGTTTCGGCGGTATTGTGCCGAAGAAAACACACATATCCGCAAGTGGATTAAGCTTTCAGAAGTTTTGTTTGCTAATTACACAGTTACAGAGCCCTGCCTTCAGCAATACAAAGTTTGGTCGAAACGCAATATGAAGCGAAAGAACATTTTTGCTCTTAAATGCTCTTTGACAGTGTTTGTTCTGGTTGACTGTGCCGTCTGCCTCTGGATGAGACTGCCTGAATGGTTCGGGGAACCCGCCTTGCCTGTCCAATCAGATTTAAAGTTTGACGAGCCTCTGGCCATCAGTGGACCGCACGAGACTCAGTACTCTTTCCTTCCCTCCAGAACGTGGGAGTCGTCATTGCCCAGGAGCCAACCAACCAGTTTGCAGCGGTCGGGAGACAGAACCGTGGCAGCGCCATGGCAGCGCCTGTGGCCGCGCCTCAGGTGGGAGCGCCATCATGGTCTCGCCATTGACAGCACCACCACCACACAGAGATTTACAGCTCTGTGTGTGTGTGTCTGTGTGTATGTGTGACTGGTTTATCGGGTTAACCTGTGTGTGTGTGTGTGTTTTTAAATGCATGTGTTCATTCATAAGATAAGATAAGATAAGATAAGATAGAACTTAATTAATCCCGAAGGAAATTCTTGTGCCAGAGGTTGCTCAAACAACTACATAAGCATAGCAACAGAATAATAAACAATAGAGTAATAAACAACAGAATAATAAAATAATACATTGACAAATTTACAGTGAATAAGCGTAAGGAAAAATACAACTTGGCAATGGTATTGATAAGTAGTCTTCATTCATTGTCATTCAACCTTTATTGAAATTCTCGGAGGAAACTGTGAAAATCTGTTCATTTGTGCATGTGTGTGTTCCCTCCAGAGGCTGGTGAGGGCTCTGTACGACTTCAAGGTGGAGGAGGACGATGAGTTGGGGTTCTGCGAGGGCGATCTCATCGAGGTGGTGGACGACTCGCACGCTCTGTGGTGGAAGGGCAGACTGGACCAGAAATGCGGCCTGTTTCCCGCCAACTACACGATCCGGCTGTGACAGTGTAGCGCGTGGATCACTGACATGTGTACATTATTTGGTCCAATGTGTCCTGGATTGAAACATGAGCCTATATTTGGATTGTTCATCTTCATTTGCAACGGTGATTTAAAACCCAACGGTAGGCCTGTATTGTAATTTAATGCGAAAAGAGAAGAAACTTAGGTCATGCTCTGTTGTTTTAGTGGTTGATGGTTGGCCACCACCATGTGCCTTTTTCACATGGAGGTCTACTCAGGTTACAATATTTCGCATTGGATAACGTGCCATGTTATAATGTGCTTCCTCCAATAAAGTTTGTCCTCCGACTGGTTTTATATTGAACGTGGTAGCAAAAAAATTGATTTTTTTTAACCGATACTTACCTACACTCCGTCTGCCAAAACGCAAAGGCGTCCCATCAGCGGTGTACCTGGCGGATGCGACAGACTCCTCCCCCTTACTGAACACCTCTACAAACGTCACGCCTCCTACCTGAGCACAAAGGGTATAACGTTTGCAGCGCAACGTAGGAGGACAGTCCCCTCGAGTCTCCGCCGCGATGGCCGAGTCCCAGCTGGTGTGCATGGACGACGACCACGTCAACGAGAAGGTCCCGGAGTCCAGACCCGAGTTCTACTACAGCGAGGAGCAGCGGGCCGCCGTCGAGCAGCTCCTGAAGCACGGCGACGGCGCGTTCAAGACGCGTCTGAAGGAGGACAACACGAAGGACTTTCTATCCGCCCGGGAGGTCAAGTGCCTCCGGAAAACGGTGCAGGGGTACACGCCGGACAGTGACTCCGAGTCGGAGGGCGGCGACAAGTCCGCCAAGGAGTCGAGCGCCGACTCCGGGGTCCACTCCACGTACTGGCCTCAGATGTCCGACACCGAGGTCCCCTCGCTGGACGTGGGCTGGGTGCCGGGCAACCGGGTGTACAAGGGGGCCTCCCGGGTGGCCATGCACACCCACCCGCCCAAGGACAACGGGCCCCACATAAAACAGGTGGTCAGGAAACTCATACAGGAGGCCAACAAGGTATGCTTTTATTTAAATGTCAAATGTCATTTAGTTCAAATTATAATTACTATATAAAACTATAATAATGTTATATGACTCTAGGAATTAGCTTAATGAGCAGGCTTTGACGTTGTTAGTTAATTTAATGAGGGAAAAAATGAAGAATTAAATGGGGAAAAAACGAAAGAGTAAACCTATACGTTTCACTTCTTGAAATGTGTCTGAAGTTTAATTTGTAAGGTGACGATTCGTTAACAGGCCGACGTAGATGGTCAACTGTTTGAAGCGTTGTGGTCGTGCTTAAATTAAAAACACTTCCATGGCTTCTTGACTTGGAGCCATGACGGGAGTGAACTCATCCCGCACTGAACGTTACACGATCGGCCTCCTCCTCCTACTCAGATCCCCAGCAGTAAGCGCGGTCTAGATGCGTGTTGCAGCACGCAAAGACACCAGGATGCGAGGGAGACGCGGTGCCAGTAAAACGTCTTTCATATCAGGACTTGCAACAGGTTGTCATGATACCACACGCACTGCTCCGTCGTGAGGCCCTATCTCAGCTCCGTCGTGAGGCCCTACCTCAGCTCCATCGTGAGGCCCTACCGCAGCTCCATCGTGAGGCCCTATCTCAGCTCCGTCGTGAGGCCCTACCGCAGCTCCATCACCGCAGCTCCATCGTGAGGCCCTATCTCAGCTCCGTCGTGAGGCCCTATCTCAGCTTCATCGTGAGGCCCTACCGCAGCTCCATCATGAGGCCTACCGTTGCTGCTGGTCGCCCATTTTTATTGGCTGACCATCTCTAGCTGATTCTAGTCCATATTATTGTATATGTGTTGTATATGTATATTATGTTACTTTTTAGAGCTGACTGTAAAACCATTATGTATTTTGTTTTATATTTCTTCTTCTTCTTCTTCTTCTTCTTCTTCTTATTCTTCTTCTTCTTATTATTATTATTATTATTATTATTATATTAGTCCAATGGTGTATATTCTTCTAAATTGTATACATAAGATACTTGTATACTCGTTCAATACAAAATAACAAATGGATACGAGCGAGCACATGACATAAACTATGACATAGGATGTGATCCTGAGCTGGCTTAGAGAGCAGCACCTCGTGTTTGATGAAGTAAGTCTACAGCGTTAGTAACATCACAGGCTATTCCAGCAGCAAGCATTGCCAAACACACATGCAATATTTGGCACCTGCGAATGAACATGTCTGACTAAGTGTGTGAGGCCAATTGAAAAGTGTATGAAAACAAAATCCTTCAAAGATTAGCCGATCACCTGTCTACACTGTTTACATGTAATCTAATTGGGGATTAGATTACATGTAATTTGGACAATTGAAATGTCTTGTTTTTCAGTTAACTGCTTTGAGGTAAAGTAAACTAACTATGTTTTAACGAAGTTATGCACATATTGTATACATTTCAACACAACAGCGTACGTGTAAGCTATACAGGCCTATGCATAGCCTGCTTTAAGAAAAGTGTCGCTAGAATGATTGTTATTGTCCAGTTTACAGTTGCACCAACAACAACAACAAAGAAGATTTTTACATTTCAGGAGAAATGAAGGGAAGTGGTTAGGAGTCATCTTTATACATTTTATTTGTTGTACTTTTTTTTGCTTTAGTTTTCAACCATCAAGTCCACCATGCAAATGAGTAACTATATAGCTCATTTCAATTCTACGAAGCCTTTTAATCTCTTTGCAAGGTGTCATTACATTGGTATTAGTACAATGTTTTGCAGCCTCCATAGCCCTAAATGTTATAATTACACAACTATACAGTTGTCAATGTCACAGCTATACATACCTTTATGAGACCTTGTTCTGAGACCTTTCTCTCACACACTCCTTTATGAGCTTGTTAGAGAAAGCCAGACAGCCAGGTACAAATTATTCAAAATGTATAAAAAGTACACTATAGATACTTTTTTGGTGAGTTATGAGTTGCTTTTCACCTAAATCTAGTTGACGTAACAAGTAGCCTAAGTATTTTGGATGATGAAAAGATGTAGGCTATTAGAATAATCAAAGATGTAGATGTAGGTATCGATTCTATATACAAAGTTTAAAGTAATTCTAATGGTTTGCCAGTTACCCAGTAAGTAGATATATGATGTATATAAAGGCGATATTTAATATGGAGATGAGCAATGAAAATATGTTTTGATCAATAGCGGTCTAAGGTGGTTTGAGAGTTGTAACGAGGGAGAGAGCAGAAAATAGTGGAGGAGAGATTTTGAAAATACACAACCTAACAAAAAATGTTACCTCCCCCTCTGCTTCCCCCTCCCCCCTGCCTTTCTCCACCGTTGAGAAGTGTTGCGTTCACACACCTGTGATTGGACAGGCAAGGCGGGTTCCCCGAGCCATTCAGGCAGTCTCATTCAGAGGCAGGCGGCACAGTCAACCAGAACAAACACCGTCAAAGAGCATTTAACTCACTAATAGCTGGCACGTGGCTATGGCATTTCTAAACAAATTACACTCAAACGATAGCTCTCTTATCTATGGCACCTTTTGCCTTAACTAATCTCGACTATAGTGTCAAGAAATCATGTGTTTTTTGTGAATAAATACGAGACACATGTGCATGTGACCGTGTAGGGCCTCTGCTTTTGAATAGGATCAAAGTGACAGTGGTTGGAACAAATCCGGAGCTTTGTACTCGGCCCATCCGGCTGCCCGGAAAAACGAGTTACTCTGAAATATCGTTTACTCCGTCGGCTCGTCTTTTTGTCTTTGTCTTACAAGCGATCGTAATCGTTGAATGTCTGCTGTTATTGTGTTGCAATGACAAGAGGTTGTCGCACTCACTTGTTGTGAAGCGTTTGGGGCTCCGTGCGTTAATAGTTTGTATCTTTAGCTCTGTGACCTTCAGCTCTGTGACCTTTTTACATATTATTACATTATATTTTTACATATTATATTATATGCTATATATACATGTGCGCAAAAAATACAAAGTAGTTAGTTAGTTGGTTCTATGCAGTTAGTCACTATGTAATCGTTGAAATGGTAATTCAATGGTCTTTCACCTTTCAGAATTGTGGACAAAATGAGGTCATCCACACAAACGCACACAAACGCATAACACATACACACATACACACATACACACATACACACAAATGTACAGCTATGAACTAAAGCCGGCGGGTAGTTTGTCCGGAAGTGAGGTGTAAGCTGGAAGTCATGAGACCTGAGCTATAAGGAGACGCTGACTCTTCTTTAAGCACACAACCTGAGGACACGGTGACACACACACTGCGCTGGTTGACTCATTAAAACAACAAGGTTGACTCATGGACATTGTGTTGTTGTTGTTGTCGTTGTTGTTGTCATTATGCAGTGGTGGAAGAAGTACTCTTTTACAAGAGTAATAAAACCACACTGTAGAAATAATACTCTGTAGAAAGTAAAAGTCCTTGTTCTATTAGCCTCGTAACTATGAATGTTTGAAAACAGCTCTATTCTTATCTTTATGTACCACAGTGATATATTGCTGCCTCTCCTTCAACAAATGTACTCTTTGTAAGTCGCTTTGGATAAAAGCGTCTGCCAAGTACTTCAGTAAAAGTAGAAAAGCATCAAAATATACTGAACATAGCAAAAGTAAGAGGATTGGATGATAATTATGTGTTCATGGCTTTAATGTTGCAGCTGCTAAACGCAAAGCTAATTTTAATAAATGTATATTCTAGAAATTACGTTGCGTACTATGGGGTAGCTTGTGAATTTCCCTCTGGGCACCAAGAACGCCTTATTGATATAATAATATTATAATGTATTTATTGATGATATATTCAGTGTTGTTAATAATTAACTAGTAACGTAAGCTGTCAGATGAATGTAGTGGAGTAAAAAGTGCCTCTGAGATGTCGTGTAGAAGTATATAAAGTAGCAAGATTCAAGAACTTTAATCGTCACATACACATAGGATATGCAGTGAAATGAAAAAGTGGAGATGCCCAGAACAAATCCAAATGACCAAAGAATCATATATCCACACTATTTACAGTCTTTTATGGAATGAGAAAAATGAGCAGATAGCCAAATAAACAGCAAGCAAATAGGCAAAAAATTGCAGAAAATGGAAATACTCAAGGAAACTACAAGTACCACAGATTTGTACAGTACAGTAGATTAACGGTACTTGGCTGCATTCTACCTCCTGTGCAGGTGGTGGCGATAGTGATGGACCTGCTGACAGACCTGCAGATCCTGCAGGACGTGCTGGACGCCCTCTCCCGGAGGGGCGTGGCCGTTTACATCGTGCTGGAGGCCCGGGGGACGCCTCACTTCCTGGACATGTGCAGTCGGCTGCAGATCAACGCCATGCAGCTACGGGTGAGGGGCCTGCACGCACATGCACACACACACACGTATGCACATGGACATATGCACAAATTGGACGCACAAGCTCGGCACACACACACACACATGCATGCATTTGCACACTGACATGCACACAGATGCGTGTGCGTGCACACACACAAACACGTATGCACACGGACATATGCACACATTCATGCACACACACACACACATGCATGTACACGCACAAACACACACACACACACACACAGGTAATGTGTACAGAAAGGATCGGGAGCAGAGGAAATTTGTTTATTATTATTCCAGAAGAAAGAACTGGAATAAACTGCGTCATTGCTTTTAAATAATATTTGCTTAGAATATCATGTGTGTCAGTTCTTCCACAGTGACACTCTGCCTATGCAACGCCTATACTGTACATTTATATTGTACAATATAGTAAGTCATCGAATAATAATAATATAGGAGGAAATAGTGGTATGCCACATAATGGGCCAGTAGGTATATATTTATATTTATTGGATGGAATTAAACCAAAAAAAACACATTACACACGTATCCTAAAAGCCTAAGTTAGGTCAATGTTACTCCTTGATCTGTAAGAGAGAAGATAAGATAAGATAGAACTTTGTTAATCGAGAAGGACATGTTTGTGCCAGAGGTTGCTCAAAAATAACAACAACAATTAAGAATAATCAGAATCAGAAACAATACAAAATTAATAGAAAAAAACAATAGAATAATAGAATAGAATAGGATAAAGTAGTACATGCCACAGCGTGAGACACAGCGGGCGACACACAGGTGTGTGTGTGTGTGTGTGAGCTAAACGTTGCTACATCTACTATCTCCCCGGGATGTCACCCGATCTCCGGTGCGGCCTGGGCTCCCATCTGAGGAGGAGGTCAGTGGAGGACGGCTGCGGGGACAGAGAGCCACACAGGAGGAGGAGGTGGACTCAAGTAGGGCAGCCGCTGAATTGGGGCAGCGGCTCCGTTACCCTCACACCACCGCCGCTGGAGGAATGATCGTCCTCCACCACCCCCTCACCCCCCGAGAGAACAATCCCCCGGTGTAACGCGATGCCCGCACCTCGTGATGAGCGGCGATGGCTAGCCATTCCTGAGTCTCTCTCTCTCTCTCGCTCTCTCTGTCTCTATCTCTTTCTCTGTCTGTCTCTCTATCTCACTCTGTCTCTCTCTCTCTCTCTCTCTTTCTCGTTCTCTCTCTCACTCGTTCTCGCTCTTTGTCTGTTTCTCATTCTGTCTGTCTCTCTATCTCACTCTGTCTCTCTCTCGCTCTGTCTGTTTCTGTCTCTCTGTCTCTCTCTCGCTCTCTCTTTCTCGCTCTCTCTCTCTTCCCCTGTCTCAGTCTCTCTTTCTCTTTCTCTTTCACTCTCTTTCTCGCTCTCGCTCTCTCTCTCTCTCTCTCTCTCTCTCTCTCTCTCTCTCTCTCTCTCTCTCTCTCCTCTTCCCACTAGGTAAACAGATCTAGTCTTCATTTATACAAAGTGGCTTTGCTGTTCACGTCTCGTTGCCCTCTTGGTTTTGTCTGAAGGTTTACTTTGCCCACCTACGTTAAGCCAACTAGCCCTGCATAGCAGAGACCAGCGGGCACGTCACATAGCCCCGCATGTGTGTGTGTGTGTGTGTGTCTGTGTCTTTGTGTGTGGGAAGTGTGTGTAATCAAGAGGGTGTTTCCGCCTTTGTAGAATCTCCGTGTGAGGACGGTGAAAGGAGCAGGGCTGGCCCTCTCCTTTGGTAAACTGCCAGGCTCCCTGAACTCCAAGTACATGCTGGTGGACGGGGAGAAGGTCATGTTTGGCTCTTACAGGTGAGATCTCTCCTACTGACCCTACAACTCTGACCTAACTGTAGGTCAGAGTTAGAGAGGGGGAGGGAGGGAGGGAGAGAGAGAGAGAGAGAGAGAGAGAGAGAGAGAATATTCTCACAATGCATTTCACTCACTAATGGCTTGGTGGCATTTCTAACAAATCACACTCGAAATTATAGGGCTTACTTCCAGCACCGTTAATTATTCTTATCCGAAAAACACAGCTAGGGCCTCAGGCGACGGGGGAAAACATCATTCACTCCAAGGAAAACAAGGGCTCAAAGAGATACACCGAGATATTCTTAAACTGGCATTGGCCCAGATGTGGTTGTTTCATCATCACCGATTTGTCATTGTGATGATGCACAATGATGTATGGGGCAATAATTCTGGATTAGACAGGCCAACGACATTTTACTGATTTCTCTGCGAATCCCTTTAAAGAGGGCAAACTCATGTTGTGTTTGGTAGCTGGCTTAATTGGCCTCACCTGGCCCAGTTATAGTCTGCATTGGCTAATCAGTGCACCACAGGTTAAGTCAGCCGCCAGCACACACACTCCCACAATGATGTATTCTCCCTGGCCCCATAGCTTCACCTGGAGCTCCTCACGGCTGGACCGGAACACCATCACGGTGATGACGGGCCACGTGGTGGACTTCTTCGACAACGACTTCCGGGAGATGTACGCCGCGTCCGAGCAGGTGGACCTCTACAAGGAGTTCAACATCACCAAGCCGCCCAACATGCCCACGCCCGTGCCCGCGCCTGCCGAGAAGAAGCCTGCGCCGCTGCCCCCCCTGCTGCGGGTGTCCGCCTCGCACTTCCAGGCGTCCGCGCAGGATCGCAGCCGGCCCAACCTGAAGGTGCCCGCGCACAAGTACCACAACCCCAAGTACTCCCTGGTGGTGGGCAACAGCCTGGGCCGTGCCTGCTCCCTGCAGGACCTGTCCACCATCACCAAGGAGCCAGCGGCCAACGGGATGATCCAGCAGAACGGCTTCCTGGCCAAGCTCCACCACGCCGTCGGAGACAGCGTGGAGAAGATCAACGGCGGGGGTCCCCAGCACATCCCTCCCGCGGCCCCCAAGCCGTCGACATCGCCGCCACCAACGCCACCACACACACCGGGGGGCAAAAAAGAAGAAGAAGAAGGAGGAGGGGACGGGAAAGGTGTTCCCAAGAAGACACCGCCGCCCTGTGGGAAGAAACCGCGCAACTCCTTCAGGGTTTTCCTGAAGGGCCGAGGGACCAATCACACGCCAGAGACCATAGAGGAGGGTGTGGTCGCGTTGCCAAACCCCTCCCCCTCCCCCGCCAACAAAAGCCCAGCAGCCCCGCCAACAAAAGCCCAGAAGCCCAGTCCGGCGGCCAGTCCAGGAGCCAGTCCAGCAGCCAGTCCAGGAGCCAGTCCAGGGACCCTCCCGGTAGCAAGTCCAGCCACCAGCCCAGCCACCAGCCCAGCGGCCGGTCCAGCGGTCAACGCCAGTGACAGGGCCCCCAGTGAGCCGGAGGACTTCTTTGATACCCTCGGGAAGTCACCCTTGATGATATTCAAGACCAAGAAGCCGTCCAAACTGCCGCAGAGAACCATGTCCCTTCAGGCGATCAACGTGGCAGATGACGACGGTTCGTATGGAAGTCTCACCTTTCACATTTCATTGCCACTTCCTTCATTGAGATTCGTGAAATGTAGCACTTTGTCTTATTGGATCTGATCTTCTTTATTGAATTTGTTTCTCTCACAGTGTACCGAGGTCACAAGCGACAACAGAAGAAGAATTGCATACAATCCTGAGGGTGTGTGGACACTGTGGACACTGTGTGTGTTTCATCTGCAATGCAGATCAAGTGCAATCCGGTGTAGCCTTCAATGGCTTGGCCACGGCTTCCCCCCCCCCCCACCCCCGGGGACATATTCTATCTAGAGGAACTGGGTCCCCATGTCTCATGTGAACGTACATCAAACATTTGAACACCCCAGGCCTCTTCTTACTCATCCGGAGCCATGCTATGGAATTGGACAACATGGCGTCGTTTAGTCGTGTCAGGTCTGCTCCATAGCTAATGATCCTGACTGTTCACACAACACCCGCCCCTCACCCAACTTCTCCCAAACCTAGCCCCGTGGGACCATCCTGATCCTACAGGTCCACATTCTTTTTCTCTCGGGAGATCAGTTTGGCCCAGAGGCGATAATACGTTTAAAAAAAATTAAAGGACCAGTCAGCACTCTGGGGGTGGCGGGGGTGGGGAGGCGGGACTTTCAGTTCATAACGAACAAGGAGCACAACAGTCAATGGAAACCAATGGCTCAAGGAGTGTGTTGCAATCCACGGAGCAATCAAATTAGATTTCATCCGAAATAGACTGAATAACGATGTTAGAACTAGATGAAGAGAAATCTGCACGGAAGGGGAATATATTTTAGCTTTACTTCCAACTGGATTTGGCCAAACGCAAAGAGAGCAAGAGCGTCACTCTGATTGGCTGGAGTTTCGTGTTTTTTTTTTACTACATATGGTTGCTTCCAAATTTGGAAATCAATTACTGCCCAGCCAATGGCAGACTGATTTTGTTCGTTTGCAGAACAGACACAGGACTCGTTCCCCTACAACTAAAACTAGCAGCCAATGCCAAACCGGTGCTAGCAATGATCATTTCATACAGCAGGTCACCAAGAACCATTTCAGACACGACTTACAGTAACTGACAGACATTGGTTCTTCTTCCTGTTACCATTGCAATATTGTTGTTTTTCTAGACATGCTCTAGTTTTGTACCATTGAGCCTTGTATGGTAGCCAAGCTGTTGCCCTGGATGGCAACAGGCTTTCTGGCTGTTCTCTCGGTTGCCATAGCAGTTAAGGTGATCAAGTGATCAGTGAGGCGGAGAGGAGAGGAGGAGAGTCTCTATGGCCACCGTGTACCAAGTATTCTGCACATTTTGCCTTTCAGTTTGTTGACGTGAGAATGTGTGCAAAGGAATTATAATGTGAAGCCCTCAGGACAACTTGAAGAGATAAGTGATATGTAAAGTGAATAAAAGAAAATGTTTTGCAATTAAAGGCTATTTCACAATCGCTTTAGTTACTCATTTGACAGCACACCATTATTTTGGCCTTCCTGGTTTCCCGCTTAATCAATCAAGGTCTGACAGCTAAGTATTTAGAATATGCAAAGTATACACACACACACAAAACACACTCACACACAGCCGGAAAAGATCACAAGAAGATCCCATGCAGTCAGCTCTACACATCACATCACAGGTACATTGTTATTCTTATTGCCTTTAGTTCACCTTTCGTTTTAGTGTTTGGGCCAGCTACATATACAGTAGCTGGTGTACGGGAGATTAAATTATACTTTCATACAATTGTCGATTATATTAGACCAATAACTGTGACAATTTATCCAGTTCTTAATTCACTTTTACAAAAACAAAAGTTGAGTCCAGTGTCATCGATTAAAATTCCAGAACAAAGTGACTCACAAGCCCCATCTGTTGGTAGAACAACATGCTCATCATACTCTTTTATTATTATTACAAAAATAGAAAGGTCTTCATTAATCTGATAGTCAATAAATACAGTGCAACAATAGCTTTGTAATACACATACACATGCACACACAAACAGACACAAACACACACACACACACACACACTAACTCTGCCTCAAATGCATGTTTGCTATCTAGAGAAAATACTGGTCAACGATGGACAAACACATGCTTATTTTAATGCTACACATTTCCCCTTCTCATCCGGCGAGCGAGGTAAAGCGTTCCACCAGATGGGTTAATGGGGTAAGATATTTCCCATCATGCAGCTGTCGTCTCAGTGCCCTCATCCATGTGCGGCCAGATTATTCGCTCAAAGCCTGCAGTGCAGTCACATTTACATTTACATTTACATTTACAGTTAGGGCAGACGCTTTTACCCAAAGTGACTTACAAAGAGCACATTTCCCGCCTCCAGTCACTCCACGGTGTGTAATGAAGAAGTGACACCTCTGTGATTATTGAAACGTAGCCAAACGTTTGTTAACTATTAGTCATGGTGGAAAGTCCTGTGGGTGGTGGGTGGACGTTGTTGTTGTTGGTGGTGGTGTCGTTGGTGGTGTTGTTGTTGGTGCTGCTGCTGCTGTTGATGAGTCTCCTCTTGCGGGAAGACACCAGGTCATAAAAGGGGTCCTTCGAGATGCTTGACCTGAGGAGGAAGAGTTTAGTTTGAGAGGAACGTGGAGGAAGACACGTACTTGGGGTTTCGGTTCAAGATAACAACGACAACAACAAAAGCACTAACGTTACTAAAGAGACAGGTACGGGCTTGGGTGCTCGGGTTGACGTAACAGTTCGGTGAAACATAATTACAACGGATGATTCATGATCCGCCGCCCGCCCTCCCCCTTAATTTATGCATTAATTGGGAACATCTCTTGGCAATTATCTCCAGGTGACTCTGACTCGCGGTGACTCATCGAGAACGAGGATTGTCGCCTTATCGCTGTCAATACATCATGGAGAGTCTGAATCAGAGCTTCAGAGCTCAGTTTCCATGTCAGCTTGTGACATACATTTACATTGAGGGGGGTGTTTGGCAGATGCTTTCGTCCAAAACAACTTATAATAAGTACATTCGTCCAGTGTGAAACAACAATGCAATTTGCTGACGGTACAGTCTACATGATTTGAATAGAACAAGTTTCAAGCACTCATGATTGCTAGGTTGGCCCCCTTGCTGGTCAACAG
>PIJE02000381.1:35000-80000 GCA_002895965.2 Coryphaenoides rupestris | reverse complement strand
ATGATACAAACCCACACTAAAAACCAGCACGTGTGTGTGGGATTTTTTTTTTTATGGCATAAAGGGATTGTATTTATACAGCACTTTTATCCAAAGCCCTTTACAGTTGCCTCACATTCACCCATTCATACACAGACGGCGGTGTCAACCATGCAAGGTAACAACCAACACGTCAGGAGCAGTTAGGGTTAGGTGGTGTCTTGCTCAGGGACACCTCGACACTTAGCTACACTGTAAAAAAAACAAACCTGTTACTTTACGATACTTTTTCTGTAAATTTGTACAGTTTTTTATTTCTGAATTACTGGAAATACTGAGGAAAATTACAAGGATAAACTGTAAATGTATTGATCTCATTTAAAACTACAGAAAAAAACCGTAAATAAAAATTACACTTTTTTACAATTATTAATACAATTTTCACAAACAATTAGGCCTACTGTTAACAGTGTTGTAATGTAACGAAGTACAAATAAGTAGAATTTTCACGTATCTGTACTTTACTTCGTTATTTATATTTCTGGCAACCTTCACTTTTACTCCACTACATTTCCTAAATAAAATGTATACTTTTACTCCGATACATTTCTCCTAAGCATCTTCATTACTCGTTACTACAAAATAAAATCATTAGAAATGTGTTAAGACTGCAGGTTTGACGAACCACGCGCGAAACCAACCAGACGCGCAAAGCGTACGCGTACTGCTGCGGGCGCACGCGCTTTACTTCAGTGCGCGTGTGCTCTGCGCGTCTTGTGGGTTCAGTCCGCGCGCACGAAAGCGTCCGTACGCGTCTGGTGGGTTTCGTGCGTAAGATGTCCCGGATGTCAGTAGAATCAACAACTGATGCCACTTTTTTTTTTTACTTGTACTTTTACTTTTACTTCCAATACTTAAGTACATTTAATATCAGAAAATTACTTTTGATACTTAAGTACAGTAAATATCAGATACTTTAAGACTTTTACTCAAGTACATTTCTAAAAGGTGACTTTAACTTCTACCAAAGTCATTTTCTGGAAAGATATTTGTACTTTTACTCAAGTATCGCTTTCAAGTACTTTATACAAGACTGACTGTTAAAATACAGAATTTTACCTTATCAAAGCCAGCTGTATATTTAGATACTGTATTTATTTTCATTTTAAAGAAAAATGGCTTCATAAATACGAGTAAGTGTGGTTGATAATTGATTAAAAACTGTTAAAAGCAAAGATGAAAAACTAAGAAGAAAGATGTTTTCTATTATTTTGCTTAAATTGACAGTTTATTTACATGATATACAGTAAAAGTGTTGGTATTGTAAAAGTGAATGACTGCACTTTAGCAGACTTAAACATATCTTTTACCTTACTGCTCCTACAGTCAAATGGATAAAATCTCATCTGCCTACAATATACAAACCATAGCCTTCTATATTTGATGTCTTACAAGATTCTTTGGGACACCAAAATGGCCATAGAGGTCCTGTTGTGGAGATAGGATAATGGTGATATGCTGCTGCATCATCTCCAATTACAGTGTACCGGTGCTGACCAAAGATGGAGGCATACACCTTGTGACAACACTCATAAGGTTAGCTGGTTGCAACAATCTAGCAAGTGTCCCACCTGTTGTTTAGTACAAGTTGTACACACAGCTGTGTAGCAGCCGGCAATAACTGGCAAGGGAGTTAGTCACTGAAGCCTAGATCATGCTTGAAAGCTAGCTGTCATGCTAGCTAGCTAAGCCATACGTTAACTAGTCAGTCATCTATTAGGTAGCCTAACTAGTAGACTTCAGTATCTCACTTGATAACCAGCTGTGAGGTGGTAGGCTACTAAGTAACAGGAGACACAGTAGCTAGATTGTTGCAACCAGCTAGCAAGCTAAGTGCGCACGCAACTCTTCGCACAATTCTGTGAGCAGCCCGCCTCCTCGTGAGCAATATTGCGCGCTTTCACTCCACCTGCATGCTCCGTGCAGAATGATTTTGTGGAAATAAGAAATCATGTGCTGTAACGTTAGTCCATTTTAGACAAATTAAAGTGATCATTCCAGATATAGGCAGATGGGGATCAAGAGATCAAGATGGCGCCATGGACAGCTGCCTCGGAGCGTTGGTGCGCATTGTTTTGTCTTGTTTTGTTTGTTAATCCAGTTTTTTGTGATAATTCCGGGAGCTCGTACACCAGAGAAGAGCTCATAAACATCAGGGCTACAACCCCTGCGGATTTATTTCCCACTTTCATCGCCACATCTGTGGAATTACTGGACATTCTGGTCAAAGGTGTGCTCACCTTTGTACATGCAGTGAAACGCCGGAGGAGGAGAGGAAGACGCGCTGGTGCGCTCGTGCGTCTCCGCCGACGCGGATATCGCACAGCGTTACCTGGAATATTTCTCTCTAACGTGCGTTCACTGGGAAACAAACTGGATGAACTTCAGCTACTGTTGGGGAAAAACAGAGACTTTTCTTCATCTTCTGTTTTGTGCTTCACGGAGACGTGGCTGTGTGGATCGATTCCGGACTCTGCGCTGCAGCTGGCAGGCTTCCAACTCGTCAGAGCGGACCGTGACACAGAACTTTCCGGCAAAACGAAAGGTGGAGGTTTGTGTTTCTACACTAACAGTGGCTGGTGTAACGACGTGACAGTGATCCTACAACACTGTTCTCCTGATCTGGAATCTTTTTTCATTAATTGTAAACCTTTTTATTCCCAACGCGAGTTCGTCTCATTCATTCTGGTCGGTGTTTACATTCCACCACGGGCCAACGTGCTGGAGGCACAGTGCATGCTTGCCGAACAGAGTGTGGAGCGGACAAACCTGGACTCTTTAGTTATTGTCCTCGGTGACTTTAACAAAGGAAATCTCACCCATGAACTCCCCAAATACAGACAGTTTATTAAATGCCCGACCAGAGAGGAGAACATTCTGGATCACTGTTACACCACAGTAAGCAGTGCTTATCACGCCGTCCCCCGAGCTGCACTGGGACACTCTGACCACGTCATGGTCCACCTGATTCCTGCATACAGGCAGAAATTAAAGCTCTCTAAACCTGCTGTGAGGACATCAAAGAAGTGGACCAGTGAAGCTGTGGAGAATCTTAAGGCGTGTTTGGACTGCACTGACTGGGATGTTTTCAGGACTGCTACCAACAATCTGGACGAGTACACAGAGGCTGTGACTGCCTACATCAGCTTCTGTGAGGCTAGCTGTGTACCATCATGCACCAGGGTGAGTTATAACAATGACAAACCCTGGTTCACAGCCAAACTCAGACAGTCAAGGGCAGAGAAGGAAGATGCGTTTAGGAGTGGGGACAGAGCTTTCTTTAAAGAGTCAAAGTACAGGTTTAGCAAGGAGGTGCGAGTAGCTAAACGACTGTACTCAGAGAAACTCCAAAACCAGTTCTCAGCCAATGACTCTGCTTCTGTCTGGAGGGGGTTCAGACAGATCACAAACTACAAAGCAAAAACCCCCCACTCCATGAATAACTCACGCCTGGCCAACGACCTGAATGAGTTTTACTGTCGCTTTGAAAGACAATGGGACAGTCCTGACACCATCCCCCGTGACACCATCCACCAGCTCCAGTCCACCAGCCCCACCTCCCCCAGCACAGCAGGAGCCTGGGCCTCCCCACAGCTGCCCATCTCAGAGCCCCCCTCCCCCCCCACCTCAGCGACACCTCTGTCCTTACTGGAAAGAGATGTAAACAGGATCTTCAAGAGGCAGAATCCCCGCAAAGCAGCCGGGCCAGACTCTGTCTCTCCATCCACCCTGAAGCACTGTACTGATCGGCTGTCCCTGGTGTTCACAGACATTTTTAACATTTCTCTGGAGACTTGCCATGTACCCGATTGCTTCAAGACCTCCACCATCATCCCCGTCCCCAAAAAGCCAAGGACCACAGGACTTAATGATTACAAACCCGTTGCCTTGACCTCTGTGGTGATGAAGTCTTTTGAGCGCCTTGTGCTGTCCCACCTCAAATCCATCACAGACTCTCTCTGGGACCCCCTGCAGTTCGCCTACAGAGCCAACAGATCTGTAGACGATGCAGTAAACTTGGCCCTTCACTTCATCCTCCAGCACCTGGACTCAGCAAGAACCTACGCAGGATCCTGTTTGTGGATTTCAGCTCTGCTTTCAACACAATCATCCCATCTCTGCTACAGCTTTTCCAGCTGAGCGTGCCTGACTCTACCTGCAGGTGGATCATAGACTTCCTGTCTGACAGGAGGCAGCACGTGAGGCTGGGAAAACACATCTCTGACTCCCGGACCATCAGCACCGGTTCCCCCCAAGGCTGCGTTCTTTCCCCTCTGCTCTTCTCCCTGTATACCAACAGCTGCACCTCCAGTCACCAGTCTGTCAAGCTCCTGAAGTTCGCGGACGACACCACCCTCATTGGACTCATCTCTGGTGGGGATGAGTCCGCCTACAGGTGGGAGATCGACCATCTGGCGACTTGGTGCAGTCAGAACAACCTGGAGCTCAACGCTGTGAAGACAGTGGAGATAGTTGTAGACTTCAGAAAGAACCCAGCCCCACTCACCCCCATCACCCTGAGAGACTCTCCAGTTGATATTGTGGAGTCCTGCCGCTTCCTGGGAACCATCATCTCCCAGGACCTCAAGTGGGAGCTGAACATCAGCTCCATCACAAAAAAAGCCCAGCAGAGGATTTTCTTCCTGCGGCAGTTGAAGAAGTTCAACCTGCCAAAGACGATGATGGTGCACTTCTACACTCCCATCATCGAGTCCATCCTCACCTCCTCCATTACCATCTGGTACGCTGCTGCCACCGCCAAGGACAAGGGCAGACTGCAGCGTATCATCCGCTCCGCAGAGAGGGTGATTGGCTGCAATCTCTCCAGGACCTGTATGCCTCCAGGACCCGGAGGCGTGCAGGAAAGATTGTGGCCGACCCCTCTCACCCCGGACACAAACTGTTTGAAACACTTCCCTCTGGCAGGAGGCTGCGGTCCATCAGGACCAAAACCTCTCGCCACAAAAACAGTTTCTTCCCATCTGCAGTTAGCCTCATTAACAAGGCCCGGGATCCCCACTGACACAGACTCTTATCCCGCCTCCATAGACAGTACACATGACAATAACGCACAGCCCACACCTGTTCCATATTCTGAAAAATCATTTTGTATTGTAAATATCTCTATTCTATTTTATTTTATATTTAAGCTCTTGCATAACTGTTCAGCTCTTTCAGATATATTGAACATACTGCATGTTAATAATATTCCCATACTCTGCCGCAGAATCATTCTGTATTGTATATATCCATTCATACTATATTCTACTTTATTTTATATTTATGCTTCTTGATGTTTTTGCACTACTTGCTTTTTAATGCTTTTTAATTATTATTATTATTATTCTTATGTTGTCTGTATGCACCAACAACCACAGCAAATTCCTTGTATGTGAAAACTACTTGGCGAATAAAGCAATTCTGATTCTGATTCTGATTCATTCTGCACGGGAACTCAGCGGTAAACGTGCAGACAAAATCTAACTTAGACACGCAGAACTGCGAATCACCAGCCCCTTCTGCCAGCCACCGTGGAAGTATAAACGGACCTACAGACTCACAACAGAGGCAGAAACAAATTACCAACATTAAGGCAAGTACCTCGAGATTTTTGTATTAATATCTGACCGACCACTTAGCTAAACTTATTCAGACGTGCGTTTAACAAGGCGAATATGGAATCATTCAATTACAGACAGTGCAGAACGTTTGCCTTGTTGAACACGTCAAGTTCTCTGTGCTTTAGCCGGCTTAGTGTAACGTTAATGTACATTAATGTTTAGTTAGCTAGCTATAGCTAACTGACTAACCGTCCACAAGCCAGCAAGGGCCAGGCAAGTTGTGTGCCAGTTTGTTAGCCTCAGCTAGTTTATGACGAACTGTTGGTTGATAACTTCCTAGCTAACGTTATCGAGAGCCGTTTTGTGTTTTTGTTGCTAATTTATAGTATACCTTCCTGAAGTCGAATTTTCCATTAAGTGAGAGACCTCTAACTTATTTGTAGCCTTTTGAATATGTCAGCTAACTATAGGCTAAATTTCCCAATTTTCAAGGAGTTGTAAACTTTTTTCCTCCTCCCTCAACAGATACCACGAGCTACCACGAGGCCTGCGCCGAATACTGAAGTAACTTGGGGTAAGAAAGAGTGCTCTCGGTCAGCTTGAGATATGGCTGGTGTTACAAAAGCTTTTACATGTCCCACATGCCGTATTTCAGTCAAAACACTAAAAGGATATGTGGATCATCAGGGCTTACACAAAAATGAAGCAAATGGTCAATACACATGCCATATGTACCGGCGTCATAGACAGTCATCTTCTGTGTCACAATATGAGACTACATAACCCCCCCCAGCACTAACCTGTGTGTTTATATGTCTTAACATTTATTAATGGCACTTAGCATTGTTGTTCGTTCTCAGATGTTGTAGCATGCTTAGAATTGCACGCCTGCCCAGCTACTTATGCAGGCAACTTGGTAATTATGAAACTCGTTCTACTCGTCTCGTAAATATGAATGCTCGAAAACAGCTCTATTCTTATCTTCAGGTACCACAGTGATACTGTATATTGCTGCCTCTCCTTCAACAAATGTACTCTTTGTAAGTCGCTTTGTCTTCTGCCAAATACCCTAAATGTAAATGTACAATGTATATGTATGTATTGTTGATTGAATGTTTAATGTTGCCCATGTTTGATGTGTGTTTCCCTTCTCCATTTTCACTGTGTACCTGTTTGAAATTGGGTGTAGCAAAAATGTTATTCATTTTTTCCTATGTTCTACCTTGTTTAATCATTGCTCCATACACCCCGCAGAGCAAAGACAATGGGTGCAATTTTGAGGCTCTTACTCCAGTGCTCTATGTGTAGATTCAGAGCATTTCATTCCATACACACTTTTGCTACACCAGTTGTCACAACTGTGGTCATTCCCTCAGGTGAAAAAAACAAAACATGTAAAATTCTGGCAGCAGGGGTGCCAGAAAAACATTATCCAATAACAGGAAAGTACTGTGAAACCAAAAAACATTTATAAACTAAAAAAGTGGTACTTTTTCTACAGTATCTCTGCAATATTACATGAAATGCTGTTTTCTGCCAGTGATATCTTCTTCAATTAACTGAAATTAAATGCAAGACAGAAATTTTCACCTAAAAATATGTAATAATTATCTCAAAAAAACGAGTAAAATACATTTAAAAAACAGTCCCGGCAATAATTACAACAACAAAAAACTGTAAATTTAAGATCACTTCCACTAAAAATAGAAAAAAGGTCATGTAATTTAACATTATAAAACCGTTGTTTAAACTTTTTCAAGGGTTTTATAATGTAATATTGCAGAGATATACTGTAGAAAGATTACCGCTTTTTTACAGTTTATCAATGTTTTTTGGTTTCACAGTACTTTCCTGTTACACCCAGCTGCCAGATTTCTTCTGGGTTTTGTTTACAGTGTAGGCAGAGCCCAGGGATGGAAGCAGCAACCTTCCGGTTGACAGACCCGCTCTTACCTCCTGAGCTACTGCTGCCCCAATATTGATGTGCATTATTGCTTCTTTTGTATCTGAATCTATAACAGGAGGGGCGATAAAGGTGTCATTTCATTCATTCAGAGCTAAATGTACACAGTGACGTGTATGCGTGCCATAGTGCATGTATTGCATTGTGCGTTGTCCCCAGAGAGATTAGTGTGTATAATGTGCACCTTCAGTAAACGGAAGTCAGAAGATTAGTTTTCCAGTAACATGGAAGGCTCTGGAAGCGCCATTGTCATTAGATCGAAGGCACAGCTGATTCAGCAGAAATCTCAGAAACCATAACAAACATCGAGATGAACTCTCCTGAGAGGCTTGTATGCAAACATCAGAGATAAGTGTGTGTGTGTTTGTTTGTGTGTGTGTCTGTTTGTGTGTGTGTGTGTGTTTGTTTGTGTGTGTGTCTGTTTGTGTGTGTGTGTGTGTGTGTGTGTGTGTGTGTGTGTGTGTGTGTGTGTGTGTGTGTGTGTGTGTGTGCGTATGTGTATGTGTATGTGCGTGTGTGTGCATGTGCGTACATGTGTGCGTGTGTATATGTGTGCATGCATGTGTGTGTGTGTGTGTGTGTGTGTGTGTGTGTGTGTGTGTGTGTGTGTGTGTGTTTGTGTGTGTATGCTTGCGTGCGTGCACTAACTAGCCTCAATGCCTGCACCAGATTCAGGTCGGAGAACTCGTGCAGGTTGACAAAGGCCTTGAGGATCTCAATGTGCATTTCCTCCCTGTTGGCACGGAAACACTAATTCAAACACACAACCAGCAACTTAATGTCACACACAATGTTTCTCCTTCTATGACTCTAACTACTCAAATACTACTAATAACTACTATAAATCATTAATGCAACGATGTGTGCACTTGATAGAATAACCATAATTACAATTATGGTTAGAATTGGTTGGTTACAATTACAAAAGCAATTTCAGCCCTCCAATTCTCAATGCACATCTCTCAATGACTCCAGGTATTACGGTAGTCAGCGGGAACTGACCTCTCTCCCAGGAAGTTCCCTATGGCGGTTTTGTTCAAGCCTTCTTCCTTGTATATGAACTCCGCCACCGACACCGCCGTCCATTCCAACAAGTTGTTTTCCACCAGATAACAAACACCCTGAAAGCAAAAAGAGGAATAAACGCAAACAAAATTAATTAGTTTTAGATGAACAGACGTGAGGAGAGACAAGAGGAGAAATGAGAAATGAAAATTAGACTCACTCCAGGCCTATAATTAAGCCTATAATTCTTTACCAATGTTCCTGAGAAAGATTGACAAAATGTGATTCGAATAAATGTAGGGGACAGAAGCAGCCCTCCGCACCTCACCCTCCACGAACCCTGTCACCCTAGCAAGCTTGTCTGAGCCGCGAGTGCGTCGGGAGGCCACGATGACATAAAAGGAATTTCAATTCGGGATGAATATAGTTCTAGATCTTATCTTATCTTAGGTATGTGTCCCATGATGCATGCATGCTTAATGCAGTCGGCCTGTAGATGCAGGTGCACTGCAGAATTTGGCTGGTCGTTGTATCTGTCTGTCTGTCTATGTGTCTGTCTCCCTATCTGTCTGTCTGTCTGTCTGTCTATCTTTCTGTTTCCCTATCAGTCTGTCTGTCAGTCTGTCTGTCTATCTTTCTGTTTCCCTATCAGTCCGTCTGTCAGTCAGTCTGTCTGTCTGTCAGTCTGTCTGTCTGTCTCCCTATCTGTCTGTCTGTCTGTCTGTCTGTCTATGTGTTTGTCTGCCTATCTGCCTATCTGTATGTCTGGCTGTCTATGTGTTTGTCTGCCTGGCAGACTGTATTCCTTCCTGTTATGTTCTATTATGGTGATTCTCTGTATGTAGTGGTTGTGTTGAAATGTTGTGGAAATGTGTTTTGATGTGTCTTTAATGTAACTTTAAAATCTCTTATATAATGTTTTATTCTTCCCTCAAGAGGATTAGCCTTTTGCCCGGCCACCATTGTAAATAAGAATTGGTTCTTAGTGACTTGGCTGCGGGGTGAATAAAGGTCTCTCTCTCTCTCTCTCTCTCTCTCTCTCACACAGACACACGCAGTCTTATCTCAACTCAACTCGCTCTCTCGCTCTCTCTCTCTCTCTCTCTCTCTCTCTCTCTCTCTCTCTCTCTCTCTCTGACTCTCTCTCAACTCCCTCTCTCTCATTACCTTATGCTACCTTGGGGGGAAGGGGGGGTGTCTGTTTTGCCAGGGTGGAGTGGGGGGGAGTATGTAAGCAGGGTGGGAGGGGAGGTAGAGACGCTGCAGAGAGAGAGAGAGAGAGAGAGAGAGAGAGAGTTGGTGGCGTGTGGTTGATTAGCGCTCTGCGTTTCCGTTCCGCTTCAGGGAAACAGGAAGTGGCTTCTTCGCATATCGCTTGGCGACAGGCGAGTGAGTGAGCGATCTGGCGAGCCGGGCGGTGCAGTCTACAGTTCTGCAAACGCGACATACGTATTTCTGTTCTGCTTCCTGTGACATATGAACGCATCGTTTGTGTTTTTCCACTCCGACTTGCAGCCAAGGGGTTTTTTATTTTAATTTGGGCAGTCGGTCACATGGTACATCACCACGGCGACGGTTTCCACGTGGTGAACCTCATCATTCAGGTTAAGTAGTCTTAAATTAACCTGCTATGTCGGTAACACAAATTAAAAAAATTAAAACAGAATTCACAAACATATGGATGGAGCTTACCTTTTTGGGGTCCATGTTGAATTTCTTTTTCCCGCACAAGAAAATTCTGTTCCTTAATGTATTTCTCCTGCAAGAGGGTTGGGGTTGGGGTGAGGGGTTGGGGTGAGGGGTTGCAGATTCACACAACAGATGAATTATGTGTGTATACCGTGTTTACTGTGTATACTGTGCTACTGTGTCAAGAAGTGTTAGGATGCTGTGTGTTCCCAGTTCCTGCAACTGACATTAAAAATAGGGAAACAGACACGCATGCAAACACATCTCACACACACGTACACACGCGTGCACACACACACACACACACACACACACAGCATAATTGGCTGGAGTTGATTGAGATAACAAAGAGGCATCTCTCTCTCTCTCTCTCTCTCTCTCTCTCTCTCTCTCTTTCTCTCTCTCTCAGGAGTAATATGACACTTTTGACCTCTTAACACAGCTTTGCCAGAACAGGAAAGGTGTGTGCGCCTGTGTCGATTGTTGTCCTCCGTGAACTCAGACAGACTTCCCTGTGAACGTCGCAGAAGTGGAGGTTGAATCTGTTACACGTGTTTGAGGACTGTATCTTTGCTGCTTGTTTTTCCTTTTCTTTGTATAATACTGAATAATAATTCCGGCGAGACAAAAATAAAACTGGAAACAGATGTGTGTGTGTGTGTGTGTCTGTGAGCGCTGCTCAGGCAAAACAGGTTCCACCGACACACAGATACAAATTAAATCACTGTTAATTGTCACATTGCGGGACATGAATGGGAAGGCGTGAGCCGTGAGCTGTGAGTGACAGAGCTAATGTGGCTAACGCTAGCAGTGTCTCTCATTTAATAATAGACCCTTTTCACAGATTCCCGGTAGCAGCAGGGTAAAGTGACTTCCTGTTCCTGTCTGTCGCAGGCAGCACCAGCATGATGTCGTTGTATATCTACTGGACTAGTTGTGTCTATACTGGTGCACCGCTAGTCCGACAATCGAACGGGCCCATAATTCATGTTATGAGCTGCACTTGTGTTGTTCCTGCTGTGAAAAGGGTCCATAGAGTTATTGTTCTCTCTTTCAAACTCACCTTTGCTTACTGGCGTCAATGCCATGTAGTTCTGTCCGGATGTGTTCAGGCTCCGCGTTCTGTCTCTGCCGGAGACCGAACATCATAAATACGTTAACGGGAACATATGGTGGACAGAATGAATGCTAAATGATATGGCCGTCATTGTTACATGATATGATAATGATTGTTATTATTATGATAATGACGATTGTGGTCCTGGCTTGGGTGGCTGTACCTGGCTGCTGTTGTCCACATGGTCACCTTTGTAAACCCCGATGAACTTGACAGTTGGCACAAGCGCTGTGGACGCTGCTGATGATGGGGAGACAAACACAGTTTAATGACCTCTATGACCTATACGTCGCGATTGACCGCTTTGGTGCTGTTAGACGCTTTAGAGCTTGTGCCTTCTACTCACACAGGGACATCATTAGGGGAACTGTGGCTTGTTAACTTCCCTCACACTTCTCCAAACACACATGAACCAGTTCAGCTTTCCTTCCCACTGCCATTGTTAAAAATAACTACATCTCATCAGACGCTTAGTTTCACCTTTAAGTCGATCACTGTTGAATCTCGAATCTTGAATCTTGATAATAGCTCATGTTAAAAGCCAAGTTTGCAACGACGTGATGTGTTTGAGTCCAGTCACGTCCGTTTAGATAATAATTATTCTTGAAGGGCCATATGAGACCCCTGACCTCAAATCCTCAATAACAGCAAAAAAAAACACTCCAGCACCTAGAGGGAAGAGCATGTACTGATCAGACAGATAACATGCTGGCATAGTAGCAAACAGTAGCCAAATTAACATTTCTAATATTACATTCAATATTTATTTTTTTAAATATAATTTTACTTATATAATTTTTGAATTATTTTACTGAAATTACTTTTGTGTAATTGTATTAGGCACTGGTGTTAGCATTTACACCTTATACACTTGACATGTATGACTATTGTTTTTCTTCTTATGTTGTTATAATTTTTTTTTAGCCATCTCTGGCACAATAATTTCCTTTGGGATTAATAAAGTTCAACCTCAATCGTATCTTTTACAATGAGAAAAGATGGTAGAATTGGTAGATGTTACCTCCCTAATATTATGATTATGACTATGATTACGGTTCATAGTACAAATAAAAGCACTCATAAAATATACACACATACATATAAATAACAGACTCTTTTTGATCCATTACATGGAATGAATACATATTAACTCAAATACGAAACTACATTTGTGACCTTTAAACCTCGTACACTTTGATAAAGTTTGACAAGAAGATACTACCCTCTATTTACACACAGACAACCTGTTGATCACTTGAACCTGAGCAAAGACATTGTCATAATAATAATAATAATAATAATAAGATAGAATGGGATAAATACTGAATGAATGGATGAGCCTACCCTTTCCCCAGAGGAAGCTCTCTCTTCTACGACAGGCCATGTTGTTGCCTGCGCAGCTTCTGAAGCCTTTACAGGAAATGTGTCATAGAGGAGCTGGGCTGGAGAGGTGCCGGACACACACACACACTGTCGATGCTAGTAGAGTCTCTGAGGCCGGCAGACCCCGTGGGCTGACATAGACTCTGTTGTCTCAAGTCATACTTTCATAAATGATGTCCAGTAATGTTTCAAAAAGTACAGTGCAGTACATAGACCTATAAAGAGGGGGGCGCTACAGAAAGGGAGGGGGGGGGGGGCAGAGAGAGAGTGTGTGTATGTGTGTGTGAGGGGGGAGAGACAGAGAGTGTGTGTGGGTGGGTGAGAGAGAGAGAGAGTAAGAGTGTGTGTGTGTGTGTTATTATAATTATTATTATTATTATATATATATATTTTATATATATATCTTTTTATTTTTATTTTTTGTAAAAACATTTGATTTTATTTTTTTCTCTTTCTTTTCTATTTTTTCCTTTTTTGCTTTTTATTGTATCTTATTTTAGTATTTTGGTATTTTTTGGTATTTTTGTATTTTGTATTTTGTATTTTTTTACTTTTACTGTATATATTTAGTTCTTCATACATTTTTTACCACTCGCTTTGGTAATGTAAATGTACGTTTCCCATGCCAATAAAGCTCTTTAAATTGAAATTGAATTAAGAGAGAGAGAGAGAGAGAGAGAGAGAGATTTCAACTAAAAACTTGTGCTGAGAGGGAGTTTCCATTCTCAGCAATGGATTTAAATTGCAAGTCTAACTTCGAATGAAAAAAAAGCAATAGTCTGACGAAGCTGACGTCGGGCTTTCTAAACACTTTGGCGCCACCTAGCGAGCACAGTGAAGACACGCAACTGGAAACACGGTCGTCATTCATTAAAACACTTCGAGTCACGCTGTTGTGTCATTAATGAACATCCATGGGCCAGGGGACGCCTTTAATACGACATTTGAACAGATTTTTTTCTCATGGACTCTCATGGTAGTATGGAGCTGTGATGTGATTGTGTAGTCCATAGTACTCGCCCAGGGCCCGGTCGTCCACACACACACACTCACACTCACACACACTTCCTGGATGTCAACACTGCTGCGGCGCGGCTCAAAATCCGCCAGATCCAGACTCAACCCAACCCACCGAGAACTAGACGCTGTTGAGAGGCGGATCGGCCTTTTTTTTTTTTGTAAAGTTTAAGTTAAGTTCACTTCAGTGTATAGTCGTAGTTTTTAAGTTTAGGCCCAACTTCTTCTTCTTCTTCTTCTTCTTCTTCGTTTTCTTCGTTTTCTCCGCCGAAAGTTTGAAGCGAAACTTTTGGACGATGCAAGCCATCAAGTGTGTCGTGGTGGGGGACGGGTGAGTTTAGCCGCCTCGTTACTTTTACTTTTACAAAAAAAGAAAACTCTTCGATTTTTCGCGACGTGTAACTTGTGATGGTTCAGATGTGACCCGGCTGCTGTTCGGTGGTTTCTTAGCCCTTCGTAAAGTGTGCGTAACTTTTTTTTTTTTTTTTTAGGGATGTCCTGGTTCTGCAGTCTCGACTGGAAAAGTTACTTTAACTGTTGAAAGTTTGTAGCGAAAGATTCCTCATCTCGGGTGTAGAGTTGGCTACAATCACACAATCAGACAATACATATATTGATTTGGTCAATTTTTTTTTTGACAAAATGGATGCTTATCAGTTATAATGAGGAAGTGAGTTTGAAAGTGTTCTCAGCTCCCAGCAGTGCTGATGGATGTCATTATATACTTGGTTAAAATAGCTTAAATACGTCGAAGATACAACAGCTCCGCCTGAACTTTGTTCCCCGTTTGAGGTTGAAACTTGAAGTTAGTTCCCCCTCCAGATTGTTTTTAGACTCCGTTTCATTTCCTCTTTAAGTGAGCAGCCCGGCCCAGCTTAGTCAGTCACCGCGTCGGCTTCGAGCACCGCGCTAATCCACGACAGGCTTCAATCAAACGGCCCTCCTTGTGTTAACCTGCTGGGAGACCTGGAATTAAAAATAACTCCCATTAGTCATCCGTGACTTGAGTCAACTCGCCGCAGTTCTGATTTGACACCACTTGATGTTTGAGCCTGGTACACGTCCAATGGGTTACTGAGTGTACTTTATGTATGTTGTTCAATCACTGATGGCTAAATTGTAACTCAGTCTGGTAGTATGAGTATGAGGAGAAGACAATGGTTCCTACATTTGGACATTCTGTAAGTTGATGTGTTTGTTAGGGTTAACCCAAATGGCCCAAATGATCACATATGCTTACATTGGTTGGTGTTTCCTGTTCACATATAGGCCTAACATGCTCAAAGATCAGTCAACTCAATGACAAACTATAGCCTATGACGTTACATTTTCTTTCAGTGATTTGTGGAAAGGCTGTATTGAATGTAATTGTGTGCATGCATTCTGCGAGCTGTTATCTATGACACCAAGATGGCATGACAGACAATATAGGAGAGTAGGAAACACCACCGTTACCCCATATCACCTTACCCAAGCGCTCAGCAAAAAGTCCACCATCCTATTGTCACTGCATTGTGCAACGTTTAGTTTTCCACCACCGATGGGAAACATCAGTCAAACAAAACCCACATTGAGTTAGGATTCTGCTGCCTTTCTAGGTGGTTGCTGGTTTCACATGTAGTAGTGTGTCTTAGTGTTAGCAGGACCTCAAGGGCAGGGAGTCTTGGGTGTCGACATAGGAAGGAAGTCTCCAGTGTGGGTAGAGAGATGTGTGTGTGTGGGGTGGGGGGGGGGGGGGGGGGGGGGGGGGGATACACACACACACACACCACACACACACACACACACACACACACCAGGCTACCTTTTAATGACTGGATTCATAGTGACATTACATTTGAACAGATTGACGAGCAGGGGACATCCCCCTGTCCCCTCTGTCACATGCAAGCAGAAAGATAAAACACTATCCACTTACACATCTATTACACACACACTGTCACCATCAGCTCAGTGGTGACAGCTTCCTTTGTGGTAAAGTCGGCTCTATCACGTTTAATTGCGTATATATACATGTGTAGCAAAGTTGCAGAGAAAGCAAATTATATTCCTCCACAGCAAAACTTTTGCAGCAGAGACTGCTGACAGTTGTTTTGTGAGTGCATCTTGGCTCACAAAGATTGCATAAACTTAGACCTACATACTCTGTATGTACTCTATACATACAAATAAATGTATACATGCGTGGCATTAACAAAAAGCGTTTTAAATGTGTTGCGTCTGTCGATAATCCTTCTTAATTTCTAAATGGTTATATTTCAATTCCTTTTGAAACGACTTGCGCCACCACCATATCCCTGCTGTTACGATTCTTATATCTTATACACGTTAAAAGGCCCACATTGCTCATATACATGCACAGACAAAATTGTGTTTTAAAGGTATGGTGCACTCAAGGCATTCTACAGTATCATAGAGAAACTAATTTTTGTAAGTTTATTGTGTATTTAACGTTCTTTTTAAAAGTGACCATGAAAACCAATTGTTCCTGCACCTCATGATACATGACGGGTGGTATTAAGGTGGTTGCAAAACCAACATTATTCTTCAACTCTACCGAACACGCCCGGGGCATCCTCTCTCTCTCTCTCGCTCTCTCTCTCTCTCTCTCTCTCTCTCTCTCTCTCTCTCTCTCGCTCTCTCGTGTCAGAATGCAGTGAGGAGAAGTGAAGACATGAGCTGAGCATTCCTCTCTCTCCTCCTGCCCATACACGCTCCCCGAGTGGAAATCCTCGTCCGAAATTCCACCTCTCTGCAGCGGCAGGGGCCCAGAGCCTGGCTCCAGACCTGTTGTCTCTGTGTGTGTGTGTGTGTGTGTGTACACATATGAATCTACGTTCCAGCCTCATTACTAAAAACACACACACACACGTAATAATGGTTCAGAATGTTTTAATTCAGGGAGGTGTGACAGTGTGTCGGAAGGCAGTAGACACACAAGTCGCCATTGATTTCAAGTGATTTGCAAGAAGAACTGTGTGTGCGTGTGCGTGTGCGCGTGTACTGATTGCTTGCTGTTTGTGTCTTGCAGAGCTGTGGGGAAGACATGTCTGCTTATCAGCTACACCACCAATGCCTTCCCTGGAGAGTACATCCCCACAGTGTGAGTGCACGTTTGTACATATTCCCTGTAAGAAACAACCAAATGTAATTAAATTGTAGTAAAAAACAATTACCAAATGTATTTAAATTGTAGTAAAAAAAACAATTATCATTAGGGCTCTCAATCGGATTGTCCATTATTATCTGTAAATTAATCACAGATTTTGTATTTGTTCAAATACAATATAGGCAAAAAACATTTTATCAACATAGAAGTGGACAAATTATGCTTGGCTTGCATGCAAATTATGCTTGATGCAAATGTATACAGTATGTATATTTAGTATAGGGAATCAATTGACAAAACACAAATCAAATATTGTCCAGAAACACTCACAGGTACTGCATGTCTAGCATAAAAACATATGCTCAAATCCTAACATAGCAAACTCAAGCCAGCCACATATGACATGACTTAGTAGTAATATGACTAAGTAAGTATCTCACACAACATAGTGAAAATAAACGCAAGGCAAACATTCTAAATAGTAATTAGTAGTAGGAAGTAATATATATGACACACACACACACACACACAAATGATGCATCTCCAAAAACACTCATTGTACAGCAGGTACATACTTTAGCAAAAACCAAAGATCTCTCGCACTTAACAGTACCTACTTTAAAACAAGTGTGCATTTTATAAATATATATACACATAGATCTATATATAGATCGGTGCTCTAGGGCAGAACTCATGATGATTAATGACTTCTGCAAAAGGTCATGTGGGCTCGTCTGATTTATGATTCTGCGTTGTGTGTCTCTCAGGTTCGATAACTACTCGGCCAACGTGATGGTGGACAGCAAGCCAGTCAACCTGGGCCTCTGGGATACAGCCGGACAGGAGGACTACGACCGTCTCAGGCCACTGTCCTACCCACAAACGGTAGCACACGCGCATATACATACATTGTGGCAGCCCGGCCAAGTGAGACAGTGTAGTGGGTGGACCAATTGGAACAAAGTAGACAGGAAGCAGGTTTGCGGCGTAACAAACTTTATTTTTTTATGTATTTATTACAAAATGTGTGCGGGGAGGGGAACAAACTACAACGAAAATCTTCTTCTTGGATCCACCAACAATATCATGATTGCCCACTCCCAAGAAATGTCCACAATAAACAAAAAGTTCCAAACAGGGTGGCCAGAGGCTGCTTACCCTGAGACTGGCCCAGTGGACCGTCCTGGTCTCCACTGTCCTCTCGCCCAAGCCAGTCTCTCTGGTCTTTGTTCTGCCCTGCTCCCCTACGGCTTGATTACCCCTTAATTGGCCTCACCTGGGCAGAGGCAATGAGAGACCCCGGTTAGGGGGGCGCAGCTTCCTCGATTAGTACCGCCCCTGCAGTACCCCACCATGCCTCTGCAGCCCTGTGGGGCATGGATCAGCGATCAGGCCCTCACATAGCCCCCTCCTCAGCTCTGAACCATGGTGGGGAGCGACAGACCACCAGCAGTCATCCCTTCTGGACCTGGCATCTGTAATCCCCTCCCGAGGTCTCCTCTGGGTCGGGGCTCCTGCCACGGGGCCTCGGAAGCAGACTCGTGGTCCTCCTTACTGTCCTGGGGCACGCGGGCCTCAATGTCTCCTCCATGTTAGCCATCGTTCTGCCTGGCTGGCTCTGACTCTGCGCTCTATTCCAATTGGTCCACCGGCTGCACTGTCTCGCTAGGCCAGGCTTCCACAACATATACATCCATTAGAAGCTGAACACTGAGGTGTTGAATACAATGATTTTAGTTGCATGGCCTGCGCACAAATTGACAGCCATCTCACACACGCACACAAGCACACACACAGAGATTCTGACACTTCACAGATGCTCACACACACACTTATACACAAACCTGCATATGCTTGCACAACCTCCAAAACTGCATCCATCAGAATGAAAATAAGAGATGGTGACAAAGCGGTCCGGATCTGATTTCAACTCTCAGCTCCGGGCTGCCGAATAGCTTTTAAATAGAGACAGGGACATGCTGATACAATAGGAACTTGCATTTCCCCTGAACAATGACCTGGACTCTCTTGTGGTCACACACTGGAACATGAACACACACACGCGCGCACACACAGAAACTCTCGTGCACGCAGCACAAACACAATTAAGAATGGTGTCGTGCCATGTTGCAGGTCCAAGGACTGATTTGTGTTGTGTCCAACATAGGTCTACCCACTCCTTATTTCATTCATTTATCCATTTGAGAGAGTTCAAATGGGTCTCTAAGGGTATTCATGACGTGAATTATTTTGGTTATCTACTATTTATGGGGTGTTACTCACTCAGTGTGGCTAAAGCAGAACATAGTGGAGCCACGTCACCTGAGGGACTGACATGGCCAGCGCGAATATAAAATATGAACTGGTTAACGATAAATAGACTGCAATTATATCGCGCCATTCAGACCTGTGACCGCTCAAAGCGCTTTACAATTACTGCCTCCCATTCATACTGCTGCCCACCAATACGTGTGTGTGTGTGTGTGTGTGTGTGTGTGTGTGTGTGTGTGTGTGTGTGTGTGTGTGTGTGTGTGTGTGTGTGTGTGTGTGTGTGTGTGTGTGTGTGTGTGTGTGTGTGTGTGTGTGTGTGTGTGTGTGTGTGTGTGTGTCAAAGCATTTACCTGGCAAATGTATACAGTTTGAGGGGAGAATCCATTGTTAGATTCTTGTCTGATTCTTGAAGGAGTTGATGTCATTTATAAGTGTGTGTATGTGTTGCCATCCAACCTCCTCCTCCTCCTCCCCTTGACTCTCCATCTCTCCATCTCCGCCCCAGGATGTGTTCCTCATCTGCTTCTCCCTCGTGAGCCCCGCCTCCTTTGAGAACGTCAGAGCAAAGGTGAGGCTGCGCACACTCTCTCTCTCTCTCTCTCTCTCTCTCTCTCGCACACTCTCTCGCTCACTCTCTCTCTCTCGCTCACTCACTCACGCCTGATGATCTGTCCCAGGAGGTGACCATGCCATGACTGTTATATCAATGACTGCTATATCAACATAGCAATAGCTATATGTGTGTGTATGTATATTGATTATAGCAATATAGCAAAAGCTTCAAGCTTTTTGGAGAGCCACTCACCCAAACATCGTATCACTCTACTTGACACTGTACTTCCTGCCAAGTGTGAAGTTGATCAGATGGACATGGGAATTACATACACAAACACACACACACACACACACACCCCTTCCATTATAATATATATATTATAATGGAAGGGTTGTATTTGCGTCCGATGTACTATACAGGTATGTGTCCATCCTATACATCTATTTCCCACTGTGTAGTTTGCGGGCTGTTTCCTCCTAAACGCTGACCATGAGGAACCAGTCTCTGGCTGGTCCTCGTTCCCCTCCTCTGTCCTCGTCTCAGTGAAGCGACCAGAAACACTCTGCGTCATCCGGCGGCGTGTTGATTCGCGCACCAACTGAGGCGAGGCGGACGCCGTACCGCCCGTATGCCGATTGGTCACGGGAAGCGGACGTAATTCAATAATCAACGAATCGGGCGTGAGCAATTCCGTTGCCACCGCCGCTGCTGGTGCATTACTTCCTGAAGAACACCTCAGCCCTTGTCTCCTGCGCGCCGCTCCGCTTACACAAGCAATGTGTAGCCCTGTGTAGTCTAGTCGCCATGGTAACGTGGGGGGGGAGGATACTTTATTATGTATTATTATTATTATTTGTCTTCTTCAGAGATGGAAGGCCTTTCTCTGTTTGGACACTTCACACGATACTTTCTGTCTGTCTCTCTCTCTCTCTCTGTCTGTCTGTCTGACTTTCTTTCTTTCCACGGCACACAAGTGGCTCGCACACCGCTCCAGGGAGCGAGAGAGAAAGAGAGAGAGAGAGAGGGCGAGAGAGAAGAATTGGGCAACTGATGAAACGCGTTATAAGTGGGCTCCCGCCCCGGTCCTGGCCGCACTGCACCGGCAATGGGTTTTGATATGTTCTATGTACATTTATATTTCTTCCCATTCATTGACACTGTGTGTGCGTGATTATGCGCAGTGCAACACCCAGAGACCCCAGAGAGTGGTGTGTTTGGAAGTGGGGTTCTCTCTTTCTTCACGGTCATTTCCTTCTTTTATTATTTGCTCCTCTGTTGTCATGGTTTTTGCCCGCAAGAAAATGGAGACGTAATAGCTGGACATGTTGCGGTGCACTTTCAGTGTGCTCAATCAATTCTAATCCTACTATGTCGCCGTTGCGTCGCACCCTGTCCTCGGGGATAGTTAGTTGCCTTTTTGTATTGTACTGTATGCATTCTCAAAGACGCGAGTGAGGATCACAGAGCCTTCCCGTCAGATAACCACGCAGCATTCAGCGCATTATCTCAAGCCACAATAACCGCCGCAGAACGCCTCACTCACAATGTCTCACTTGCTTCAGGTTTTGAGCTTTTCCCGCCTTTTATGAACTTCTCATTGCTTCATTGATTCGCGCTGATGTACATTCCCATGGGACGGGCCATTAGCTCCGTAACGCAACGCAATATACGCCTTCCAGATAATGGACGTGTAAATCGTATATACACGTCTTGGAATAAACGTCTTTAAAGCAGAAGCGAGAATTCGGCTTCGAGCGCTTCAAATCAGTTGTGTTAATTACTGGGGCTGCGCATTTCACATGCAGCATTGTTCATTGTAACGTGTGTGTGTGTGTGTGTGTGTGTGTGTGTGTGTGTGTGTGTGTGTGTGTGTGTGTGTGTGTGTGTGTGTGTGTGTGTGTGTGTGTGTGTGTGTGTGTGCCCGCCCGTGTGTGTGTGTGCCCGTGTGTGTGTGCCCGCGTGCGTGCGTGCGAGAGACTGTGTGCGTGCGAGAGACTGTGTGTGCGTGCCAGAGACTGTGTGCGCGCGTGTGGGTCATATTGCTTCCTACTACTAATTACGATTTAGAATGCTTGCTTTGATCATATAACCATTGAATTCACTTTACTTCCCCTCCAACGTACAAACTCTTGGAGTGAGATAATGCGGAAGGTTTGTTTTTTTTGTTGTTGCAATTCCTCCCGGTCGTGGCGAGGCGGGTATGACACTTAAATTGGACATAATGCACGGTCTCACCGCCGCCTCCACACACGCCAGGTAAACAGAGAGAGCCTGCAGCCCACTCAACATAACAACAATGACAACAGCAGGCAGGTAGACAAACAAGTGCATAATAATAACAAGAATAATAAGAATAACATTCAGTCTCTCCACCGTCTCGAGATGTTGTCTTTTGGCGTGTCTGGTGTCGTCCACGCCGGTGTAAACGCTCTCGAAGCAAATCTCGAACGATGGCTCCCGCGTCGGCCGTTGAAACGGTTCGTTGCTGTTCTGGCTGAGTGGGGAAAAAAGAAGAGGGCTTGGAAAACTTGGAGTGCCCTCCGCCATGAAGTAGGGAGACGGTGAAGTGATGGCCTCTCTCTGTCGCTGTCTCTCTCTCTCTCTCTCTCTCCAATTCGGAAGTCTTTCTGCTGAGAGCTAATTAACCGCTTTGCAGCAACAGAGATGGAGACGGCCCCATGTCTGCTGCTTTTTAATAATGGACGCTCCTTCCTTCGTGATCACTAATCCGCGTGGGCATTGTGTGTAAAGTTTGAGATTAGTTTTAGTTTGTGCCCTGCGTGTTCTGACTTCTCACGGGTCAGATGCAGATGCCGTTGAGATGCACTGTGGACGTTCTCGTGTGTAAACATGCATTAAAGGCGTCCACCTAGAAGTATGCTGGATAGATCAGCCTACCCAGTGGACTGTGGCAACTGGTAGGCTGATCTATCCACCATACATCCAGGTGGACACTCCCACTTGTGATGTCAAGTGGGGGCCATTCAAACAGTTTTTTTTTTTTTAAACTGCTTGGAATGGCTAATCACGCTCACACCTGGTGGTATAATAGGAGTCATTCTGTCTGACTGGATAACTGTATGAAACCGCAGTGTGATTTTTAAATGCAGATTTTAAAGTTTGTTTTGTTAACTTATTTGCCTCCGTCTATAATAGTCTCCCACTTACCCACGCTCACATGGCCCACTTCCGTCTGTTAGAATTTTCCCAACAGGAAGTGACAACGGTTCACAGCCGCCACCAACACCATGACAACCGGCTAACAGTGGACAGACGGCGGATGACTATAGATAGATCGACCAAAAGGGCGAGAGACGGCGTTCGGTTGGATGGCTCGCTCCAGCGTGCATCTTGCTCGCTAACGGCCCCAGAATGAGCCACGAGCAGCTTTATTGGAACAATGAGCATTTCAGCTTATGCCGTCATCCGTCACCCTTTAGCCAAAATGCTGGCCTGCTTTTTTTGTAGCTTTCATTATTAGGTTTATATTCACAGCGCAGCGCCAGTGTTTCCCCTCCCTGTGCATCACATGCAGCGCTGCAGTGGCCTGCAGCCACGGGATAGCTAGCAAATGCAAAAAAGTGTGTTATCTGTGTATTTGTCTGCTGCACGTTATGCATGCATGTTATGTGCCTGTTTTGACATTTTTAAATGTGTGTGTGTGTGCATGTAGTGGTACCCAGAGGTGAGGCACCACTGTCCCTCCACCCCCATCATCCTGGTGGGCACTAAGCTGGATCTGCGGGACGAGAAGGAGACCATCGAGAAGCTGAAGGAGAAGAAGCTGGCGCCCATCACCTATCCCCAGGGCCTGGCGCTGGCCAAGGAGATCGGTACGCGCACATCTCGTGTGTGTGTGTGTGTGTGTGTGTGTGTGTGTGTGTGTGTGTGTGTGTGTGTGTGTGTGTGTGTGTGTGTGTGTGTGTGTGTGTGGTGTGTGTGTGTGTGTGTGTGTGTGTGTGTGTGTGTGTGTGTGTGCTGAAGATGAAGATGCAGATGTTGAAGCCACAACATTAAACCCCAGTGTTTCTCAAGTGGGAGTACTAGTGTGTCCCTAGGCATACTTATAGGACTGCAGGGGGTACTCAGAACATAAACAACAATTTTTCTTTTATTGCATATGAGCAAGGGATGGATGGATGGGTGAATATTGCTTATGAGCAAATGTAAAATAATTCCACCTTAAGAAAATGTCCTGCTTAAGAAAATATGAAATCTGAATAGTAATAAGTTAGTAGATAGTAACAAGTAGATAGTAACAAGTTAGGGGCGGCAGTAGCTGAGGAGGTAGTGTGGTTGTCTGCCAACTGGAAGGTTGCTGGTTCGATCCCTGAGCTCCACCTAGCTAAGTGTCGAGGTGTCCCTGAGCAAGACACCACCTAACCATACCTGCTCCTGACGTGTTGGTTGTTACCTTGCATGGTTGACACCATCATCGGTGTGTGAATGTGAGGCAACTGTAAAGCGATATATACATGCAATCCATTTACCATTTAAGTTAGCTAAATCTTTCCAATCAGCGCATTGATATCACTAACATTAAAGGGGTATTTGGCTGAAAAATTTTAATCAATATAGTTTGAGTTTCAGTGATCTATAAAAATCGCAAATATCTCAACACGTGCATGCGCGTGCCTCTCCCAGCATGCATCTTTTTAGATTTACATTTACATTTAGGGCATTTGGCAGACGCGTTTATCCAAAGCGACATTTATCCAAAGCAACCCAGAGTACATTTGTTGAAGGAGACAGCAATATATCACTGTGGTACATAAAGATAAGAATAGAACTGTTTTCAAGCATTCATAGTTGTGAGGCTAATAGAATGAGTTTCATAATTGCTAAGTTGCCTGGATAAATAGATCTAGTGTCTGTAGCTAGTAGTTTGTTTACATCTGTGTGTCTTGTGGTTCCCGCAGACTCGGTGAAGTACCTAGAGTGCTCGGCCCTGACCCAGCGGGGGCTGAAGACGGTGTTCGACGAGGCCATCCGAGCCGTGCTCTGTCCACAGCCCATCAAGAAAAAGAAGCGGCTCTGCATGCTCCTCTAAGAGCGCCGCCGCCACTGCCGCCGGGCGTCTCCCCGACTCACCGCTGGCCTCAGGGACCTACCGACCACACTGGCTTACAATGGGAAAATAAAAAAAGTATCTATATAAATATATATTATTACAAATATAAAGAATATAGGGCTAGGCGATTATTCAGTATGACTGTCATCGTACAGATATGCATTAAATAGATTGAGATGTGTAATTTGGGCGGGTCTTAAAGGGGTCCTATTATACCACCAGGTGTGAGCGTGATTAGCCGTGACAAGCGGTCTCAAAATTGTCATGTGACTAGAATTGGGATTGTGATGAAGTGACATCACAAGTGGGAGTGTCCACCTATATGTATGGTGACTGGGTCAGTTTGCCCGTTAACTTGGTACAGTCCATCGGTTTGGCTGGTCGGCTGATCTAGTCATCATCCATCTAGCTGGACACTCGCATTTGTGATGTCACTTCGTCACAATGACAATTTGTCACGTGACCATTTTTGAAACTACGTGGCTAGCTAATCAGGCTCACTCCTGGTGGTATAATAGTGCCCCTTTAAGTTACTCGCTGTAAGTGATATATGCGGTTTGAATTGCAACAGTTGATACTATCTTTATAGATATCGATATCTCAAGTTCCCGCCGATTACTGTGATTCTTCGTATTGCCTAGCCCTATTTCTAGTCTTTTTAGTATCATGGAGGGCATTTAAATGCACATTAATATTGTGGGTTATATTTATGAACTTAAAGACAAAATGAAATCTGTTCATATTCCCATACCGAGAACCCAACATGATCACGTTGGGATATTCAGAATGCATAGGGACTATTGAGGCATAATAACACTGTATCCACATGTATTTAGATATCAACAATAAACCAGATCAAAAGGTCCATGTAAACGCCTTATCCCAGATGCGGTGTGAACCTACTTCGAACCAGAACAATGTGCATGTAAACACACTCAGTATCACTTTTAGTATTTTCTATGTATTGGACTTAAAAGCAGCACTTAGTGTGTTTTAACAAGAAATCTGTCTCTAAGAATTGTGCCGCTACCCCTAAGATATATAATATAATATGGTATTTATACCCAAGCAGAACCGGGTACAGGTCAGGAGAACAAAACGATAAGATGTATAACTGCTTTATTGCTACCCCCATGATATTTTGCAATTGCCCGAATAAAGGAAATATTTTTGCTTTGCTTTTGCAATTGCTTCTATTGTGAAATTAATGGGGAATGAAACTCAATTAGATATTCCTACTCGTATAAGATTAAAGCATTGAAATGTAGTGTCTACACATTTTTATGTTTAAATAAATAATCAATTATTTGTTAGTTTCCTTCACATTCTTTTCCAACATCTATTGGCCCAAAGTTATAAGTTAACCAAACGTCTCCACTCAGGTGAACCACAGTGGATTTCAGTTACCTTACTGTTACTGAGCTAAACAGTATGGTACTTAACTTTACATCTGATTAACTTACAAACTTACAATACACACTACGTGTACCATACTAACGGTGAAGCCGTTGCAATGACCTACCAGAGATGGTGCTGTAAGTCATCACGTCTCACATTTTATTCGATATCTTATGCTCCACAGCAGGCATTGCTTAAATATGTGCAGTGCTTACAACAAACTATATAACATTATGAACAAATGTGTGCCCATCTCTAGGCTTTTTACTGAAGAATGCCTAAGGGTCGGTATCCTTGCAGACTTTGGGGATCGAACCCAGAACCTTTCGGTTGGCCATTAAACCCTTGCCAGTCCACCATCCTGCCCCAGGGCCCTCAGGTCCAGCAGCAGTAGTTGGGAGGAAGCCCTTGCATGTTATTTATATTATTAGTGATGGGTGTGTTCAGACGGCGACAGCAATCACAATCGCTTGCGTGTTTTCCACAAAGTGAGCTGAGGCCTTATTTCCCCACGGGCCCCAATAAAACACTAACTAGATTATGTGCTGCCATGATGGGTATGAGCGAGGTACAGTACATAGGCTACTAATGGCCTCTGTATGCTTCTTCAGTAGTGTTCTGAGATCAGAACAGATTGCGAGCCCAAATTCGAGTTAACCCTGTGTAGTTCCACAAAACTGGCTGAACTAGAGTATAGGAGGTTGTCAACCTACCGAGATCTGGCGCCGGCCTCCAAGCCCCGCCCCCCTTCGTATCCCACTAGCCCCTATCGCTGAGGAGGGTGTGGGCCCGGGAGGGATTCGGAGACTGACTTTTCTGAACTGCATCAACCCTCCGCCAAACGAACAAGCATACGGGACCCTCCTATACTCTCGTACCTCCCCAATATCGGCCAGTTCTGTGGAACTATACAAGGTAAAGTCGAATTTGGGCGTCCAATTTGTTCTGATCTCAGGGGCTGGTTGGGCTCCCAATATCCTTAAAAGTGACAGGCACATAATTATGTCAGTACCTGTTATGTGTGAACATGTGGTGCCACGTAGACAGTATTGTGACTATAATAGTGAAGCTTGTTAAATCACCGGAGTCAGTCATACAACCAATATGAATGGGCCAATTTTTATTTTCTATAGTAGTATTGGGGGGCCTTCGGCATCTCAGTGGGGGGCCTGTTGGAAACCAAAGGGTGACGAATCACATGGCCGTCTTTTATGAGCATTAATGCGTTTGGTGGCTTAGTATTTCCTTCCAACGAGGCCCATCCGAGGTCTCCAGACTGTGGCCCACTGTGGGGGGGGTGGTTGTTATGACGCTGAAATATACCGTTTTGCACCTCTTTTTTCCGATTACTCTAATTAGCGTTGGGGGTTTGACGACGCCGAGTGGTTGTGGAGAAAGATGATGCAGATGATGGTCTGGAGGAGTAATAAATGTAGCAGGCTTGGCTGTAAACACGTTCTCACATCAAGGAATCTACCAGTTATCCTGGGGGAAACGCTAGTCTATTTCCTAGTGGGCAGCAAATGTGAACATAACAAAAACACCATCCATTTTAGCGGCCGTGATTTTACAAAGCCATAGCGTCTACTCCAAACGATACACATCATCGATAATAAATGTTTTGAAGGGCTCCAAAAGAAAATCAATCCAGCTACAAATCATACTACAACAGTTTTATGACAAACAGGACAATTCTTTATTCTTTATTTGGATCCCCATTAGCTTCCACAAAGTGGCCGCGAGTCTTTGTGGGGTCCACACAAAAACAATAACAAATAAAACAATTATTTGTATTATTATTATTTATTATAATTATTATTAACAATTATTAAAATCACACAGTATCAATAAAACAAAAAAACCCAACAAAACAAGCCAAAACTCCAAAGGCCAAAGGTCGCTGATCGACTTTGTAATCGTATCAGCAGATCTGCTGCCGCATGTTTTGGACACTCGGGTGAAGAGAGGAGCAGAGCTGTCAACTGATCACCACCTGGTGGTGAGTTGGATCAGATGGCGCAGGAGGCTGCCAGACAGACCTGGTAAACCCAAACGTGTAGTGAGGGTGAACTGGGAACGTCTGGTGGAAGCCCCTGTCCGTAAAGTCTTTAACTCCCACCTCCGGAAGAACTTCTCGTGCATCCCAGGGGAGGTTGGGGATGGAACCTGCCTGCGGGGCTGGCCCAAGGTTTGGAGGAGTGGGCACAGAGGCCACCTAAGGTTACCCGACTGCAGCTCGGAGCTGTGGTCAAAAGGCTGTTGGTGCCTGTCGTGGCGGCAACCCAAGAACCCGTTGGTGGACACCAGCGGTGAAGGAAGCCGTCAGGCTGAAGAAGGAGGCCTTTCGGGCCTGGTAGGCCCAGGGGTCTCCTGAAACAGCAGACAGGTACCGGGAGGCCAAAAGGACCGCGGCTTCGGCGGTTGCTGAAGCAAAAACCCGGGTGTGGGAGGAGTTCGGGGAGGTCATGGAGAAGGACTTTTGGTTGGCCTCAAGGAAGTTCTGGCAAACCGTCCGGCGACTCAGGAAGGGAAAGCAGGGCTTGGCTCAGGCTGTGCTCAGTCGGGGAGGAGAACTGCTGACCCAGACTGAGGATATTGTCGGGCGTGGAAAGAACACTTTGAGGAACTCCTGAACCCGACCAGTACGTCCTCTGTGGAAGAGGCAGAGTCTGAAGACTTGGGGGAAGCCTCACCCCATATCCTTGGTAGAGGGTCACTGAAGTAGTCAAAAAGCTCTTCAGTGGCGAGGCGCCAGGTTGTGGAATGAGATTCGCCCTGAGATGCTGAAGGCTCTGGACATGTCGGCTGTCGTGGCTGACACGCCTAGTCAAATGTAGCATGGCGGTCGGAGACAGTACCTGTGGAATGGCAGACCCGGGGGTGGTGGTCCCCATTTTTCAAAAAAGGGTGGCCGGAGGGTGTGCTCCAACTATCGGGGTATCACACTGCTCAGCCTCCCCGGGAAAGTTTATTCCAGGGTGCTGGAAAGGAGGCTCCGGCCGATTGTCGAACCTCAGTTTCAGGAGGAACAATGTGGATTCCGTCTTGGCCGTGGAACAGTGGACCAGCTCTTTACCCTCACATCCAGTCTACATGTGCTTTGTGGACCTGGAGAAGGCTTATGACCGTGTCCCCCGGGGAATCCTGTGGGGGGTACTATGGGAGTATGGTGTACCGGGGCCGCTACATCAGACCGTGACCTCCAGCATGCACTGGGCGGTTTCCAGCCGAGTGTGAAGCGGTCAGGATGAGAGTCAGCACCTCCAAGTCTGAGGCCATGGTTCTCTGCCGGAAAATGGTGGAGTGTTCCCTCCGGGTTGGGAGTGAGTTGCTGCCTCAAGCAAAGGAGTTCAATTATCTCGGGGTCTTGTTCACGAGTGAGGGCAAAATGGAGCGGGAGATGGACAGACGGATTGGTGCAGCGTCTGCAGTGATGCGGGCGCTGTACCGGTCCGTTGTGGGGAAGAGGGAGCTGAGCCGGAAGGCGAAGCTCTCGATTTACAGGTCCATCTACGTTCCAACCCTCACCTATGGTCACGAGCTTTGGGTAGTGACCGAAAGAATGAGATCGCGGATACAAGCGGCCGGAATGAGTTTCCTCCGCAGAGTGGCTGGGCTCAGCCTTAGAAAATAGGGTGAGGAGCTCAGACATCCGGAGGGAGCTCGGAGTAGAGCCGCTGCTCCTCCGCGTCGAAAGGAGTCAGCTGAGGTGGTTCGGGCATCTGATTAGGATGCCCCCCGGGCGCCTCCCTTTGGAGGTTTTCCGGGCACGTCCAACTGGGAGGAGACCCCGGGGCAGACCCAGAACCCGCTAGAGGGATTATATATCTCGTCTGGCCTGGGAACGCCTCGGGACCCCCCAGGAGGAACTAGAGAGTGTGGCTGGGAGAAGGAAGCCTGGGGGTCCCTGCTTAGCCGGCTGCCACCGTGACCCGACCCCGGATAAGCAGACGGGAATGGATGGATGGATGGAACGTACAATGAAAGCAACAAAAAACTCAAAAGAAATAAAAACAATCAATGGTTCATAACCATCATATGTGTAATTGCATGGCACAATTCAAACGGGATCAAAATATTATTTGTCTCTCGCCGTTGACGACGATACATTTTACAAAATAAGGATGCGTGATGGTTCACCGGAAAGGGGCGGGACTTAGGCTCTCTCCAGCAGGGGGCCTCCCCCATGAAAGACTGGTGTTTCTGAGAGGCGGTGAGTTGGTTGGCGGCAGGCAGGCTGTGTCTCCTCTGAGACGCAGGTGGTGGTCGCTCTGCTTACTGTACAGAAGAAGTCTGGCTGTGTCTGCTTCCCATTGGTTTGGTCGTTTATTGGGAGAGCGGAGGGCATATAGTACCTGCACTGAGCTCAGGAGGACACATACCATACATGCCATATACTTATCTCACTTTGATGAGGGAAACCAACCACGGCCGACGGGTATACATTACACATTACACACACAACACATGATTGCATGTTGGACTGGAGCTGTGAAATAATGTTATTCCTATCAGTGTTAATTCATGTGGAGGCCGGGGCTGTCGACAAGCACTGCTGCAGCCCAGCCTGTTCAGAGGCCGGGACCATCTGGGACGCCATTGTGGTGGGAGGAAGGTGGTGATTCATGGCAGCTAGTCTGCTTGTGGCAGCACTGCCACCCACTCCGCCGGAGGTGTGATCGTTGGACACATACTGCTCCCTTACCTTTCTTAGTTTATACTTCGTTGTTGTGACACCTGGTGGGGGTGAAGTGGTAGTCCTTCCTACACACACACACACACACACACACACACACACACTCCCCCTGTGTGTCAAGGGATAACACATCATGATGAATAGTCAAATAATTAAAACTTTGAGCCATTCTGAAGACACATTTTCACAACAAGCGGCCTGTTGGGAGCCATACCATTAACACATTTGTTGTTCCATAAAATGCAATAGGCGTTTCACCATGACTTCATTTATGTTTTTTTTTGGCACCAAGCCTCATCCACCACCCAAAAACTCTATATTTTCACCACCAAATTTGCAATCCAAACTTGCACACTCCATTTCAAAAAGTGATAATCATATGGTCCAAACCTTACATTGGAAAACATGCTCCTTCACCAAACAACTTATACTGTACAGTAGTCTTATATAGTGTTCAAGAGATACAGCTGATTGAAGTTATGTAAATAGACCAAGCATAGCTGTGGAATGTCTTCAACCGTCATGACCACATGACCACATGTCGCTCCTCAACGCTATCGATGCGGGGTGCCCTGGCATCACCTCTGAACACAACCAGGGGTTGATAAGACATTCTGATATTCTGACCGTGTCATTTATTTTACAGTGCTGTGTTCATCTGCCTTATGACAGATATTTTGTTAGTTTTATCACTTTTGCACTTATTTCTTATATGAACAGAGACTTTGCGGCAGCATTTCTCTGTTCCTTTTGCACACTGCACATTTTCCAAGATGTCATTCTGTTTTTGTATGAAATGTTTTTTACTGAACAAGGAAAAAGAAAGCCTTCCAAGGAAAGTACTACACCTGAAAAATCGATATGCCAGTTTAAAGGGCTTGCACATGAGTATTTTGGAGGTCATATGATTGACTAAATGTGCTTACTCGAAGAAAAATAGTGCAAGTGTTTTGGTAGATTTATATGATTTTAAGGCATGTTTGCAGTGTTTTGGTCATGTTAGTGTATAGTGACAAAGTATTCTTGCATTTTGGAAACTAGTGTTGTGTTGCAAATATATTACCATGTGATTATGACACCCCCCTAGCCCTAGCCCCCCTAATCGTGGGAAACTGTAATTATTAGAAAGTTAGAAAGTTAGCAGTGCTAGCCCTAAGGGTGAAATCAAAATTGAAACTCAATATAATGAAAACTAATTAGACGCTACACTCCCTCACTATATGATAAATGTGAAAACAAATTAATATTTGATTTAAAAGCAATATTTGACATTTCAATTGGTGTTTTTGCTGCACAGCCATTCTGCAACTATGGCTGAATGGCTAAAGCTAGCTTCTGTTCAAATCGTTCACTGCTTCTGCCGATCCTAGTTAATCTTCAAGAGAAATCAACAGACAACAATTAAATGTCCTCCCACATGGTGGATGCGGCACTCTCTCTTGTGCGACACTAATCTTAGCTTGCGTGTTAACCCAGGTGATGGGCTGCATATATGTTGGCGATACGACTAATATGACATTTCCATCCGCAGACCAGGGCTAGCTTGCACATCGTCAGGATAATTGACAGCTTTTGTGAGATGTCAAGTCGGCCTGACTTGACGGTCATCGCCTGTGTTCAAGATGAGCTCAGGTTTAATTAATAGTGTTGCCATTTGCCATTTCCACATAAACTTGCAAAATTATCAATAAAACAATCAAATATTTCTGTATATATATATATATATATATATATATATACAGATATGCAATGAGGATTGGTGGGTTATGTGTATGTTGACGCCCAATGACAAGGTGATCATGTGACGAGGGCTCCCACTGGTTGAATGCATGCTTTTATGCAGCGGATGTGTCATAAGGTGGGCCGTGTATGACTGTATAACTCACTGAGGGGTACAATGAGTGTTGCCGTGGCAATTGAATTGAGCTCAGCACTTACTCAGTATAAACAACAGAGAGTGTTCATGGCCATTTAAAAGGTGCGAGAGTTGTAAAGAGAGAGAGAGAGAGGGAGAGAGAGAGAGAGAGAGAAGGGGGGGAGATGGAGAGAGAGAGAGAGACAGAGACAGAGAGAGGGAGAGAGAGAGAGGGAGAGAGAGAGAGAGAGAGCAGAAACAACCATAGAAACAACGGCTTCCTTCCTCTCTGCTCCCTCTTCCACAGAACCAATCACGGAATGCTATGTGGGTTTTTTTGGCGTGAATTGTTTGTGTGTTGTTGGTGTGATCTTGTGTTCTGTTGGCTGTGCAACAAATTGCCCCTTGGAGATAATAAAGATGACCTTGACCCTGACCTCGAAGAGATGCCCTCGCTGATTGGTGCAAAATTAGCTAGAGAGGGAGTGGTTGAAATTTTACATTGTCTCCTACAGGGGCGGACTCAATCAACAAGAAAGGAATATTCTCACGTTGCATTTCACCCGCTGACAGCTGACAGATCGCGATGCCATTTATATAACATTGCACTCAAATGATACAGCAACTTTAATTGCGGGTAAATTACATTGTTGAGTGCTACGCAGGTTGGTTTTGTAGGTAGAAGGATATCTGCTCATATAGCCACACCTTGAGCGAAGGACACTACACTATAAGATCACTAATAGGGAATGGCTGAGAGAGAACACTGTACAGGGACAACTTGAAACGTGTGAGTGACAGGTGACGCCTGTCCGACCTATTTTAGACGTGTTTCCCGGCGTCTTTTGAAAGAGGGAGCCTCTCCGTCGTTTATGAAACCCGACGTTTAAATTAGCACTGAATGTAACGTATACGAGGTATATGTATCAGGACACGTCATGCAATGGACATTTAACTGGTAGGCAGTTGCAGTGCAGGTGCATCCGTCATTCACCTGGAAAACCAAATATAGACACAGAGAGAGAGAGAGAGAGAGAGAGAGAGAGAGAGAGAGAGAGAGAGAGAGAGAGAGAGAGAGCATGAGTTTCAATGCACGCCAACACCTCCTACCTACTTTACTGTTCGGGGCGTCTGCGGGCGGCAGAGAGCCGTTACCTAGTTACAAGCGAGAGACCTGCGCGAGGAGTAACGTAATGTCAGCGGCGGCGGCGTGCTGATCGGAGAGCGCGAGAGAGGCAAGAGTCGGTCCCTGAACAGGCGGGAGAAAAAAAAAAAGTGGCGACGTGGAGCGAATTGTGGCACATTTCTGTCGGTCGTGGTTAAAACAACAAATGTCGTAAAGAAGCCTTTAGTTAGCGAATAGTCGAATAAATTGTCTCTTTTTGGGAGACTTGTCTATAAATAGGAGGGAGGGAGGACGCGTATCCTAACCGGACAACACTACTAGATCAACGTGTCCCGACGGGTAAGTCATTAGAGGTGAATATTTTAACATTATGGAATATAAGAGGTGAATATTTTAACATTATGGAATATAAGAGGTGAATATTTTAACATTATGGAATATAAGAGGTGAATATTTTAACATTATGGAATATAAGAGGTGAATATTTTAACATTAGGGAATATAAGAGGTGAATATTTAACATTATGGAATATAAGAGGTGAATATTTTAACATTAGGGAATATAAGAGGTGAATATTTTAACATTAGGGAATATAAGAGGTGAATATTTTAACATTATGGAATATAAGAGGTGAATATTTTAACATTATGGAATATAAGAGGTGAATATTTTAACATTATGGAATATAAGAGGTGAATATTTTAACATTATGGAATATAAGAGGTGAATATTGTAACATTATGGGCTGCACTCAGTGATAAAATGTATACCCACAGAGGACGTATCCCTTTTCCGACACACTTTCTTTCCTAGCTAAATGTAGATTTAGTGTGATGAACGTAGATGGAAACGAAGCAGTTGTTTGATATTCATTACTTTATATATTTATTTGTTGGAGAAAATGTGTTGTTTAGTTTATTTACCTGTAATGATGTGGCTCCTTAAAATCAAGCCACCTGCTTAGTAGGCTAAGCAGACGCTATATAGCTGCTCCTGTTTTATTTGCGGCAATAGTGGTGGTCAAAGTGAATTAAAGCAATTCTAAGACGCAAGAAGGTGCAAAATATAATTGAAATAATATTGCCAGCAGAAATTGTGTTGTTGTTAATATACAAACAAGTGGATATCCAACGTGCTTGGGAAAACACACACACACACACACACACCCAGCACAAGTGAAGTACAACAAGTCATTTAATAAAGCGCTAAAACGCGCCAGGAAACCAAATCAAAGATGTAATTGATGAGCACAAATTCAAAATTGAAAACATGGTCATTACTTTAAAAATATATATATTTTAGGGAAACACAGTTGTGAAGTCAAGTGTGTGTGTGTGTGTGTGTGTGTGTGTGTGTGTGTGTGTCCGTGTGTGTATGTACGCGTATGCACACGTGTGTGGAGTACGTGTGAGAGAGAGAGGTCAATTGAAAACAAAATAGCATTGTTTTTTTTATGAATAATCTACCATATTGTTAGTTTTCTTTTTAACCAGCCATCTCCTATACGTCGGCCTTTTGATACTATATCCCACAATCAGCACAATCAGATAATCAAACAGTATTTCCTTTTGTCTGCGGGACAATGGAAATGGAGTGGCTACTGTGTAGCCCTGGAGTGTGTGTGGAGTTCTGAGGGAATACTAAGACACTTGGTTGGTCCCGTCGAAGAAGGCCCTAAAATCCAATTTCTTCCGGCACCCTCCACGCTATGAGTGCACACTCCAAGCACTCGGAGGCTTTTAAGCTACACACGGTGTGTGTGTGTGTGTGTGTGTGTGTGTGTGTGTGTGTGTGTGTGTGTGTGTGTGTGCGTGTGTGTAGCCGGCATTGACGTCATCGCGAAGCCTCTCTCCTCCTGTCACAACCCGAGAGCAAAGCGATGAGAAGAAGAAGAACTCTTCTTCCCTCTGACCATTGATTGTTGACTCACTGATTGTCACAGAGAATCCACCTCTCGCCTCTGACCTTTCGCCTGACCCCCCCCCCCCCCCCTCCCTGCTCCCCCAACCTCACTACTGTACCTCCTGCGGGGAGATGGATGGAGCTCGAGCGATGACAGTTTGAGGATTTCTTCAAACATTCATGCGTCAGATAAACAGTTTGATTCACTCCACACAACGTGCATGCACACACACACCTGCACGCGCGCACACTCTCACATACATGCATGCATGCTGGACGGACACACACACACACACACACACACACACACAGCCAGACACGTGAACACATGATAAGAAAAGGGCATTCACAATTCTCTGCCATGTTGAAACACGTGTTGTCCTGCACACACGTGGCCCACAGAAACAATATGTGTGTACACACATATTGCGCATATATGATCACATGATTACATACAGTACATGTCATATTATTATGGGTGTGCGAAGACCGACTGTAGGCTGTAGCTAATTGAAGATAATCTGTCAGACCATTGTCAGTATATCCATGTTCATACAATAACTGATTCAGACAATACAGGTTTAGCTCTCCACTATAGTCTGGCTGAATTATGAGCACATATTTAAAATGTTGCCATGTGACAATGTTGTTGTTGTTATATGTCACATGTAGTGGTATATGTCTCAATACATAAGAAGTATAAGGAGATATACATGCACAACCAACTTTTTTCACAGGTGGCGAACAAATATAACCCTTTTGGTTAGCTAACATTTGACACTGGGTATTCTGGAGAAACAAGATATCCCATTCATTCAGATTATGGCTTGTGCACAAAAATGTATATTTTCAAGAAGACAACATTCTCATTGAAAAGCAGCCAATGCAACAAAAGCTGTGACGAATCCTGTCCTTGAATGGAGCCGGTCAGCTCTGGCTCCTATTGATCTCAAACAACCCCTTTGAGTGGGACCGTTTTAAAGCGACCTCTGTGCCTCCTATACACCCAGAAAACAACAACAACAAAAACAACAACAACAATAGCGGATTGTCTATTTACTGGAGAGGACCCATTGATGATGACGGTGTGCTAAACCGACCGGCAGGACATTTTTCACACTATAGCCTGTAGGAGGACGCTGCTTCTCAGATGATAGGGCAGCTATGCCTTCTCGCCTGCACTCTGACAACAGGGCAGGGCGGTGGTCTCTGACCTTTGTGTGGTACACACTCAATCTGAGGGCAACCCCTGCAGCCTTGCAACACCTTTCCAGACAATGCAATGTAATTTATTTTACACAATAGCATAATGTTAAGGTCCTCTCCCCCCCTTCCTCCCTCCCTCCCACTCACCATTCTCTAACTCCCTCCCTCCCTCCATCTCTCACACACACACACACACACACACACACACACAGATCGTTTGTACAATGCTGTTTATGAATGGTCTCCGTGATGATTTTGTGTATTTTCAATGAAGGGCAGGGTTTGTATGATATGTGGTCCAGGGAGAAATGGTCGCATCCCTGCCATAGTCATGGTCGAGCTTAACGTGAACAGAGATGCTTTACCATAGAGGTGAGACCAGGCAAATAAAACAGAGGACATGTTCTGTGGAGATGTGGTTGTACTGCCGATCGTAACCTCTGAGATCACAGGTTGGATAGGTAAATCACTAGCTAGGTCTACAGTGCAGGTTGCCTAACCTCACACTTGCCCTTACAAATTGGAATGGAAATTAAATGTGTGGGAGCTCAAACACAAGCCTTAAGCTCAAATACATATGCACTGCACTGTACCGTGTACCACAGTGTTCATGTGCAAGTTATGCCCAGAGAGAGAGAGAGAGAGAGAGAAAGTTGTGTGTGTGTGTGCGTGCGTGCACAACCGTGCGTATGTGTGTGTGTGTCTATGAGGTTGTGTGGGTGAGTGGGCGAGTGAGGGACTGAATTATTTAGTGATGAGTAAGCAAATTAGAAGGTCTGGGAAACAAAAAAAAGATTGAAAATGTGACAAGATACAGGTATTTTTCTACTCATTGGAAACTGAATAGGGAACTGAATGGCGATCTGATATTGAAGCAAAGTGCTTTGATTCAAGGATACATTTCTGAAAACAAACCTTTTCATGCTGGAATAGAACTTTGTGTTTTGTTCACACGGGAACTTTTTCAAGAAGTTAAACCTTATCTCTTACCACATTACGGGATGTAGTGTGAAAAACGGCTTCAGTTGTTGCCGATGCATTTGTAATCAGGGCGGCATTGTAAATGAGAGCTTGCTCTCAATTGTCTACCCTGAATAAATAAAGGTTTCAAATCAAATCAAATCAAATGTTCGTACACCAAACTCCTGAGAGTGAACGTGTCTATCTTGTGTAGTAGACTGGCCAATTGTAGAAATACATTTGTAGAATTATAAAACCTCCATCTTGCAACGCTCAAATTAGTTTTTCTCAGACTCCGGACGAATATCTCCATAACAAGACAGGAAACCCTGTGTCACTTCACCCCTTGCAATTGCTGGTTTCTGACTCATGAACTGTGTAGCCTCCCCCCAGAATTTTGGCTATAGCATTGTTGAACTTCTGGATGCCAGATTAGGGTTCAGGCAACATAGCGGATTGGTAAATATTGGTGATTTGCATATATTACCCACATTGAAATGATGCCAGTTGAAAATCTGTTCCTCTTTTATGTAAATATGTTCATTTTGCTTTGTTAGAACACAGTTTCCCCTTTAAGTAGATCAGAATGAAAAAGCTTTTATTGCCCATATGACAAGACATACAGGAATTATTTTGTTTAGGTCCAGGTGCATGCATACAGGACAAGAGTCAACAACAACAAATAAGCCAACCATGAAAGGAGCCGATAAGGTACAGCAGGTAAACAGTCATTCGGCCACAGCAGTCACTGCACTGCGGTGCAGTGCAGATAAAAGATAATCATTTTACTGGCCCATACATAATATTAACAAGATTCATACCAATATTCTACTGTGGTTTTTTGTCGTCTATCCTATTTTATTCTCATGGTTGGTTATTTCCATCTTGTTTGGCAAGCACCCACGCACCACTTTCACGGCCGCAGGTTTCCGATAAGCAAAATGCGTTCACCTTCACCGGCACTGATAGAGTGTAGATTAGTCTCAACTGGAAGGAGAGCGCATTCAGGTCAAGTTACTGCCCTCACATTCCCCTCTAAGTTGTCGTTAGCCATCAGGATCAAATGGCAGGATACAACATACATAATAATACTAAATCATATGATAATTCGATGCGATGATAATAATACATCAAATTCATTCATAATAATAATAGCCCAATTGATATAAAAAATGCCACTAACCATATGTCTCTGTCTGTCCGTCTGACAGCTTTGACTAGACTCATATAGAGTATGAAATGATTAAAGGGGCCCTATTATACCACCAGGTGTGTGCGTGATTATATATAATAAGCCGTTTCAAAATTGTCATTGTGACTTCAATTGTCAGCGTGGTGCCCAAGACTCTGTCGTCCCCGGCGAAGGCTACCTTTTGTGTGGTAGCCCTCCATCCGTGCACTTGGAGGGCTGGTGGTCTGTCTCACTCTGCGTATGAAGTGACAGACCGGGAGGATAATACAGATACATCCTCAGTGACACCGTCTGCGTTTCAGAACCTTCATTAGCAAATTGAACGGACGCTCCACGGAGCCGGAGGGAGAGTTGAGAGGCGGAACAGGTCCTATTGCTGCTTAGCATGGAAGATTAACGAGGCAGAATTCAACATGAAAAATAACATGAAGATGAAAGCAAGGTCAAGACGGGGCTTCTGATCGAGAGAGGTTCCCTGAGAAAGACTCATTCAATCAGAGATCCGTAGGATCCCTGAGATATGATGTGCACTGAGGTGTAGTGGGATATCAGTAGCACTGTACTTGCAGCGTATTTGTGCTGTTTATCAGTGTGCCATGACCATGAGGTATACAAACGTATACATCATGATATACATTGTTCCAAGTGAGAGTCTTCTTTGTGGAAAACGTTCTTTGCTTTCCACTTGATTGATCGCGCTGGTGAGCAATCCTTTTACCTGATTGCCGCAGCACCGATAAGTGACGAATGCCAGCACAAAAATTTTCACATTCCCACAAAATTGCAGTTATTAAAAAATGATGAATGTGACCGTCACCGTCAGCTTTGAAAAGTGAAATAAATGTTGCCGCTTCTTCTACTTCGCTCAGCTCTTGCATTGTACTGTTTCAGACTTTGCCATGTAGTATTGAGTTCCTGGTTGTTAGAGCTGATTTCATGGTTGTTGGTTGCTGTACCACCGTGCATAGGCGATATGGAGTATGCACATTTTTCCAATTTATTAAGAGGCAATTATTCACAGCAGCCAAACATGTCATTGAATGAAGCAGTGGAGGGAATCTGTTTATCACAACAAATACATACTTGTATGCATACACAAAGACACACATACAGAAACACACACACATAAACACACACACATAATGTAATTGTTCTATCAGGCAACCAATTTGAAGCTAGTCATCATTTCAAATGACAAATCTCCAAATGGCAAATACTCGATGGACTCGGGTGGCACTTTGAGTTTTAACAGCAAATACATTTAAATGGTCAGTTAAAATTAAAATAAGATATCAAAATGAGTTGTATGACAAGAATTAGCAATTTAATAATAAAAATCAATAGAGATTTTGTACAGTTAAATCAGCAAACAAAGACGTATCTCCAAAACATCACATTTAATTGTTTCACTTCTAATGTCCCCTTCTGAGCTGCCTGTCTCAGATCACAGTCCTGTCGTTCGCCCCGATGAAGTAGAATGCAACAGTGCTACTTCCCGCATGTTAGCTGTTTCCCTGCGCACCTCGAATACATTTGTGTGCAGAAATGGACCAAAACGTAGGAACACATTTTATCTCCTGCCCACCATTTAATAAAAATGAGGGAACTGATTAATCAAACCGTGGGAACGCATTGGATCTCGTGCCCACAACTTAATCGAAGCGTGAGAACGAATGACGTGGGAAGGAATTGACGTGGGAAGGAATTGTGTCAATGGCAACTCTGGGACTCCGTTCTTATAACCTTCACAGTGACAAGAAAATATGCAATAAAAGAACTTTATTTATCATCTCTTTTCAAATAAACCATCTCTAGTTGTCTACACATTCTACTTGCTCTCTGCTGTCGTTGCTTTGATAACAGATGATGATTAATCTAAAATGGAGGAAGTATTTACAAGGACCCATCGGCTATTTAATCCACTTTTAGAAACAGTTTGGTTTAGAAACAGGTTTAGTTCCGTTGATTCACCTCTGTTTACCGCAAAACACATTTGTTGTTTCCTTATAAGCCTCATTATTCATCATTGGCCATAAAGCAACCTGAGGGAAAACCAGCATGTGTTGCTCTGTGAACACTCTCTTTGTCAGGCGGCAGCATCTGTTTGAGAATGGGAGACGAACAGTGGCATCTGTTAGCTTGTTCCACAATCCAGCCGTGGTGATGTCAACACCTGTAGCTGTTTGCCAAGCTCCAGGCACATTTGAAAGGGGAGTTGCTTGGTTGTCAATGTAATTATTTGCCGACAGGCGGTGTGTGTGTGTGTGTGTGTGTGTGTGTGGGGACACATCGAATGTGGCTGAGGTGTCTCAATGGACACATAGATGGCAATGATAAGTGGTTAGAGCCATGCATGTCAGTTTATAGATTTTAGATTTTAGATTTTATTCAGTGGTGGTGTTTTGTGTTGGTCAACAAAGCTGACATAATTCTACTATTCAATCGCTCAAATGAGACCATGGTGGTTCCTCTTTTGTTGCTAAAAGGAAAGCAATAAAGGCATATGATGTTGTTTCCTTCTCATACAATTAAAAAGAGCTTCAACACATTCAGCATAGTAGCCTATTATTTATTCTCCAGAGCAGTGCTATGAGTGTGGGTGGGAATAGAATGAATTATGAACACTAGTTAGCTAGCTGCTGGTATGAGGTTGGTGTCACCTGAAGAAGTCAGTGCCTTTCTATCTACAGTTGTGGTCAAAAGTTTACATACACTTGTAAAGAACATGTATGTCATGGCAGTCCAGAGTTTCCAATAATTTCTACAACTCTTATTTTTCTGTGATAGAGTGATTGGAGCACATACTTCTTTGTCACAAAAAATATTCATGAAGTTTGGTTCTTTTATGAATTTGTTATGGGTCTACTGAAAATGTGACCAAATCTGCTGGGTCAAAAATATACATACAGCAACATGAATGATCAATTTAGTTGATGTAGAAAGTTGTGTCAATCAAATTATCTTTGTGGCCTCTTAACTTCTTGTGAGTGATTATGATTGACTACAGCTGGTGACTTCTCTGAGCCCATTTAAATATGACTCATTTGATACAATCATTAGACTCAGACACAAACTACAATGGGAAAGTCAAAGGAGCTCAGCACGGATCTGAAAAAGCGGATCATTGACTTGAACAAGTCAGGAAAGTCACTTGGAGTCAATTTCAAAGCAGCTACAGGTCCCGAGATCAACTGTGCAAACAATTGTTCTGAAGTATAAAGTGCACGGAACAGTTGTGCCACTGCCACGATCAGGAAGAAAACGCAAGTTATCACCTGCTGCTGAGAGAACATTGGTCAGGATGGTCAAGAATCAACCGAGAACCACCAAAAAGCAGGTCTGCAATGAATGGACCTTTCCACACTGTCAGTCACGCGGAGAATAATAACCAATAAGATTGCCTGATTTCTTAAGACCACGCCCCTTGCAACAGAGCCACCATGATGTCCCACAAACAAAGCTTGTCCTGCGTTGTTGTGTTCATAGATTAGACTACAGCTACATTTAGTTAGAACAACATGGTTCTTAGATGCGCTTGGGGAACGTGCAATAATGACCACAGATATCCAGAGAGATTACAGGGAGCGTGTTTCATCCAGATCTGGAGTATCCATGCAGTCTGCAGGACTTGTTTTTAATACATGGATAGAGCTTATGGATTTTAAATTTGGTGGCCTCTGAGGCCAACTACATATGGCCTCATAGAGACATTATTATTAAAAACATGCCTGAAAACTTGAGAAAATAATTTCCTTCTACTTTAGTCATTATTGATGGTACTGAATGTAAGACCCAGGTGCCATCTGCACTGGCTTTACAGAGTCAGCTTTATAGTGACTGTAAGTCAAGCACAACCCTCAAAGCATTGATTGGATGTGATCCAAGTGGGTCTGTCATTTTTGTGTCTGAGTTATTTCCAGGTGCTGTATCTGATAAGGCAATTACTGAACGCAGTGGTTTTTATGATTTACTTAAAACACTGAAAGTTCACAAGTGCAACAATCAAATGGTTGATAGCGACTCCACACATCAATTTACAGCAGCGCCGACACAAAAAGCTACAAAGCTCGCTAATTATTCGCTAGGACCAGATTGCGCTACAAGGTGCTACTGCGCCATCGTGTGATTAGCATAGCTAGGTGATTAGCCCATTGTAGCTAGTAGTTAGCAGATCTTAGGCTTACTTTCATCAAGTTTTATGTTGTCGTCTGCTCCGTCCGAAATTCGAATGTCACGGATATATCCTTGTGTCAAATAGTTCAGGCCTTTCTGTAGAACTCTCGTAGATAAAGTAGCGGCATTTGGCAAATAACATACAGAGATATTGTCAGGAATCCTTGAGAGACAATCATCAGCAGGGGGGTGCTGTTCAGTGGACATTACTAACATGCTGCAGAGCTGTGGGAAAGCTTGGGGGACATAGCAACAGTAACTAGGGGGGGGGGGCGGGACTTGCCGCTTGCGTAGGGAAAGGTCCATTAGAAGCTGCTGGAACACAGGTGTCAGTGTCCACAGTCAAGCGTGTTTTACAAGGCCATGGGCTGAGAGGCTGCCATGCAAGAAGGAAGCCCTTGCTCCAGAAGCGGCACCTTAAGACTCGACTGAAGTTTGCTGCTGATCACACACAAAGAAAAGGCCTTCTGGAGGAAAGTTATGTGGTCAGATGAAACAAAGATGGAGCTCTTTGGCCACAATGGCCAGAAATATGTTTGGAGGAGAGAAGGTGAGGCCTTTAACCCCAAGAACACCATGCCTACCGTCAAGCATGGTGGTGGTCGTATTATGCTCTGGGCCTGTTTTGCTGCCAATGGAACTGGTGCTTTACAGAAAGTAAATGGAATAATGAATTTTTCAGGAGAACCTAAAATCATCAGCCAGAAGGTTGGGTCTTGGGCGCAGTTGGGTGTTCCAACAGGACAATGACCCCAAACACACCTCAAAAAATTGGTAAAGGAATGGCTAAATCAGGCTAGAATTAAGGTTTTAGAATGGCCTTCCCAAAGTCCTGACTTAAACCCCATCGAGAACATGTGGACAGTGCTGAAGAAACAAGTCCATGTCAGAAAGCCAACAAATTTAGCTGAACTGCACCGATTCTGTCAAGAGGAGTGGTCAAAGATTCAACCAGAAGCTTGACAGAAGCTTGTGGATGGCTACCAAAAAATGGCCAAGGGACACCAAATATTATCATTGCTGTATGTATATTTTTGACCCAGCAGATTTGGTGTATGTAAACTTTTGACCACAACTGTATGCCTATGTGCCTGTCTGTCTGTCTCTCTGGCCATCCGACAACATAAACTAAGAGGGTGCTAATGCTCACCTTTGTTCTCCCTCTGCAGGACAGATGAGTGACAGCTGAGATAAACCGCAAAACAGACCCGAGACGGAAATCCTGTCTCCCGTCCGGCAACATGGCCGCCGACGAGGTGTCCGAAAATGGCAGCGCCTCCTACAACCTCCCCCTGTACGCCCTGTTGACGTTCAACAACACCTTTGACTTCAACGAGACCCTGGTCAACGGGAGCAACGCCACCGGCAGCCCAGAAGTGGCGACGGCGTCCGGTGCCGACGTGGCCGGGGTGGTCATCTCGCTGATCTACATCGTGGTGTGCATCATCGGCTTGGGAGGGAACACCCTGGTAATCCACATTGTGCTGCATTACTCCAAGACGGAGTTGGTGACCAACATCTACATCCTGAACCTGGCCATCGCGGACGAGCTGTTCATGCTGGGCCTGCCCTTCCTGGCCGCGCAGAACACACTGCAGTTCTGGCCCTTCGGCTCCTTCATGTGCCGGCTGGTCATGACGGTGGACTCCATCAACCAGTTCACCAGCATCTTTTGTCTGACGGTGATGAGCATTGACCGCTATTTGGCTG
>PIJE02000381.1:0-27500 GCA_002895965.2 Coryphaenoides rupestris | reverse complement strand
ATACATTTGAAACAGTAAAAAACGTGTGCTTGAGTGTGTGTAGGTACATGTGTGTGCATGCATGTGCACACATGCATGTGTGTGTGTGATGCTGGTCTTGTGATGCTGCTGTTGGTATTTATATAAAAGTCGAAGGGATTGTGTGCCCACAGGAAACCACCCACACACATTAAATGGACACTCACGGCGATAAACACAACTCTCGCAACTTGGATATTAGCTCCAACTATTCCAGTTGCTGCTATGGAAACCTTGTGTCCAGGCCCAGAAGCTCAAGGTTATTACTTTGGTTTGGACACAAAGAAGGTTTGAGTGGAAGAACATGAATGGAAATAAAATTGTCAGACATTGATTTTGAACTCAATTACTTTTTATTTTTAAATGATCCAATGATGGCATGTTTTTAACAGTGAACATAGATTCCGCTATTCCACAGTATTTAAAAACCTTAAAGACCAAATAACTAATCTATTACAGAGTAAGCATATTTATAAGATTTAGACTTTAGACTCAGACTTGTCACAGACAAGTTAGTCTCACATAGCAGACTTAGATTCATTGTTGAACGTCTGGATCGGAGATCACATCCACATGCACTGCAGTGAAGTGCTTGCCCTGTGCACAGACCCCCCTGCAGTCTATTTATGATGCTTTTTCTTCTCTTCAATGTGAATTTAGGTTGCTTATTAAAGCCCGCAAACTAATGCCGTTACACAAGCAACTTGATTTCACTGGACACTCAACACACGTTGATTGTGTGTGCCTGCGTGTGTGTGAGTGTGTGTGTGTGTGTGTGTGTGCCTGTGTGTGTGTTAAAAAGGAGCAATCAAAAAATGGCTTAATTGCTTAGAAATTGTAGCCCTTATTTGTGATTAATGTGAAAAAGTATTGGATTCACCTCAAGGTGGCCGTAGTGTGTGCTCCCTGATGTCTCTCCCTGCCTGAATGAATCAACCTAATAAAACGAAATGGCAGACTCTCTCTGGCCACATGGTGATGTGTGTGTCGCTCAGCCTGGTGATGGTGTGATTCACAGACGATGTGTCGCTTCTCATTGCTTTTCTCTTCCTTTACTTACGCTCTCCTCTCTCTCTCTCTCTCTCTCTCCCTCTCTCTCTCTCTCTCTCACACACACACACACTCAACACCTGGGAGCCATCTTCCTTTCAATGTTACGTTGTCATGATGTGTGGCAGTGTGGCGGCTTGAAGGGGTCCACTGGGTGGCTGTGGAGGTTTGGTATTGGCGGTAAAGCCTGTGTGTGTGTCTCAGTACTGTATATGCTGAGCTAAATAATGTGATGTGCTCTCTCTGTCTCTCTGTCTCTCTCTGTCTCTCTTTCTGCCACTCTTTCTGTGTCTGGCTGTTATTCTCTCTCTCTCTCTCTCACTCACTCTGTCTGTCTCTCTCCCTCTTTCTCACTTTCTCTGTTACTCTCTCTCTCTGTCTCTCTTTCTGTGTCTGTCTGTTACTGTCTTTGTCTCTGTTTCTCTCTCTCTCTCAACTATCAGTCTTTTGGTGTCTAAACAGACCTGGAGACATGGGGCCGTTATTGTAGCAGAAGTAATTTACAAGTGTGAGTGGAGAGTTCTGGAACTGTTGTCTGAGTGCATTAGTCCAGTCTACATAAGGCAAAAACGTGGCAAGCCATTCTCTGTCAATCTTTCATCTATTAATGTTTTTTTTTTTTTTTAAGTTAGAGGCTGAAATCACACCTGCTGCTCAGCTCAGGCTTAATAAAAGAAGATTTAAAAAAATTCATTAGAGCATCACTTTTGGCTTAACGGCCCAACAAAAAAATAATACTCATTCGAAACATTTTTTATATTACTGATAGCGGAATTCAATTCCTCAGCCCTAAGGCTTTTGAAAATGTATTAACAGCATGTTGTTGGTTCTATAGTTCCGACTATGCATATTATTATTATTATTATTATTGTTGTTGTTGTTATTATTATTATTATTATTAATAACAATAATAATAATAACAACAAGAAAATGTGCCTTTTCCTGACCCTTTCTGTACACCTGCTCACCACAATATATTTTTAACAATCAATATTAAACAGTTAGAAGGTTACCATTAATGTGTCACAAATGTATCCAATGTATAACGCTAAGATGCTATGATATACTTATAATATAATATAATATACAGTTATAATTATAGAATAGAGTAATAATCTGATAGATTCACGACACATCGTATCGCCTTTTACGACACCACGATCTATGACGACACCGGAATTAACATTTCGATTTACGGCACTTGGCCACTTCCTTTTCCACCGGCAGGCCGTCGACAAAGTTGCGCCCCCGGCCGTGCGGTGAAAAGAAACCGCTCGATAAGCCGTCAAAACCTCTCAGGTAAAACTACACTCCGTTACGTGGACGTGCAGGAAAACGTCAGCTTGACAATCGTGGCTTTATATTGTAATTTTAACGGGACTCCACCATCATGTCTTTCCCGACTGTTCACTGTTAGCGTCGCTATGCTAAGGCGGCCACCTGGGCTTAGCTCGCGTTAGCCGCAGCAGCTACGCTACGTGTCGGGATCTTATCGATCATTTTAACAACACCATGTTAATGTCAACGTCCGCAAACACTAAACCCCGCACGTCAATGTGAGTCCAGATGTTACACGTCTGTTCTCGTACTGGCCTAATATAATGGTACCTATTACATGGTGATGCTGTGGGTCCTTCCCGGGTCTGTGATGACCAGCAGAACTGCCTATAATAATAATCATCATAATTCTGAGTGCATGGCTGACGATAGTACTGCTATTAAGTGCCTGATACAGTGGGACTCCATCATCATACCTATTATTTTTTTTTACATCGCATTTGCGTCATTCTTTATAACCCAGGTTCAGACAATGGCCAAATTCCACGCCCCCGTGATCCAGGACAACCCGTCGGGATGGGGTCCTTGTGCTGTTCCTGATAAATTCAAGGACATGCCCTATCAACCCTTCAGCAAAGGAGACCGTCTGGGGAAGGTGTGTGTTGTGTTTTTTAGGATTGTGTCTGGGGAATGTTTTGGGGATTCGTTGTCTTTTGGCGTCTTTTTGGATTCCGAATCTTTGTCTGACAATGGATGTGTTTGCGCCTATAGGTCGCTGACTGGACCGGGGCCACGTATCAAGATAAAAGATACACCAGTAAGCAAGACAAACTTGTTTTTAGTTCAGTTCAATGAATACTCAGTTGGTGTGCAACAAATGATAATGATGTTGTGGTTTCCCCCCCCCATCTGTCTTTAGACAAGTATTCCTCTCAGTTTGGTGGAGGTAGTCATTACGCCTACTTCCACGAGGAGGATGAGACCAGCTTCCAACTGGTGGACACTGCCAAGACGCAGAAGACCGCCTACCAGAGGAACCGCATGAGGTTTGCGCAGGTAATGTAGCAGTCGGCTATTTCCTTTCCTAAAGCTGCAGTATATTAAAGGTGTGTGTAATGTGTATGACGTGTAAATCATGTTAAATGCTAATATGTGACCATAATGTCATTTAACTTAAAAAATGTGACCTTTCCTGACTCCATTGCGTAGAATAGCCTGTGGGCTGATTTATATTATATTAGAAGTCGGTTTTGCCGGGAAAAGGAAGGAAGTGACATCTAAGCGTGGAATGTAATGGCAAAAAAAAAGTTTAGATTTCTACCATGTTTATTTATGATAAGGGCTAACATTAGGTTATGATTGTTATTGCCTCAACCCAAGAAGTTTGCACTCCAGTCAGTGCTCTGATAAAAGATGAGCTTCAGCAGACTACAGTTCACTTACCGACCAAAGGGGGCCAGAAATGCAGAGGACTTCATGATTCAATTAATATGAAGGTTATGTGTTTCAACAGAGGAATCTGCGGCGTGACAAGGACCGCAGGAACATGACTCAGTTCAACATGCAAACGCTACCCAAGAGCGCCAAGCAGAAGGAGAGGTGAGCGGCCGTTGACCGGAAACATGGAGGACGTGTCTGTGCACCTGGACGTGCTGTTTATTCTTTATTGAGACGGTGTTGTACGCTCGTTAAACAGCCTGATTCTCGTACTCTGATGTCAGTCAAATCAAATCCTGAATTGAGATTTTAATACCGACTAGTATGAAAGTGACATAACCCTAACTTGAATGTCTCTGTGTCCAGGGACCGCATGCGCCTGCAGAAGAAGTTCCAGAAGCAGTTTGGCGTCCGTCAGAAGTGGGACCAGAAGTCTCAGGTGCGCTGTGCTGTTATTGCGTAACCTTTTTAGAACTGTTTAGAACAAGGAATAGGCCTACACTTCATCATAATGTCGTCGTTTGCTTTCTTTCTTTCCCGACGACAATCAGTGATGGGCTATTCAGACTGTTTTTATTTAACTCTGGTGTGCGGAATGCACAATTCATTTGGATTTGAATGAGTGAGATGCTGATCTATTCAGACAAGTCACAAGGCCTTCTCCAGCTTAAAGGGCAAATTCCATCGTTGTTATTCAACTAAATTAAAATCTTCTGTGAAATTGGACGGATACAAAACATTTACCAATGAAAAACATGCTACGCTGGCGTGGCTACTGTGTTGGTGGCAAAGGTGCCTGACTAGGGCTAGGCGATATGACTTCTAATCAATACCACGATTATTTCAAACTTTTACCTCGGTTACGATGAATGACAGATGATTTATTTGAACATTATTTACCCGTTACCCATTACTGAGGCCTGCACTGCACACATGTGAAACGTGCACGTGGGCGTCACTTGTCTGTAACGTGGTTCTTCTTTCCACACCGCTCAGCTGAAGCCGAGGGACTCCTCGGTGGAGGTGAGGAGCGACTGGGAGGTGAAGGAGGAGATGGATTTCCCCCGCCTCATGAAGATGCGATACATGGAGGTGGCCGATCCCACCGACATGTGAGTCCCCCACAAACGCACTGTACATTTTCCTAGTGCACTTTCTTCCGGTCGCTTGACTGATCAATGAATGCGTGTGCCGGCAGCGAGTGCTGCGGTGCCCTGGAGTGCTACGACAAGGCCTTCGACCGCATCACCACACGCAACGAGAAGCAGCTGCGGAGCATCAAGAGGATCTTCCACACGGTCACCACCACAGACGATCCTGTCATCCGCAAGGTACGGGGGAAGGGGGCTAGAACCAGGTACTGGGGGAGGGGCTAGGACCAGGTACGGGGGAGGGGCTAGAACCCCGTTGTGGGCCGTGCGCCTGGTCACACAGAGAGGGAGACACGCAAGATTCCTTAAAGGGGCCCTCTTATTATTATTATACCGTGTGTGATTAGCCATTAAGAGCTCTTTCAAAGTTGTCATATGACTACAATTTGCAGTCCACTGGGCAGTTGTATGATGCTGACTAGATCAGACTACCATCTAGCAGTCTAGGTGGACACTCCCACTTGTGATGTCACTTTGTCACAATGACAATTTTCGTCACATGACAATTTTGAAATGGCTTGTAATGGCTAATTACGCTCACACCTGGTGGTATAATGGGAGCCCCTTTAAGAATGCTGCTCATTCATCTACTGTTTAATCTCAAGGTCCGCCTTTGTGTTCTAGTAAATTGACTTGATGTCTCTCTTTCTCTCTCCAGCTCGCCAAGACCCAGGGCAACGTTTTTGCCACGGACGCCATCTTGGCCACCCTGATGTGCTGCACCCGCTCGGTCAACTCCTGGGACATCATCGTCCAGAGAGTGGGCAACAAGCTGTTCTTCGACAAGAGGGACAACTCTGACTTTGGTACGTCAACGCAGCTCCAGGACCTCTCGTAGTTCACTGAACGGGGCCTTGCATGAGAGCCCTATTTCCATTCGCTGGCAGAAGATTAATTGCACCATAACACAAATGACCCCAGGACACAACTCTTAATTTACTTTAGCTGTACAGAATGCAGCTTACATGAATTATGTTTGGAAGGCAGGCAATTAAAAATAAGTCGAGCGCTGGGTAATCTCAGGACGCTGGTAAAATAGAAATGCAAACGCAAAATGAAATTTGCCATGATAGCATTATTGTATGTTCGTATGTCCTCGCACAATAGCACTTGGCATTGTGTCGCGTCTTGGCTATCATTTTATTCTAGCATGTTCTTGGATGTTCTTATGGCACTTAAAATAGTACTTAGCATTGTGTAGCATCTTATCCTAGCTACCTCGCTGTTCTTAATGTTATTTTACCATCTTATCCTAGCTATCTTGCAGTTCTAAACCTAGCGTTCATCTTATCTCTCGGCATCTTATCCTAGCTATCTTACTGTTAACCAGCAAGGGGTTCACCTCGCAATTATGAGTGCTTGAAAGTTGTTCTAGTATTCAAATTTCACTGGACCATCAATGGTATATGGTTGTTTCACGCGGTTTGGACAAATGTACTTATCGTAAGTGGCTTTGGGCAGAAACATGTGCCAAATGCCCTAAATGTTAATTCTTAATCTGCTGAACCACGCTGTACTGCTGTGCTAATGCTTCCGGTCCCTAACCCCTCCCCGTCCAGACCTGCTGACCGTCAGCGAGACGGCCAATGAGCCGCCGCAGGACGAGGGCAACTCCTTCAACTCTCCCCGCAACCTGGCGATGGAGGCCACCTACATCAACCACAACTTCAGCCAGCAGTGTCTGCGCGTGGTTAGTCCTCCTCTGGGCCGCTCACCCGCACCCTATTGGCCGGATTATACATTTGACGTTTACGCAATAGTTTTTTTCATTCAGTCCTTTTAAACCGAGTGTTTCTTCCTCAGGGCGCAGAGCGCCACAAGTTCCCCAACCCCAATCCTTTTGTGGAGGAGGACATGGACAAGAGTGAGGTGGCGTCTGTGGCCTACAGGTGCGTACTGTACCGCCCTCTGCTGGATCACTGGCAACTCCTACAGTGCACTATATTTAGCTCAGTGGTGCTCAAACTAGTTTTATGAACGTACCCCCTCTGAGATACTTTTTCAACTAATTACCCCTTTAAAGTGATATATGATCTTATTGGAAAGATTTGCAGAGCGTGTTACTCTTCATTATTTGTATTTATTTATTTGTAATTGATAAAACATTTTTTTTTATTAATGTTCTGAGTACCCCCCGCACTCCTTCAAAGTACCTCTAGGGGCACAAGTAGGCCCATTTGAGAACCACTGTTCTAGTTAATGCAGACACGCTACACAGACACAATTGGCAAGTGCGCAACAAACTGCTGAACGTCCATAACACCCAACAGTTCTGTAGCCCAATGCTGCAGTGTCAGTACCGTAGCATCCGGCGGTAAAGAGCCAGCTAGCATCACGGTGACTCCTTAATAACGCCCCCCCTCCCCCCCCATCCAGGTACCGCCGCTGGAAGCTCGGGGAGGACATCGACCTGATTGTCCGCTGCGAGCACGATGGCGTGATGACCGGGGCCAACGGGGAGGTGTCCTTCATTAACATCAAGACCCTCAACGAGTGGGACTCCAGGGTGAGTGGGGTGGGGGGAGCTGACATAGTCTATGCGGAGACGCAGTTGTAAACATGAGGCTCACTGAAGTAGATCAGATAGACGCTCCACCGTAAGTCACAGTACTTCTGCTAAGAAAATAGTCACTTAGTTGTGTGACAGCACATTATTTTCACCAGCGCCCCCTATCAGATATGCATGAAATGGAACCTGCGCTTGCGTTACAAAAAAGTGCACAACACACTTTGCTATGCAAATACGCGTCGAACCCTCATTGCGTAGCTTGGCACGGTGTTGGCAGAAAAGGGAACTGATGTGCTGCGTTTTCTTGTTTGTTTGTTTTCCGAGCAGCACTGCAACGGCGTGGACTGGCGCCAGAAGCTGGACTCTCAGCGGGGAGCCGTGCTGGCCACCGAGCTGAAGAACAACAGCTACAAGCTGGCCCGCTGGACCTGCTGCGCCCTGCTGGCCGGATCAGAGTACCTCAAGCTGGGGTGAGGACAAAGCCCCGCCCTGCCGCCCCCTGAACCTCCCAGAGCTCCAGGGGCGCACCGCTGCCCCCGAATGTAGGGGTGGCTGGAGTCTTTGCACAGCTAGCTTACTGCTAGCTTCTCTTGTGTTGCGATAATGCTAGCTGCTCTTCAGCCGGAAGAGATAGAATTTATATAGACACAGTATATATATAATTGACTTTTGATGATCTGGTCAATCCATAGGATCACTGCCTCTACATATAATACACACATCATTTCTCAGCATTCATAACCGTCGTGCTGTCCAACTGTATGTGATTATGTTAGCTTGCAGGAAATGGCAATTCAAGGTTATTTAACCACAAAAAAAAATTCTCAGCGTTCATATTGGAGGTAATGCCTCCATGATGGGTTGTAAAAAATGTACCTGCTTTTTATTTATTTTGTTATTTGCTCACCTGATAACATTCCTGATTAACGATTGTTGATCAATCAATGTCAATTCTTGTCGGTCTTGTTGACAAACCGTCTGTGTTGTCGAAAGCGCAGAATTCCAGTCTTTGTATACTCGTTTGTTCTCTCGAACCAAAAAGGAACTCAATTTTTCTGCGTGTTGTTGTTGTTGTTGTGGTGTTCGGCCAGATACGTGTCCCGCTACCACGTGAAGGACTCTGCCCGCCACGTGGTGCTGGGCACTCAGCAGTTCAAGCCCAACGAGTTTGCCAGCCAGATCAACCTGAGCATGGAGAACGCCTGGGGAATCCTGCGCTGCGTCATCGACATCTGCCGCCGCCTCGATGAGGGCAAGTACCTCATCCTCAAGGACCCCAACAAGGTGAGGACAACACTGGGCACTCTCTCTCTCTCTTGTGTTCTCTCTCCCTTTCCATCTTTGTCTTTTTGTTAATCCCTCTGTCTGACTATCTCTCTCGCTCGTTCTGTCTCTCTCTCGCTCTCTGACTCTCTCTCTCGCTCTCTGACTCTCTCTCTGTGTCTGACTATCTCTCACTCATTCTGTCTCTCTTGCTCTCTCGCTCCTCCCTCTTTCTCTTTGTGTCTGACTATCTCTCTCGCTCGTTCTGTCTCTTGCTCTCTCGCTCCTCCCTCTTTCTCTCTGTCTGACTATCTCTTTTCCTCTCTCTCGCTCATTCGGTCTCTCGCTCTCTTTCTCTGGCTGACTATCTCTCTCCTTCACTCTCACTGATTCTCTCATTCTGTCTCTCTTGCTCTCGCTCGTTCTGTCTGTCTGTCTGTCTGTCTCTGTCTCTCTCTCGCTCTCATTCTGTCTCTCTCACTTTAGCTCTTTCGCTCGCTCTGTCTTCCTCCTTCCCCAATGGGTATAACATTAAAATCACAGCTTAGAAGTGCATCCTGCCAGCTCTGCAACAGCAAAAACTAGGTTGCTATGGATGGTGAGTCTGCAAACCATGAGGAACGGGTTTGCAATTTAGGCCTTGGTGGAAAAGGGGGGTTAGGTTTATCTGACTATCAGTCTCTCATTCTGCCTTTCCATCTCACTCTCTGGGTCTACCACCTGACTGTCTGGCCGCCATCCGTCTCATCCTTCCTTGTCAGTCTCTCTGAAGTGTTAAGTCTGTACGTCACACAAGTCAACCGCCGTCTCTCTGGTTTGTCCGTCGACAGCAAGTGATCCGCGTCTACAGCCTCCCCGACGGCACCTTCAGCTCCGACGAGGATGAGGAGGAGGAGGAGGAAGAGGAAGACGAGGAGGAGGAAGGTGAGATTGAGGGCGTCACTGCGCCTCACCTCTATAGCAAGGAGTCCGAGTAAAGGTATGGTCCATCGTACACCAACTTGTAGTTTTGTGCAGTATATACCTGGGCTGTCAATCCATTTAATATATTTAATTTAGTGGTGGGACTCGATTAAAATAATTAATCTAATTAGAGGCTTTGTAATTAATGAATCGTAATTAATCGCATTTTAATCGCATATCAATATTTGACACGAGAAGCAACATTTTCCAATTCAAATGGATTTTGGTATACGAGTGAATCAATGAATAGACATATACATACGTTTAAGCAGCAAAATCCTGTTTATTTTAGCTACACAGACCAACAGTTTAACATAAAGTGCCATCTCTACCATTTCTACCATCTAAAATGGTAACAAACGAAAAAATAATAAACGGTCAAACGCGATCTCTTCCGGTCCGCCCATATTTGAGCCGCCACTGAGAAACGTTCCGTGGTGTTTGGAGTGCAAAAATAAAGTGCTATTAAAATGCGTTAATTATTTTACCGTGTTATTTTTTCTGTCATTAATTAATCGTAATTAACACGTTAAAGTCTCGGCCCTAATTTAATTGTGATCAATCTTATGACTGTCTATAGAAAATTGCTAATTAACACATTTATGATTTTAACCACCTAAAAATATATTCTCCTTTTTATTTCCCCCCCAGAGGATGAGAACTGAGCCATGGAGACTTTTCCAGCGACCAAAGTTCACCTCTGTGCTCAGAAACGCTCGCCTCCCTTTTAAAAAAGAAAGAAATTAAAGAAATATGAAAGATTGGATAACCGTTTATTTGTCATTTGTTCCCAAGTGTCAGTGTTTGGTCCATAGCCTGAAAAAAATAAGCAAGTTAGTCCTGTGGCGGTCGGGCCGTGTCCCACGTGAGCCCCAAGTCCATGTCACCGACACGCTCCTGAAATATCCGGTCAAACCGCTCGCTTTGGGCCACGGTGAAGATGTTCTTCCAGTCGCCGATCTTGCCTATGACGAGTGGACAAAGAAACGTATTTTGACCTGTTGGCTTTCAGCTCAAGTGAATCGGCCCGCTACTGCCCCCTGTCAAATGTATCTGCCACTGTGTGTAGTGTACCTTTCCGCATGAAGTGACCTTTGAGCATGTCTGCCGGCAGGAACTCATAGTTGGCCTTGGGGTCTTTCTTCATGTTGTCGAAAGTGGATTTCGCCACAATCTGATCAATTCTTCCTTCGCTGAGCTCCTTTCCTAAGAAGCGGCAGATTCTGGTCACGGCTGTCTTCAGGTCCTACACAACAAAGATGGCGTCCAAAGACATTGAACTTAAAACTTGTACTATGTGTGATGTATACATTTAACAGGACTGTTTTTTTGTTTGTTTAAAAAAAATTACAATTGTTTAAATATAGCCATAATCATAATAGTACAGTAAATTATTGCACCAATTGTTTAAAATGAGAGGATCCAACTATAGAACATACTTGAACCATGTCCTCGTAGGTGAGGAATAGGATGTTGTACTGCTCTCTCTCGGCATGCCATGCCCGAATGTGATCAAACCACGACGAAGCACCCACTGTAATGGCAGGAAAGTTTCTAAAGGAAATATAGGCCTATATATTTTTCCAAACATAACTTACTGCGGAAACATGATAGTCGTTGCTAGGGGCCTGGACCTGAACGCACTTTCAGTTTAATTTATCATCCATTAGTCTGTTCGCTATAGTGACCGAGGCTATATGAAGTTAGGCTTAGAAAGTTGTAAACACACTTTGCCAAACACATATAGGCCTGACATGAGAAAACACACAAGACATCTCACCATTTCCTGCCAAATACTGCTCAATAAAGTCCTCAAAGCTCTTGGGTGTTTCCAGCATGGTCAAGGCCCCACAGAAGTGATAATAGGACACCAGGTTGTCCTTTGGGTTCCGCGTCACGTAGATGATCTGCCAAGAGAAAGGGTCAAAGGTCACACACAGCTCTAGGTTGCTTGTGCTGTTTACTTGTCCATTTTGCCTAATTTGCCTATTTTGCTCATATTTCTCATTCTTAAAAAAGAAAAATGCTACTTTTCTGTAAAGACTGTAAATAGTGTGGATATTCTGATTATTTCCCTTCAATTGTGTTATTTGTGATATTTATATTGTTCGGTTGCACATTGGGCATTGCCACTTTTTAATTTCATTGCATCTCCTGTATGTGTATGTGACAATTACAATTTTGGAATCTTGAAGAGATGCCCTGATTGTCACTAATAGGATTGCTATGACTTTTCAAACAAACAACACTCAAATACAAGCTCATACATCACACTGTGGAGTGGAGGGTGTGTAGTGTTCACGTATGTCGGCCTACAGCACCTTTAATGCTGGGGTAGCAAGTCCATATACGTTGCACTCTTGCCAACGTTAAATATGTACAGCAGCAGCACCTTAGCTTTCTTGGTCTTCAGCGCCGGAGGAATGAGCGCGGGGGTCAGATGGGAGGCGAAGAGGCGAGGAGAGGCCCGCAGAGAGTAGTCCTCCCGGCCCTCCCGGTACTCCAGCCACGGCATCCGCTTCAAGTTGTTGGGATAAGTGTGGTGGTCATCATCAAGCTCATAGATGGACGTGATGACTTGCTGAGCCCATATCGTACCTGAGTCAGGATGCTTTTATTAGGATGTATTTTGGTTTATTATTATTATTATTAGTATTTATTGATGTATTTGTTTATTTATTATTATTATTACTATTATTATACAGGCCTATATATTTTTTTGTCATTATTGTAATTTAATCAATAATTAAGTTCCTGAAACGACGTGCAGTAACGTGCGATCTATCCTCCTGCTGCGTGCTTCGTACGTGCGGCGCGTCGGTTACGTGCAGATGTTTGCGTCTGCGTCTGTACTTCTGCGGAGGTGCGCGTCGAGCCACGGCGTAGGTGAGGCGGACGCAGAACATACGTCACACTTTACACGATGTTTTGGAGACGTCGGGTTTTTGTGAAGGTTGTTTTCCAGTTTGATCACTAAAAGTAGTCCAGTCACTCTTTTTGGAGGGACTAAAGCGAAACTATATTCGCGTACCGCAGTGCAAATCGGCTTGGAAACAACGCTAATATTGAGATATTACTTGTATTGTTTTGTTTGCCGGTGTTTACGTGTATATGTATATGTATGTATGTATATGTAACGTACTTAGGGCCACTCACCTGATTTTGGGTATGTGACGACAATGACGTCACTATCACGGATCTCAAAGTGCTGAAGTGAGTCGATGTGTTCTGCTGTGGTCACGCCGATCGCAAAGTTATAATTCTTGTACCGACACAGATAATCACTTATCTTCTCCATTGTTCTCTTTTTGAATCTGGATCTTCCAGCACTAACGTGTGTTGAGCATTAACCACGATAATAGAAATCCCATGCGACCATGGACTTTGGAGTTTGGGGTTATAAAGGCTCTGGTTTAATTCCCCAGATGAACATTGGGCGGCACTGTGGTAAATGATATGATTCAGGGATTTGATCACAACTGACTCCTGATGGTTTATCATCGCCATTATTAGTTATGACGTTGTTATGGTATTGAATAAAATGTATGTAAAAAAACAACACACAAAAAAATATTGTATTGCATTGCACAATAACTCATGTTGGCGATTGGTTATTCTGATTCTATTCTATAATAAATACTGTGGAGTTTACTTTGGATTGGGAGAATAGTGCAATGTCAGAGATGCTTTTAATGAAGGTAAACTATATTACTTCAGGTGTTTGTGTGTGTGTGTGTGTGTGTGTGTGTGTGTGTGTGTGTGTGTGTGTGTGTGTGTGTGTGTCTATCTCAGAAGCTGTGGCACAAACCAGCCATCACCACACACACGTTCACATGGACGCCAGAGTAGCTGGGTGGTCTGTTGAAGGAATGGCAGGCACAGTGAACCCAGACTTATGATTGTGTTGTGTTGAGCTGCGTTGCAACATTGAACATACGGATGAGAGACAAAAGCACACAAAACAAGACTCAGGGACTCAGAAACCAGCACCTCTTGTGCTGTTGTTTTTAAAGAGCTCTGTAATCTGAGTGGCACTCAATATTTTTCAATATGTTTCCATCTCTCATGAGATCTAAGACACAAAATGTCTCCTTCATATTGGTCCAAAAATGTACATATAAATGCAAGAGTGACAGAGTATTATAATTTTTCTTTCACGATGGTTTCTTTTCACGAGGCACTGGACTTGTTGGTCTGTCATAACTGATACGACTAGTCAATGTCGCATGGAGGTCGGGGACAGTACCTATGGAATGGCAGACCGGGGTGGTGGTACCCATTTTCAAAAAAGGGGACTGGAGAGTGTGCTCCAATTATCGGGGTATCACACTGCTCAGCATCCTCGGGAAAGTTTATTCCAGAGTGCAGGAAAGGAGGCTCCGGCCGATTGTCGGACATCAGCTTCAAGAGGAACAATGTGGATTCCGTGGACCAGCTCTTTACCCTTGCAGGGTTGCTGGGGGGGGGGGCATGGGAGTTTGCCCATCCAGTCTACATGTGCTTTGTGGACTTGGGGAATCCTGTGGGGGGTACTGCGGGAGTATGAGGTACCGAGGCCGAGAGCTGTGTCCGTATTCTCGGCACAAAGTCAAGCATATTCTCAGTGGGTGTTGGACAAGGTTGTCCCTTGTCACCGATTCTGTTCTTGATTTTCATGGATAGAATCTCAAGGCGCAGCCGAGGTGAGGAGAGTGTCCCGTTTGACCGTTCGACTCCGCTCTTTGTAACTGAATTCTGCCTCTCTTTACATGACATAATAATGCCACTTCACGACAGAAAAAAGACACACGAACGATGCATTGTAGATTCAAGACAGCAGAATGAGATTGCAGGCCACTGCTACAGTGGTAGGGTAGGCGCCTCTTTCACACCAAGGTTATTATAGTTTTGCATTTTTCATTAGTTTTTATTTTTATTTCGTTTTGACTTTTGGTTTTCAATTTCAGTTTAGTTTTAATTAGTTTTTAAAGCGGGTTTGCTAGTTTAGTTTAGTTTTTTTAAAATGCTTAGTTTGAGTTTAGTTTTTATTAGTTTCAGTATTAGTTTTAGTCTTTACCGCGGAACGCAACAGACCAAGGGGGGGCCAGTCAGGGAAGCTTCATTTTTTGCTCAAAATGAATAGTAGATACTGTAGTATATACAGTATGTGTGCATTATGTAGGGGTATGGGGAGACAGGGCTGCTGAGCCTGAAGCTGCATCAGGGGCAGGGACAACTGATTTATTATGAATAGCTTGCTAAAAGTTTGCCTGCATTGATTAAATGTCGACTAAAAGAAGAGCAAAATGTAAATACTCAAGCACGCTCCCACACATTTGAGACAAGCGCAGTAACACAAAAAGGTAACCAACACAATAGTCCAGCCATACCATAGAAAATAACTATGACAGTAATATGTAGCCTAGGTTATGTAAAAAAAACTGACTTACATGCATGTGTGTTAGTTTCGCTAATGGCACCGTGTACTTGAACCAACTCAACTTTTATTCAAAAGAAATATTATATCTGTTATGCGCAGTTTCGAGCGGTCATCTATTGTGGCTGGAGTTCAGGTTCAGGTTCAGGTTCTGGATTGTCTGTAGCAAAGCAGCGAGCTCGGGAATCAATGTGACACAAGGCAGTATCACCAGGAATGATTCAAAGTTTATTTAGATACATAGAGCATATATACAGTTTGCATGGGAGAAAGAGAAGCATTTACATATAGACACAACAGACATAGAAACGCCTCCAAGACAGCCATTCAGGGAGCAGGGACAACAAGGCCGTCCATGGAGACCCTTCCGTCCCCACACCCCAGACAGCCAATCCGGAGACGCCAGGACCCCAGGCCCCACGTGGGGATGTAACAGACAGACAAACAGTTAACTTGAAGCACGGATATCATGGCCTCCCGTGCCACACAAAGAGGTGCAGAGACTGCAAGGTCTCACGTTGAGCCCTTGCGTGGGACCGCCAGTCCAGATAGAAGACGCAACCGGTTCCCACAACAACAGCTGCGAGTGCGTCTCAGAGGCCTCCCGGGGAAAACAGATAAGAGTGAAGCTAACTAGTCACGTAGGCCACACAGCAGAGTGGAAAGTTACCGGCCCACACGATCAATACATCCACAACTCCCAACAATTGCCCTCTTTTATTCTAACAGAATAATTGAGAACAGGAGTTGTGGTCCCCTCCTCGTTTAGGACAAGGGGGTTCACTAGAAACATCCTATTTCAAACTCTAAGCCATGAGCAGTGTTTAATACAAAAAGTACAAAATGTCGCTTGTAAGCAAATCACACTCAAATGTTATTGGATATAGATTAGTTCGTGATAAAATCTGGTAACTCCTGCGGGTGATTAAGGGAGTATACAACATGACACACAAAAAACCCAATAGTATATATATTTTTCAATCATCATCATCATAATCACCAGCAAAGTCTTTCCACCAAATGTACTGATAAAAATCTTTGCTTTGCCTAATCTACTGATTGATCTATAATTTACAAAGAACCTGAAGGTCATGGATGTACGTGATTGTCGAAGTACAATATGTGTTATGTGTTATCTATTATGTATTCTGTGGTAGATCCATGTGCAGTTTATCAACACCATATTTGTCGCTCCTGAGTACAATTCTTAGTTTGAGTGGTTGGGGGTGTGAGGGCCACAGGAGGTGTCCCCGATAGGCTGGTCACTGTGTAAGTCAACGTTATGCATTTTGGTTGTATTCATCCTAGTTCTGCGGTGCCATAGGGATTATAACTTGTAACTGGTAGGCCTCAACATTATCTGGATTATAGGGCCAATCATTCGAATCTGAGAGATATGGTCGACTAGGGTCTGGTATCTCGTGATATGAGGAAGGGGGATGCATAACAAGCGCTTCATTAACTGACAGTGTAGACATTGTTTTCTTCAAACAAACCCTCAAACACATCAGTCCTATACAAAATACCATGAAACACAATATGACAAGTGCTATTATGGGAATGATATATTATGGTCCTGGGATCGATTCCCGCCCGGGGCTGGTGTAGATTCATTGTGGTTGGTCATCGGTTGGAACCACAGTCCTGGTTTGTGATCTCCGCTGGTTGGCCATATCGGGCGTCCCCGACTTTCCTTGGGTTGAGTATTTTGACTAGGACCAGGTCGCCAGGCAGAAATGGGTGGATCGGCTGTCCTGCAGAGAAAGGGAAGAGAAGGAGAAGAAGACACATCACCATAGATGCCATTCAATTTCTTAACAAGTGCATCGGTATAATCACACAAAACAAACCCCACCCCGCACCCAAGGAGTTGGAAATGGTCTTCGCATTAATACTTCGAGAATTGAGATATTTTGCTTGTAACATTTGGAGTTATTCTGATTTTAGATGGGAAGGCATGTAGCAAAGTCTGTCCATAATCTCTTTTGGTCCTATTCATGCTTTCCACCATGCTGGACTATGGTAATCCAGCGATACGCTATAGTAGTTGTGTTACTTTTATGTATACTAGTCTTCCGTCTCACCGAATAATTTCTTTAGTTAGTATTTTCACCACTGTTCGTGCATTCTCTTTTTGCACGTGGAAACTAGTCGTGTTCTAGTCGCTTCTACCCATTTAGTGAATTGATCCGCAATGACAAGCATATGCTTTATCTGGTCAAATATTCTTGTAGTGCTTAAAATGCAGCTGATGTCATAGTCTGCCTCCCTCCTGGTGTGTGTTCCCTGTGTGTTTGGTTTGTATTTGTGGAGTGTATTGTTTGGTTATGTCTGTTACGACCCCCGTTTGGCCGACATTAGACATACCACGAAAATGTCGGACAATAATACAAATAATAAGAATAAGAGTGATAGTTGTCAATGCTATAGGCAGATGACCCATTTCATACCAAACTGTCTGAACCTGAGATAGTAAGGCCTTTTTAAGCCAATATCTAATATCAACTATCAACTTCTCATCAGCGTTTATCTGTGTGTTGGCTCCATCCCACACTAGTCATCTCTCCTTTAAAAGATGTTTGTGTTTAAGAAATATGACATATCAATCATATTGTAAGGAATGTTAGTATTATGGCATCCAAGCCAAAGCTATATGATCAACGACAATCAATCCAATCAAAAGGAGAAAATATCAAATCTTGTATACTTTATGTCTGCCTAATATGGAGTCCACCTGATCACTACAGCATTAGTAAGTCAAATCAGTGCCATCACTTCAATAACTATAAAAATTGCAACTGATGGTAATTTATGGCCAAATCGCTCTGTGGCGGAGTTTAGCCAACAGACTGCTTTATCGTTGTTGTTTGTCAATCCACCAGTCAGGATTACGTGTTCATCAGGAATTGCTGCCGAGCCACACAAACTTCTGTTTTTATGGGGTTGGGATTCAGGGGTTGAATAATCTGCGAATCAAGCTACCAAAGTAGAGCATCAGAGCACAACCATAAACATGCCTACCCACTCTGTGCACTATGGTGATGTAGAGCCCTCTTGTTCAGCCCATCCAGCTGCCATAACAGCTAAGTCCTTATTCACTACATGTATGTCTCCAGTGGTGCTATGATCTTTAACCTTATTATCTCTAGCCAATCTAGTTGGAAGGGAACTTGAAGCCAGTAAAATTTAAACCAAAATTTGATGTGATATATGGGTTTACCACCAGTTGCTTTGTAACTATTGACAAAGTCCATTTTACACTAAAAACCTATTGCCAATCAGTATATACCATGAGGGATTCACAAGAAAAAAATATAGATGCCCCAGTTAAGGCCAACACTTCTGCTGCCTGAGCTGACATCTGACCCCTCTCCCTTCTCCATCTCCCAACCCCAAATCGGCTTCTCCTGTTCTTTCGTCCTCTTGTCACTCTATGATCCAGTGAGTCAGCGCTCACAGTGACTTGGCCAAGTAATCGTGACTGTGCCTGCCTTAGGTTGTCCCGGGGTTTCAAGGTGGGATCTTACCCGTCATAGGCTAACCAGCCTTCCATACTGGATTGTTGCAGGATGCCGAATATGAGGTACAATCAATAAATCCCCACTGATGCTTATGTTCAGCCCATAGGATAAGTGGTGTAGGTTGCAGTTGTGGAGGAACAGGGATCGAGTCATCTGCCATATCGTTCAATCACGTGTGGCCGTGATGGAGACACAACAGGGAACTTAGCCTGTGTGTGAGGGTGGGTGGTTGGGGGTTGAGAAATGTCCATGTTAATATCATTGTCAAATGTTATCCGTTTATCTCAGGGTACTATTCCATCTGATGTGTTAGTGTCAGAGTAAACCTCAACTGGATTTCCATGAGGTGGGTGAGTGTTTATTTTCCTGTTCTGGCAGTTTGGTTGTTCCATCTATAAGCACCATTAGCGGTTGCCGTTTGCAAGGTAAACCCATAACTTCCGAATACCAATGGATCAGATTGTTTCCACATTAGATCCCTTCCCAATAGACTAAATGGAGAGCTATTCATAATCATGCAAATTTGTATTAGAATTGAATTCAGAGGTTAACAGTCACCAGGTGAAGAAGTGGCGTAAAGCATGTTTGTGGTTATCCTCTATGGTGATACAACACAGTGAGTATTGTTTTAGGTTTGTTGTTCATCTGCAAACACCTGAAAAGGTTCCTTTAACTGATCCAGTTCATGTTTAGACTCCACTCTGTGGGCATCCCTACTGTTTATCTGATCTATGCTGTTTGGGATTCCACTGCATAGGAAATCTGGGCTGGCCCACTGTTGGTGTGTGTGTGTGTCTGTCTCGCTCTGCAGCAGGGGCTGAGGGGTGTGTCCCGTGATGGGGGCGTGTGGCGGGGGGGTTATCTGTTTGTGGGGGGGGCGTGTCCCCTGATGGGGGCCATTCTCTCGCCCAATGTCCAAATCTCCCACAACGAAAACACTGATCATTCTGTACGTCATAGCCTGGGTGGCCAGCATGTCCCCAACCCCATAGTACGCTTATCCATCCTTACTGTATGCTTTACCACTTCTCGATTAGATGAACACTACTTAATAGGATTGGCACTTTTTATTTGTATTTTTAAATTTATTCATTTATAAAAAAAAAATCTTAATTAGGTGAACACAATATCAGGCAGCAAAGTTGTCTATATTATGAAAAACTCAATTATATTGTGATAGCTTGCTGTGCTGCACCTCTGTACCGCCGTTCTATAAATAACCTGTTAGTGGACTTTGGAGGAGCACAGAGGGCGCCTTCACAGCATTTTCTCTACAATCCATCCAATACACAGCAATCTCTATACCAATAGTTTTTTTTAACTTGCGTCAATGCCACACAAACTCTACAGACAACTGCAAAATACTCCAAATTGTCCAGCATAGAATCAGAGGGAACACTTGGGAACACATCAAAGTATCTTGTAACTTAATTTTTGTTATGACAATGTACAGTATGTGTGTCGACAGTCAGCGCAGCGTGTCTGGACTTTCATAGAGAGGAGAAACAACCAATGGCCCTTTTCTTTTCTCTCTACCACTCACACACACACACTGCCAACAACTCTCTTGAAATATATAAGTTAGGTTTTTGTTTTTTTTTCCTTTCCTCTTCCGTATCCTCACGGGTTTTAAAATAATGCCATGATTGCACTTTCATGGTCCTATGTACAGTAGTTCTGGGTTTTGCTTGCTTGGATTATGGACAGACTTGCTGTTGTCTATTTCAACCTTGAGCTCTATCTGAGGCGCCTGCTATTGCCTTCTGTCTGTCCCATAACACTTTACATGTCTCCCACTCAGCGAACGTCTCTCGTAGACATGGAAAACCCCAGTCTCCCACCCTCTCATGTATTCGGGCCAGTGGCTACTTTAGACGTGAAATTAGAGATGTTATTCTGGAGGATTTTAGCCATTTTATACAACTTTTGCTTTCTGATTTCTCCATTTCCAACCCCATCAGACAATCCTTCACCAGAACCAGGCCACCAAATACTACTATTCTGACGAGTATCCCCGTACCGAAACGGGTCCGTCGGGCAGTGAAAGAACTATCGCTCACACACAGGGTCTCTCCGGGCGGGTCCCTCTTCCTCAGTTTGGTGAGGAGGGGAATTTCCCTGAACTCTTGATAAGAGTCCCCAGCGCTGGTTGACCCTGAATGCCTGTGGCTGAGCGGTAGAGATTCTTCTCTGCCTTTTTTTTTTATTTTATTGTATTTTGTCTTATTAATTTTTATGTTTATTTTTGTATTTTTCTGTTCACCGTGCCTCTCTGAGACCGGGCTGTAGGAATTAAACCTCTACAACCAGGCATTCGGTTCAGGCATGTTACCTCTGAGTCCGATCATCCGCGTCTCCCGCAGACCGGGCATCCGCGTCTCTTAGAGACCGGGCTTCCAATATAGATCCAGCTACACTGGGTATCCGATTCAGGATAGCTACTCCTATCGGGGATTCATCTTGTATTGTATTTTTTTTTCATTTTATTGTATTTTGTCTTATTTATTTTTATGTTATTTTTTTTTATTTTATTCTTATGCGCATCTAAATCCTAATTGGGAATACCGGAGAGAGTAAGCACAATTCTTATTAAAAAATAAGATTGAAACTTACCTCTGTCCAGTATCCCACTTCTGACACCAAGTTGTTATGCGCAGTTTCAAGCGGTCATCTATTGTGGCTGGAGTTCAGGTTCAGGTTCAGGTTCTGGATTGTCTGTAGCAAAGCAGCGAGCTCGGGAATCAATGTGACACAAGGCAGTATCACCAGGAATGATTCAAAGTTTATTTACATACACAGAGCATATATACAGTTTGCATGGGAGAAAGAGAAGCATTTACATATAGACACAACACACATAGAAACGCCTCCAAGACAGGGAGCAGGGACAACAAGGCCGTCCATGGAGACCCTTCCGTCCCCACACCCCAGACAGCCAATCCGGAGACGCCAGGACCCCAGGCCCCACGTGGGGATGTAACAGACAGACAAACAGTTAACTTGAAGCACGGATATCATGGCCTCCCGTGCCACACAAAGAGGTGCAGAGACTGCAAGGTCTCACGTTGAGCCCTTGCGTGGGACCGCCAGTCCAGATAGAAGACGCAACCTGTTCCCACAACAACAGCTGCGAGTGCGTCTCAGAGGCCTCCCGGGGAAAACAGATAAGAGTGAAGCTAACTAGTCACGTAGGCCACACAGCAGAGTGGAAAGTTACCGGCCCACACGATCAATACATCCACAACTCCCAACAATATCAGACTCCAAAAGTGACCTGGGCCGTGGCCCCCCTGGTTTCCACGGTCCATATTTGTCAGGGGCGAGATTAAAAAAGGTAAAGGAAAGTCCCCTTGATAAATGTGACATGTGCTGGTAATTTGGGGACAAAGGGGCTAAAGTCATTTTTGTGTTTTTTACAGATTATGAAAGTGCAGATTGTAAGCTTTCAACTGATGTGTCATACTTTGAAATCTGAAAATAGTTGAAGAAGATCTTCCTATTTTAATGTTGGTACACCTGGAATCCACAAGCAGAGAAAAACCCCTTGAAAGATGTTGAATCTTTTCACACGTTCACCTTCAGAACAATGGGCGGGAACAACTCGTTAACTCCACCCCCAACCAGCTGCTGCTTCAGCTACATTAGGCTTTTAAGCCTCATGCATGACGCCAAAATGTGTATTAAGTTTAAAAACTTGTTGTTCACTTCGACACTTTCAAGATCTCGCAAACGTTCATTGTTTATCCTCGAAAAACTGCAGCGAAACAGCGATTCCGCCTTTGTAGTTTTTTGGGGGGGAGACCTTTCTACGCGCTGGGAAATGTAGTTCTTGTAGCTGCGGGAGGCCAGCGGATGTGACGTGTGTGGTGACGAAAGCCAATGAAACCGAATATGCTAATGAAACACTTCACACACCACGCCCCCGAAACGGAGGCGCCTAAAACAAGCCGACTTTGCTGACAAATTACGAGTATTTACTGATCCTAAACATGTTGTTTATTTAATTGAGTCAGTTGTTCAACACTTTAACTTTAGTAATATATAAAAAAAGTAAAAAAGTAAAAAAAAACATCTTGTTTTGCCTCTCGCGAAACAGACCCAAATGACCAGCGCGTGTCACAAATGCTCCACATATTGGATCTTCCACTGCAAGTCACGTGCTCTTATTTGCGACACATTCATATACAAAGTCATCACAAATGGGACTCGTCGCTTTCTCCAGATGTTTGCCGCCCTGATACCAGGCGAGGGGCGTGTACTAACAACACATTAACCCACTTTTTTAATTCTGACCCCAGGAATCAAATGGAAAGGTCATTGACATGGTACAACCACTCTTTATTGATGACAAAACAGGCAAACCACACATTTCAGGCTCATAACAATATCATTTGTGATTTTGTTTCGCACTACTTTCCTGTAATAGCCAAATAAAACTAGTTTATTTCTTATATCAGTTGTAAGCTAAGCTGTAATGCTAGCTAATTCAAAGCAAAAAACCAGCCCAACAGGCAATGAGAGGTGGGGGCTAGAATGGGTCCACAAGACCAAGACCCCCCCCTGGTCCTCATCATTTGGTCGAGGCCTTCAGAAGATCAGCTGAGCACCCAGCATCAGCACTCATATCAGGTTTTGCCAGACCTTTTCCATCCTTTAATAGACCAATGAATGACTGCCTCAGGATGCTTTGGGTTTTCCGTTAATTTGCGGTTCTGATGGGGGGGTGCTCCGTTAATTCGCGGTTCTGATCCGGGAGGGGGGGGGGTACACCATTCTGAATTTCTGCTCCTTCCTGGATGGAGATGAAAGGGGGATGAAAATATATGATTAACTATTGTTAAAGATAGAGATCTCTCTGATGAGTTTATATGTTGATGAATAATTCAAATGATTTCGCATTGAAAAGTGCTTTGTCTGAGATAGGCAAATTAGCTCGACTAGCGAGGGGGCTAGCTAGCTTTGTCAATATGAATGCCATTTGAAGTTGTCCTTAAACTGGGGTCTGTTTATTGTCAACTATTTTCTATCTCAAAACATTGTGTTTGTGGACTGTGTCTGTGGTTGGTGGCTGGTTTAAGCAGCCTCACCTGGCCCTGAGTCAGGCTGAATAGTCTGTGGCTGGGGGAGGCTGCACACCTGTGGTGTATTGACTAATCAAGGCCCACAGGTTAAAGCAGCCATCACCACACACACACTTAGGGAGAGCTCTAGCATGCTAACTGTGTACCACCTGCTGTCAAACTAAAATTCTAAGAAGCGGTTCATCATCCACCTGTGTCCTGCAGTTGGGGATCCCTGGAAAGCCACTTGTTGCACAGAACTTGTTCACCGTGTCAATGTGGTCCAGTGTATCTGAGATGTACGACTGCAATATCTCCACTGCTTTCTCTCTGAGGAAAAGAATAAAGATATGAATATTGTTTCAGCAATGTTGTCATTGCTCAGCAATAGGCGAAGAGACAAAGAGTCCAAACAAGACAATTCATTTGTAGACTATTAAAACATTTATATGTTTCATGTCAATTTGCCAAATTCAATGTTGGGTAAGATCGAGGAAGATAATGAATGTTATTTACCTTCCTCCAGAAAAGGGTTCTCTCTGATTGGTCTCTTCAGGAGAGGGCATGAATACTTGTTTTATCTGATCGAGCATAGTTGTTGTTTGTTGAATTCTTAAATAAGAGATAAACTTTATGCGTGATAGATCGACAGTAAGTGTGTCTTTAGTTTGTCCTGCAGCTGCATTAATGGGTTTTGCTTTGATTCCTTCCCTTGATACAAGGGTAATAAATGTCTGTTTAAGATTATGGCTATAAAATTGCAGAAGGTTGCAAAATCACTTTCAATTAATTGTAAACATTTTGCACGTTACACATGACAAAATTCTGGCAAACTGTCAATGTTTAATCTGATACAATTGAATCCTAATTCTACCTATTCTATCTACTATCATATTCTTACGAGCAACAATGAGAATCATTTTATTTATCTATTCATTTTTAATGACAAATAGTCCACAAAGTCATTCCACCTTTATAGCCTATTAGGCCTATTCATCTGTATTAATCTTCAAAATATGACTATAACTATAATTCTGAGTCAAATTAATCAAATGGAATCCCAGAAATCAAATGGAAAGGTCACTGACATGGAATTGATTGATAGAAAACAGGTGAATGACACATTTACCAGTGCCAGAACAGAAGAGTTGGGACTTGGCAGAGTGAAATTAAACAGAGATTTGGAGGTGGACACCCATAAATTGGTCTATTCCATTAAGAGTGATGTTTAGGTGAAGATCTGGCCAATGGCCTGGATGCAGCAAATCACATTCCCACGTCTTGGTATTTCATATTGCTGCTGTGTTACATCATATTGATCCAACAGACGAATACACCCTGAGACACGCCCCTAGCGGAGATACACCTTAAATCAACAAAGGTGCTAACTGTTACCATCTGCTCTGTCCATTCAAGTCATTCAAATCATCTTCTTTACAATAAACCACATTATTCAACATTCAACATCATCAGTGTCGTTGGTGAAACAACAGTATATCGCTGACAGTAGAGTAAGATTTGAATTGAATAAGCATTTCAAGCATTCATTATTGCGAGGTTAATAGAAGAAGTTTCAAGCACTCATGATTGCGCCGTTAACCCCTCCCGTCATGTGCAACCAAATAGATCACTACAACCTTTTCACACACACAATATTATAAGGGTTTCACCCATCAGCATCTGCACTAGGGGCCGCTAGATATTCTGTGCAAGTGGATGATACATTTCTTTGTGGTCTTCTGTGTTCTTCTTCAACAGCTTCAATGGCTGCTCCAGGGCACTGTGGCCCTGTTCTGACTCTAGCATTCCACAATGCAGTGAGTTGCACATCGTTTGCCACGCATTGAGCTCTGAGCGCAAAAGTGCCACCCTGGCTCTGAGGAACTCGGAGACATCACTCTTGTCCCCATTGGCCAAACTGATACTGTCTTTGCAGATGATAAAGATGTCTAAACCCAGGAAAATTGCATTGAGAGTGATTAAACCAGCCCGGGCTGACTTGGACAGAGCAGCAGGTCCTTTGAGTGCAACCTGTCCTACATCTGGAAGACCGTCCACGAGGATATCTATGCCTTTGCCAATGGTGCCGACACTTCCAGCTACCTTGGCTCCACTCACAAAAGCATTCCCATAATCCTGCCCCAATGTCTCTTCCCTCTGGTTGGCGACCTCGTCTAGACACTCCTGGATACTCTTCATATCCTGCATGAAGCTCTGGAGGCCTTCTCTGGCTCTCGTCTGTTGGGCTTTGTTGACGGCCACCTCTGTTATCGTGGTGACTGCACTGTTTACTCCACTGGTAATCCCCAGAGAAACCCCACCCAGGGTCAGACCCAGAGACACCCCGGCTGTAACGGGGCCTAGAGCCAGACCAATGATGGTTAGGATGCCACCAGTGGCCCCCACTGAGCTCCCAGCAATGTTGGAGATCCTGGAGCCTTTCTTCATCTTGTCCAGCTGGATGGCACTGTCCTCCACATCATCAAGAAACTGAAGCATTCTGTCATGGCAGTCGCTGAACTTCTCGACAAAACCAGATATGGACTTTTGCTGGAATAAGTACACCAATCTGAAGTTCTGATCATTCCTGAACAACAGAATCGATGACAAAGGTATTATTATTATTATATTTTAATTTATTGACAATAAACCAGCCATCAAAATCCTACCTCTAACCGCTTGAGTTTTCGATACAATTGCTGTGGTTACTTCCCATGAAACGTTTTTGTCATGTAAACAATTTAACTACAGATGACATTTACTTCCAATTTAGAACTGCCAGGATTGTCACATATCAGTGGTAATATTATAAACATAAATATAAATGAATGCCACTGACATATCTCAGTGTCATCTCAGATCCAGCAGTCTTACTATGTTACAGCAAAACTTCTGTGGGAAGACGACACAGAGCCTGGGTCCGGAAACCAAATCAAGTTTTCCAAGTCTTCCCATCAAGTGACCTACATTTTTAGTTTACGTAGAAAAATACACCCGTGTACATGTGGACTAGGGCTAAAACTTTGGATCAATAATCAAGTCTGATTTGTGAGACCAATCTTAATATGAGCTCAAGGATGTGATGCCTACCTGATCAGAACAAGTGTCATGACATGTGAAAGGATCCTTTGCACGACCTCATCCGTTACATCCTCAGCATAGTGAACCAATGGATTGATTCTTCTGTGCCCGAAGCCAGTTGTAGTGCTGCTGTGAACAAAACCACATTGTGTCATGCATTGTGTGTGATGTGTGTGTGCAAATTATTAGTTAAACATCTGCAGTCAAGTAATTGCCTGATAATGATCCCAGACAGCCTACCTCTTTTCCACAAATGGTACAGAGCTTTCTCAGTGGTGCGAATGTATCTGTCCAACTCAGTCACGAGAAAAGAAACGGCCACATTGTGGAGACTTGGGACGGAACCACACCGGCGTCCGGGCGTTCTCTCTTAAACTGGCAGGACGGAGAGGAACAGACCAGCCGCGCCACAGAGATGCTGTCCGCAACACTTTGGAGGCTGATCCCATGTAGAGACAGCTTCAGAACCTCGTCTCCGCCCGTGAACACGAGCAGAGACGTGGAGGCTAGCTTCTCCAACGCATCCAGGAAATAGGTAAGCTCCTCCACCCTCTCAGTGTGTTTTTCAACACAGTAGCCAGCTCTGTCTCCACCACCTTGCGTTTACTTCCTGAACGCCACATACTCCTAAAGAATTCCTCTATGGCTTTACCTTTATCTGTAGCGTTGAAGACATGGCCAATACCAACGTTCAGTAGTCTCGCCCTTTCTTGGATGTCTCTCATCAGGTCCAATTCTGTCTCCCTCTGAAAG
>PIJE02000380.1:232500-357838 GCA_002895965.2 Coryphaenoides rupestris | reverse complement strand
CAGCACCAGCGCTCTATAAATATACTGCATGCCCATTGATGTGTTTTGGAGTTTAATTTCGGCAATCACGACGCAAGCTTCACAAGTTGCAACTGTAAGTAAGGCTGTCTCTCCTCTCTCTCTCTCTCTCTTTCTATCTCTCTCTCTCCCCCTTCGGTCTCTGGGAGTGTATTTGTGTCTCTTGCCCCCCCTGCTGTCTAAATGTCCCTGGCTTCTGTTCTCGAGTCCTGCCTTGACTCACCACTCATCACTTCTGTCATCATAACTAAGCCACGTAACCGCAAGCGTGTGTGCGTTGGTGTGTCCCAAGCCAAACCGAATCCATTTGCTTTAATTAATTACCGCCGGCCCCAAGCATGACTATGACTATGATTTTCGGAAAACCCTTTGTAATGGTAGATGGTAAATGGATTGCGTTTATATCGCGCTTTTATCCAAAGTGCTTTACAGTATTGCCTCACATTCATCCATTCATACACCGACGGCGGTGCCAACCATGCAAGGTAACAACCAACACGTCAGGAGCAGTTAGGGTTAGGTGGTGTCTTGCTCAGGGACACCTCGACACTTAGCTAGGAGGGGAGGAGCCCGGGGATCGAACCAGCAACCTTCCTGTTGCCAGACAACCGCTCTTATACCTCCTGAGCTACTGCCGCCCTTTTTTGGCCACGGCGGCTGCTCACGTGTGTCAATCTAAGTGTGTTTGTGTATCTGACTTATCCCTGCTGTCTCTCTCTCTCTCTCTCTCTCTCTCTCTCTCTCTCTCTCTCCAGACATCGACGACTGCCAGTCCAACCCGTGCCAGAACGGGGGCACGTGCATCGACGAGATCAACTCCTTCGTGTGTCTCTGTCTTCCCAGCTACGGCGGTGCCACCTGTGAGAAAGGTAGGCCTCATCGATTGGCTGAATCGAACATCATTGCATTTACATACATCAACATTACCAATGAGTACGTTTTAAACTACGATGGCGCTACGATGCCGTCCGAGGAGGAGCAGGAGTAGTCGGTACTCGGAGGAGGAGGAGGAGGAGGAGGACATGGAGTAGATGACAAAAAGGGGCCGGGAGGAGGATAATTTTTCTGCGGAACGCCGACCGACGAATAATTCACGACACGTTTTTTACTCAAAAACAATCAATTCCACAAATGTCAAAATTGTAGGGATGACAACAAGGACGGATGGAGGGCGAGGGGAGAAGTGAGAGAGTGAGAGAGAGAGAGGAGAAAGAGCAGTGGGTTGTGTTGTGTTAAAGATGTTAAGATCAAAAGTTCAAAAGTGTAGGAAGGCGATGAACGCGTCTTGACCTCTCACCTCTGCTCTCCGCAGAGCTGTGCCCATGAATACGTTTTATCAGCAATGCATGGCTTTTCTGCCCCGCGTTGGCCTGCCAATCCATCACACACACACACACACACACACACACACACGTGCAGACACACATACACACACACACACACACACACACACACACACACACACACACACACAGACACACACACATTATCCATCACACACACACACACACACACACACATACACATGTGCAAACAAACATACACACACACAGATATACTCCCACACACACAAACACACACACACACACACACACACACATACTCCATCACACACACACACACACACACACACACACATACTCCACACACACACACACACACACACACACACACACACACACACATTCCGAATACACACACCAACAACAGTTCCATACCTCTGGGGTTCAGTGCTGAATGCTGAATGTGGGTGTGTGTGTGTGTGTGTGTGTGTGTGTGTGTGTGTGTGTGTGTGTGTGTGTGTGTGTGTGTGTGTGTGTGTGTGTGTACCGCTCATCCATTCAGAGTCAAGGGCCGTTTGGCTGCAGTTCTCGCCGGCAGCAGCCAGAGCCTATGTGTCCACACATCACCCTGTACACTACCTGTACACTACCTGTCCATCACCGGCTGTTGACTATTCACCAACACCCAGTGGCGAAGAGGGCGTTATTCCCAACAGCCGTGCTGGTCTGATCTCTCTGGTGGATGCTTACTCTCCACGCTGAACTGAATAGGAATGACAGGAATGGTGGGAAAGGAAACTCATTTGTTCAAATGTCGACAATCCGTCTCTGTCTGTCTGATATGCAGGGCTCACAGCCGCTGCGTGTGTGTGTGTGTGTGTGTGTGTGTGTTGTAGAGAAGAGAGAGGGAAAGGGGGGTGTGGTTTGATGCCACGGCGATTTGATAAGCGGCGGCGCTTTGTGTCGCAGGGTAGGCTGACCGCGCTTCACTCGCAACGATATCGTACACATTGAGTCAGGGCCATGCATGGGCAACGCATCGCACTGAAATAAAAATGCGTTCGTGTTGCGTTCAGCCTCGAAGCCTCGCCGTGGATCTGTGTGTTTCCATTTTAAATATTGATCATTATACCAGCGACGCCTACCGAGAATCTCCATGGGGTGGAGTATACGTAATCGCGTAGCAATCGACCCCATAAAAACATCCGCATTTGCGAATACGCAATATATACAGTACTTTAATACTTTAGTGTATCATATTCTGGCTTGTGTATGCTCCACCCTCACAGCCTTATACTGTATACACCATCTGTGCAAGTGTAAAAGGACACTGGGGAGAAGCTAATCTGGGGATAAGTTGCGTGAAATGGCCGGTGAGCGTTTTAATAGTCCAGTAATTCCTGTGGATGTTGCAAATGGTGCGCTGCAAATGAACCGATCTGCCAACATGGACCTCTTCCCAGTGAGTCCCAGTGAACAGAGGCGGGGGGGGGGGGCGCCTGCGTATATATATATGCAGGACACCATCGAACGGTTTCGGCCATCTTTTAGTCAGTGGCTTCGCCCCGGGCCCACGCGGCCCGGTACCGCTCTCCGATTTCAGACGCGGTAGGTTACACAGAACCGCTGTTGCTGCTGCTGCTGCAGGCTTATCCGACCCTCGGCCTCGGATGGATCTAATGAGAGGGGGTGGAGAGGTCGCCAGGGTGACTGGAGATGGAGCTGAAACTAAAAGAAGAACGGCAAAAGAGGGAAGGAGAAGATAGGAGAGAGGGGCGTTTGGAACAGTTGTGCCGATGGAGGTCCTTGTCTCGCTTGTGGAGACGGCAAAGTCAGCACAAAGCCGTTGCTTAGCCAGACTAATTTTGCGTGGCGTCCTTCGGGTCTTTAGAGGCACTCCATGCTAATGAAGATGTATGCATTGTAATGACACGGTGTTGAGCGGGGGACACGCGCATCAGAGCTCTCAGATCCCGGCTGTGTCTCATCCTCACGGGCTAGCGGCGGTAGCTCAGGAAGTAAGAGGGGTTGTCTGGCGGTTATCTGGTAACCGGAAGGCTGCTGGTTCAATCAATCCCTGGGCTCCACCTAAGTATCAAGCAAGACACCACCTGACCCTAACTGCTCCTGACGTGTTGGTCGTTACCTCGCCGTCGGTGTATTAATGAGTGAATGTGAGGCAATACTGTAAAGCGCTTTGGATAAAAGCGCTATATAAATGCAGGCCAATTACCATTTAGCGGATCCCAATAGTCGTGGATGACATACATACGCATACAATTACACCCACACACACACAGACATAGGCATATGTGTATGCATCGACATAAGATAAGAATTTCCCGAAGGCAACACCGACATAAGAATATAAACAATGCAATAATACATTTAAAGTGTATACGCCTATAAAATAACAGTAAATCAAAGTAATCTAAGTATAGAAAAGTTGCAATCGTATTGAAAAGTAATATTGCACATGACATTGAGAATGCCCATACATGCATATACTGTATACACTCCAATGCACAGGCTAAAACGTGGGTACATGTACACATATATATATATATATATATATACACAAAGACGCGTGCTTGTTGCAAACACCAACACAACGCATTGGACCTCTTCATACGAGCGTATCATGCAAACCCCCCCCCCCCTTGGCTTTAGTACCCAAGGCAGAGAGACTCAAACCGGCAAACAACCGAAGGGCAGCGTTCTCTCACCGCCTGAATGAGATTGAGCGAAATAAAGAAGGAACTCGAACAGAGGAAGAGACATGGAAGGTCTTACCGTACTGTTGTGGAAGCGGCAAGTGAAAGCGTTGTGCGAACTAATTTTGCCTGTGTCTTGGTGTCTTTAGAGCATCCATGTAACTAGAGATCGTAGCTTGTATGACACGAAGTGTTGAGTGGGGCAGGATAGCTCTCGATCTCGGTGTTTCATATCTAGAGGTAAGAGGGGTTTCTGGGCGTGTTATCTGCACGGGAAGCGTGGTTCATCAGAGTCTGGGTCCAATAAGTATCAAGATGCATCGCACTACCCTAATCGCTCTGCTGTGGTTTTACCGTTGTGCCCCGGTGCACCGACCCAGCGTCGGTGTATAATGGTCCAGCTGAATCGATGACGCATACTGTAAAGCGTCTATTGGATAACTAGCGTCGCGTTCAAATGAGGCCAATACCGTTAGCGGATTCATAGTGTGGATGATAAAAAGATCAACTATACATAGCACGCCATAGCAAGGCTACGTGATATGCATGTGTATGATGCATAAGATAAGATTTCGAGCATTCTTGTGCCAGTAGGTTACAGTCGAATAAACCGAATAGAATAAAACAAGTGCAACATCATTTAAAGTGTATACGCCTATAAAATAACAGTAAATCAAAGTAATCTAAGTATAGAAAAGTTGCAATCGTATTGAAAAGTAATATTGCACATGACATTGAGAATGCCCATACATGCATATACTGTATACACTCCAATGCACAGGCTAAAACGTGGGTACATGTACACATATATATATATATATATATATACACAAAGACGCGTGCTTGTTGCAAACACCAACACAACGCATTGGACCTCTTCATACGAGCGTATCATGCAAACCCCCCCCCCCCTTGGCTTTAGTACCCAAGGCAGAGAGACTCAAACCGGCAAACAACCGAAGGGCAGCGTTCTCTCACCGCTATACCACACTCTCTCTCTGTGTTTGTGGGGGGCTTTGTCAGCTCTCCCCGTTTGTGGGTTGCCTCGGTTGTTTCCTCAAAGGTGCTCGGTTGAGTTGTTCCTGAGCCTTCCTGCAACAGCAGCAGCAGAAACAGCAGCAGCAACAGCAGCAGCAGCAGGCCCCTCTCGTGGTCTCTGGCAGCGGGCTGAGTGGGCCGCAGTGAGATGCAGAAAGGAGGAGAGACAGACGACGGAGAGACAGAGAACGCCTGGGAATACATGGAAGAGGAAGAAGAAGAAGAAGAAGAAGAAGAAGGATAGATAGATAGAAGCAGTGGGGGGGGAGGGTGGGGGATGAGGATGAGGATGGGCAGAGGAATGAGCTGTCGACTCCTCTCCGTTGCGGATGGCAAATCACGTCTCTCTTGTGTGTGTGCGTGTGTGTGTGTGCGTGTGTGTGTGTGTGTGTGTGTGTGTGTGTGGGTGTGTGTGTGTGTGTGTCGGCCTTCCGTCCCCGGTGGTGTTCGGGGAGTTGTTGTCGGAGGGCTTACGAGGGCAGGGTAAGGATTTGGGGCGTCTAATTCCGAATAGACGTGAGTGGGTGAAGCCGGCCGAGACTGGAGTTTGGAGATGGGGATGCTTAGAGCTGGCTTGGCTTTACTGGTTCCTGTTGTTTACCGTTTTCAGAGTTCGACCGGAGCCAGACTCTGCAGCTCAGAAAACACACTTTTCAACGAGGCGAGGGGGGGGGTCACATGGTACGCAGCCCCCCCCCCCCCGTAGTCGTGTTCACCGCGTGTATTAATGTGCTTTTACCTTCCACTTTTACCTTCTACTAATGCCCACGATTAGGTACGTCCTGCTCATTAATAATTAATACCATTAATGAATAAATCATGACACGCGTGAATGTGCTCGCGAAACCGCCGTCTTTGTGTGTGTGATGTGTGTGTGTGTGTGTGTGTGTGTGTGTTGAGGTGTGTGTGTGTGACGTGTGTGTGTGTGTGTGTGCGCTATACCCATTATAGTCTAATTACAGAATGAAAGCCGCCTGCCCACACGTCATGGAAAGGGAGCGTGTGTGTGTGTGTGTGTGTGTGTGTGTGTGTGTGTGCGTGTGTGTGTGTGTGTTGCATGAGTGATGTGCACATGTGTGTGTGCGTTTGTGCGTGCGTGTGCGTGTGTGTGTGTGTGTGTGTGTAGCTGTGCACATGTGTGTGTGCCCATGTGTGTTTTCCCACGTGTGTGTGCCTTTGTGGCCATTTGTGTGTGTGCGTTTGTGCATGTGTGCGTGTGTGCATGTGCTTGCACGTGTGTGTGTGTGTTGTGTGTTGTGTGTGTGGTTGTGTGTGTGTGGTGTGGTGTGTCTGTGTGTGTGTGGCGCGCCGCTGCCCTCACCTTCACCTTGCCTCCTCCATCAGCATCACTCTGCCAGGGCTCCATTGGCTAATTATGCAGAACGAGTCTTAAGACGACCATCCGTCTCTCTGGTACAGTCTGGAGGCCTCCGCCGGCTCTACTGTAGCGTTCATTAGCGGCCAAACGCCAGAATCACAGCGCTAAGCTCCGCCATTACTCAGCACAGGTGCGGCTAATATCCACTCACCATCTCCCAATGATTTCCACATTCCCCGCATGTTCTCACCTCTCGTCGCCGGCCATCAATACACTTCTCCTTTTCTCTCGCGCTGCCCCCCCCCACCCCCCCGCCCGCTTTCTCCTTTCCTGTTCACCTCTCTCTCTCTCTCTCTCTCTCTCTGTCTCTCTTCGCTCCCTCCCCTCCCCTTCTCCTCTCTCCTCTCTCTGCCTATTTCTCTGTCTCGCTCTCTCTCCCTCCCGCTTCCCACCCTGCTCTCTCTCTCTCATCTTATCTGTGTCTTCTTCCCTCCTCCCTCCTTCTTCCCTCCCTCCGCCCTCCCACCCTCTCTCTCTCTCTCTGTCGCTCCTCTCTCTCTCTCTCTCTCTCTCTCTCTCCCTCTCTCCCTCTCTTACATTATCTCAACCTTGTTCTGTCTTCCTGGCCCCGCTGTCACCTGCCCTCGTGCAAATAGCATGTTGAGGCATCAATCTTGATAGGAGAGAGACACACACACACATACACACACACACACACACACACACACACACACACACACACACACACACACACACACACACACACACACACACACACACAGAGGCGCGCGTGTGTGCTGTTTCATCACCCGAGGAGCACGAGCGTGAAAAGCGTCTCTGCGTTGGAACATCGCTCGGCGGCGGTGTGTGTGTGTGTGTGTGTGTGTGTGTGTGTGTGTGTGTGTGTGTGTGTGTGTGGGATAAACAAGCTCATCGGTTAGCTGGAAGTGTTTGGCCTTTCGTTCGCTTACTGCCGCTCGTTCCGTCTCTCTCTCTCTCTCTCTCTCTCTCTCCGTGTGAATATTAATCCCTGAATCACACGCCTCTTCATCTTCCTTCTCCTCTTCGTCGACCCAGCCGGCGGCGGCGGTGGCGGCGGCGGTGGTGGTGGTGGAGGCCTGCGTACACAGCATCTAAATATTTGAAGAGGTGGAGGATGTGATGTGGGTGTCGTGGGAGCTTTACGTCTCACCCCTCCCCTCCCCCTTGTCAGTGAGGAGGAGGAGGAGGGTGAGGGAGAGGAAGGGTGGAGGTGGAGGTGGAGGTGGGGGTGGGGGTGGTGCATGTTGGGTGGTGGTGTGCGGGGGGGGGGTGGGGATCAGTGGAGACAGAGGCTGAAGATCTGGGTGGGTGTGGGTGTGTGTGTGTGTGTGTGGGGGGGGGGATGTTGGCTCTTGGTTTTCATCTCACTCTTATTCCTCCCTCTTGGCGTCTCGTCGACAGCCCCTCTCTCACCCTCTCTCTCTTCCACCGCCAGCACTCACGTTATTCACTTATTTACTGTGTACAGTATAGTAATCATAGTATATAGTATTTGTTTGTTTGTTTGTTTGTGTGTTACGCCGATTTGTCATCACTCGCGTTGCTTGCGTTCAACGTTTCGCTGTCAACATGCGTGACGTTAAGAGGAACCCGCCAACGTATGGATGGATAGCGGCCGTGCTCAACATCGTCGGCGTTGTAGCTCACATCGCTATCCCCCCCCCCCCCCCCGCCCCCGCCCCCCCTAGTTCTTGCTTCCAACGCCGCTTATTATGGGACGGCTGGCCAAGACTACAGCTCCTGGAGCAGCAAACCATTAGCCGCGGTGAACACATTGGCTGGGATAGCTGCCAACGTGAGGCCGGCTGGCTGGCTGGCTGGCTGGCTGGCTGGCTGGCAGGCTGGCAGGCACAGGCACAGATTCACGGCAGACCTGAATGAGTTCTTCAACGCTCTCCGTCTCTCTCTCTCTCTCTCTCTCTCTCTATACCAGTATTAACTCCCCCCCCCCCCCACCACACACACACACACACACCTCCCCGTCCCTGTCCTTGTTTTCTTCTTCTTCAACAACAGCTTTTAGGGTCACTCACCGCTACCTGTCCTGGTTCCCGGAGATAACACCCAACTTTCACCCCTGAACATGCCCAAAGTTGGATCCCAGCAGTACTGGGGTGGGGTTGGGGAGTTGTTGTTGGTGGTGGTGGTGGTGGTGGTGGTGGTGGTGGTTGTGGGTGGTTGCTTTAGGGTGGTCGTGGTGGTTGGCGGTTGTTCTACCGGGTGTCTTGAAGGGAGTTTAGCAGTTTAAAAAGGAAAGCAGTTTACGTGCAGAACATGGAGGTAAGAGAATACTTATTATTGCGTATTAGGTAAGGAATAAACAAGAGCATCCAAGGTGAAGAAGCATCCAGCACAACGTCCGGCAAGTATAAGAATAGAATACAAAGTGATAGACTAGTATAAGAACGATAAGAATAGTATGCAGAGTAGACCATGTATTTAATAGGCAGATGTTGATGAACAGAACTGTGCTCTCACCCACCGAGACGCCGTCTTCCTCCAGCATGTACGTTAATGGGAAGCAAATTCTAAAAATGATGTCACTGGAATACCAGTTTATCTTCTTCAAGTTCTATATCTGATGCGCACGTTTCGGTTGTGCATTTAGAAGCCGCCAAAGGGCTTCAAAGAGTGTGTGTGTGTGTGTGTGTGTGTGTGAGTGTGTGTGTGCATGTTTCAAGATTCAAGATTCGAGATTCAAGATGTTTATTCACCACGTACACATATGGGATATGCAGTGAAATGAAAAGTGGTTATGCTTCGCAGGATGTGCAGAAGAATAATACAAACATTACGAATTGGAGGGATGGAGGGTGCGCAAAAAAATCTGCTGTCAAACCGTTTGCCGTTCGGCTCTCCTCGCCTCCTCTTATCTGTAACCTCAACCCCTTTTAAATATGTAAATGGTAAATGGATTGCATTTATATATCGCTTTTATCCAAAGCGCTTTGCAGCATTGCCTCACGTTCACCCATTCATACACCGACGGCGGCGCCAACCATGCAAGGTAACAACCAACACGTCAGGAGCAGTTAGGGTTCGGCGGCGTCTTGCTCGGGGGACGCCTCGACACTTGGGGCCGCGCAGGAACGCACACGCGAATAGAATAATCTGGACCAAGGAGCCGGCCGAGGAAAATACAGCGGAAAAGCTCCTGGATGTTAGCTATAAGCAACGGACACACACTCACGCAGCATACACACGCACACACACACACACACCCCAGATACACACCCAGAAATGTAGGACACGAGACACCGCGTGTAAAAAAAACCCGCCAGTCGCGCTGAGGCTCGCAGTCCCGCTGATAACCCCCCCGGGAGATAAGAGGGATGGGGTGGAGGAGTGTGGTGGTGGAGGTGGTGGTGGTGGAGGAGGGTAGGGATGGCAGGGGGCGGGTGGGGGGTGGGCGGTGTTGTGTGTGAGTGCGGGCGGTGTCAGTGGCCTGGCAGGACTGTGACAGGGTTTAATTACCCGGCGAGTCGCGCTCTCTCTCTCTCTCTCTCTCTCTGGAAGACGTTTCCAGGGATTGTTGTCATTCCGCGAGATTAAAGAGGGCTCGGGTTCGGGCCTCTAAGCTGACTCACTGGCTGCCTGTGGATTATGGGGCCCCGAGTTCACTCAGACTGAGAGGGAGAGGGATGAGGAGACGGCGGGAGGGAGGGAGGGAGGGAGGGAGGAGGAGAGCGATGGAGAGAAAGGGAACCAGAGGGTGAGGAGACGGGGAATAGGAACGGGGAGGGGGAGAGAGAGGAGAGGGACGGAGAGAGACGGAGAGGGCTGAGAGAGAGAGAGAGAGAGAGAGAGAGAGGGGAGCAAAAGAGAGAGACAGAGAGGGATGGAGGAGAGAGAGAAGAGAGGTGGAGACAGACCGGGAGGATGGAGAGACAGAGAGAGAGAGAGAGAGAGAGAGAAAGAGAGAAAGCAGCTGTTTTTGAAAGGAGGAGTGAACGGAAAGTTGACTTGAAGAGGACGGGCTGGAATTGGTCGGAGGGCGGGAAAGGAAAAATGTGTCATTTTAATTGAATTTGAATTTAAAATCGCCATGGAAACACAAAACACACCCCCAGCGTCCTCCTCCTCCCCGCCTCCCCGGTTGCCGACGCCAAAGTGTTTTGTTTTGTCAAGTGAACATCTGCCTATTACATACACATACAGGACATGCAGTGAAATGAAAAGTGGCGACGCTCAGTGGAATGCGCAAAATAATATTGCAAATAACACAAATTGGATGGATCAGAATTGGTTCTAAGTTATGTAATAACTTATAACAAACCGGGTGAACAAACCACCATCTAAGCATCTAGGCGTCACCATAATAGGCATCTACTATTATTAATTCACGAACGTATCTATTTAATTTGCCCAAATTACTTCCCGGTAACGATTCTACCGAATGCGGCATTTAGCATTAGCGCGCCTGCCAAGAACGTAAACAATGGCTTCCGCAGCACTTTCGTCTTTAAGAATCAATATGCGTCGGCCAGTACACAGTTTGTGGACAACAACACAACAGTGAATACAACAGTGAATACTGTGCAAAGTGCTATATCGCTATTGCTTCTGCATCCGCGGCTTCGAGGGGGCCTTCGTGCGAAATTCCCCCCCCCCGCCGGGACGGGCATAATTAAATCATTTGAACACATTATCGCGGTAACTGTTGTTTTATTCAGTGCAAGCCAGGGAGAGGCGGGTTACGATGGTTTCATCACCCAGACCGGTATTGCGTGCGTTAAAATCTATTTTAAAAATAACGACAATGTGAATAATATTGTTCCTGTGGTTAACGACTCTTATTATGCGATACTTAATTTCCAAATAGGACGTCGTTTAATGCAAATGATCGATGGCGACCGACGTCCACGGTGGGCTGTGGTGTCGTTTCGGTGCTTGACACTGATATTGGCGCGGCTAATATTCTCATTCTAATCTAATTTCCAATTTTTTCTTCGCCAGAGAGCAACAGGTCCCCGCTCCACCGACAGCCCAGACCTACCGAGACACAGGGCCAGGGCTATCTCGCCATCAGCCCTCCCTCCCTCCTTCACACACACACACACACACACACACACACACACGTTTACCCCACCCCCGAAAAAAAAGGGTGTTTAATTGCCTCGAAAAATGGACATCCCCACCCCTGCAATAAGAGGACCCGAGCCGTTAGGGAGGTTAATGATCCTGCTAATGATGTTAATTAGATCCACCATGATTGAAATGCCGTTACACACACATACACACACACACACCACACACATGCACACATGCACGCACATGCACACACGCACGGCAACAAACAAACACGCACACGCACACACACACACACACACACACACACAAGGCGTGTGCATGGACAGAGCCAATGTTAATCAGACTAAACATTATTGAAATTCCATGAAACACTCGCAGGCCCTCTCACGCTCCCGCTCTCTCTCTCTCTTTCTCTCTCTCTCTCTCTCTCTCTCTATCTCGCTCTCTCTTTCTCACCCACACACACACAAACAGATCCCCCAAGAAAAAATGGCAAGAAATCTCATCACCGTGGCATCAGATAGGGGTCCTGCTCGGACAACTTCTTTTCTCAGGTTTCTCAGGGAATGGATTGAATCCCCCACAAAAAAAAGATGTCTTCTTCCACGTGTCTATCCAACCTTTCCTTCACAGCACGCATACATTCATTTTGGGGAGCCCCTGGTGAGGGGAGCCATTGGTCCGTCACATCATATGTACAGACGGCTATACGCTGTAATATACGAGTGAGTTTACCAACCGGGCGGTGTGTGTGTGTTTGTGTGTGTTCCTGTCCAGGACTGAGCCATGACAACACCTGGATCGGGCTGAACGACCGAACGGTGGAGGATGACTTTCAGTGGACGGACAAGATGGACCTGGTGAGAGAGGGATTTAGCCTTTATCACCTTTGAGGAAGACATTTATTTGAAAACAAGGGTTGATATTTTAACAGTATAACTCCATGTACTATCGCTAACTTGCGCGTTTGTACATCTTGGCACTAAATGATAGTACTTAGCATTGTCGTGGCATCGTACCGTAGCTATCTTGCTTTTCTTATCCTCGCTATTTTTCTTATCTGAGCTATTTTGCGGTCAACGTACCAATTATGAATGCTTGAAACTTGTTCTGTTCTAATCTTTATGTACCATCAGTGGTATATTGCTGTGACGCTCTTGCGACAAATGTCAAATGTACTGAATAGTAATTGTAAGTCGCTTTGGAGAAAAGAGAAATGGCCTTAATGTAATGTAAATGTAAAATGTAAAGTTTTCCAAAAATTGTCAACAAACACTCATTTCTACCCCGAAAAAAAATACAAAAACTAATTTGTGCACAAATGTTGCTCTGAAAAGTTATGAGCGACAACAAGAGCTGTGGTGTGTGTGTTGTGTTTTGTTTTGCGGCGTTTCATCAAAATCATGTCTTTGTATGGTGTGTGTGTGTGTGTGTGTGTGTGTGTGTGTGTGTGTGTGTGGTGTGTGTGTGTGTGTGTGCGTGTGCGCGCGCGTGCGTGTGCGTCCGCAGCAATACGACAACTGGCGCAGCAACCAGCCGGACAACTTCTTCGCCGGCGGCGAGGACTGCGTGGTGATGATCGCCCACGAGAACGGCAAGTGGAACGACGTGCCGTGCAACTACAACCTGCCCTACGTCTGCAAGAAGGGAACAGGTGAGAGAGACAGAGGAGGAGGAGGAGGAGGAGCCCCAGCTGGGCTCAGGTGTAGTCAGGTGTGAACCCCATCCCCCCCCCCATCCCCCACACCCCCCCCCACCCCCCCCACACGGAGCGTATGTACAGTTTTGGAACGTGCCAGACTGACCGCGAGGACAGTTTGTTTTCCACGGGGCCCGAAGAACAGCGATGCTCATCGTAAAAAAAAAAGGCCTCTCAGGGCTAACAGATAAGAGCGAAGCAAAATTCGGCCACGTCGTCCACGTACACCCGGGGGCAGAGCGGAAAGTTACCAGCCCACAAGGTTAATACATACGCAACTCCCACAACGAGTATTTAGCTGATAAAAAACCCTGATGAACCCTTAAACCATGTGTATCGGATCCCCCTTTACCCCAGACACCCCGGTGACGGCTTGCCGTGTTTTAATCACGTATACACTTAGATAACAACCCGGCTCAAACACGTCCATCACATCGGCAAACAAAAGTGAATTCTCCGGACCGTGAGAATCTGGATCAGTATCGCAGTTAAATCCGCCGTTCCCCTCTCTCTACATGCAGCGGTTAGACCGTCGTCGGAAAAAGTCAAACTTTCCTCATCCTTTAACAAATGCACAAACCACGGGTGCGCTGATGGGGGCCACATTTCCCAATTTTTTAATTAGTTTGTTTAATTTTCCCAAACTAATTAAAAAGGCGCCGTGAGATGCGAATGATCCTTAAGTCAGGTAAGCCACCGTTTGATTGTTTGTTGACAGCAGCTGTCATACGTGTGTGTGTGTGTGTGTGTGTGTGTGCGTGTGTGCACGTGTGTGTGTGTGTGCCACCCGCCACCCCTCCCTCCTCCTGTGACAGCTCCGCCTTCCGTCACCGCGAGGAGCCGAGGAGTTATTACAGGTTCCTGAGGCTCCTGAGGGCCGCCCAGGGATTATTTATTCTACCTGCTGATCTGTATGCCGCTCAGAGCGCTACACCAGCCAGTCAGCCAGCACAGCCAGCAAGCCAGCCAGCCAGCCAGCCAGCCAGCCAGCCAGCATACTAATAGGTGGACATTAGCAGGCTTGGCCAGGAGACACCGGGGACCCAGGTGTGTGTGTGTGTGTGTGTGTGTGTGGATGGGGGTGGGTGGCTGGGTGTCACGGCGACCGCGATCACTACACGTCCACAACGCTGCCACCCCCCCAACCCCCCCCCCCCCCCCCCGACAGCTGAGCCCGGCTGAGTGCTGCGTTCGGGCCTCGGTGTTGGAGTTCATCCTCATGGCTAATTGCTTCTTGTTCTGTGCAGCAGGTGATTGATTCCACGGCCCTCCGTCGCTGGACGGCGGACACGCGCACCGTTTGAGCATTTGAGCGTTTGAACACTTCCCAGTGATTCATTCCCACCTTTTAATTCACGCGCTCGTAGATCGCCGCTTGACGATCGATCAATCAATCAATCAATCACGTCACGACTCAAGAGCGGTAAACTCTTCTTTGGTCTAATTGGTACCAAAGTGTGACAGCCTTTGGAGTGTCGCCAGTCGCCAGCCCTGCTTCTGCCGCGGCGCCGACACACCTGTGGCCTTAATCAGTCGCTGGTAATCTCTGGCGTCTTTTCATCTCCTTCCACTTCGCCCGACAATCTCCATTTTATTACCTCTGAATAAACCCCCGTTAAGTCTCTTCCTTCCGTCAGATGGAGACGGTGCTGCGGGGCTCTGCTGCTGCTTGATTACTTTTCTCCACCCCCCCCCCCTTGCCCCCCCCCCCCCCCTCCACACACACACACGCACACACACACACGCGCACACACACTCATCCCGTCCTTGTCTGCTCACTCATCAATAGCCCCCCCCGGCTGGCTCTGATTGGATGAAAGGGAACGGCGTGGCAGCCTATCATACGGCTGAATTAGCCCGCCACAGTGCGGCGGTCGCCGGGGTCGGAGACGACGACGACGACGACGGCGACAGCGCAGTGTTCTCCGCAAAATGAGTCTGAGATACGTTTCGCATATTTATGCGGGATGAGAAAAAAATAAAGATGAAGATGAAAGTGGGAGATTTTCACACTTTTTTCTTATCAAATGCGTGGAAAAAAAAGGCTCTAATTAGAATGATCCTCAGCGGTCTGTGCTGCTGTTGTACGACCAGCCATGACTCTGTGATCGTAAGATTGTTGTATTGGGAGCTAGCTGGGGGATAAATACGGACCACAATGGAAGCGGCGGCGGCGGGGTGGCGTTGGGTGAAAGCCTATCAGTCTCAACAGCAGCATTAGCAGCGGCGGCGGCGGCGGCGGCAGCAGCAGCAGAACAGAGGTGAGTCGTTCCCATTAAGGATGGCCTCCTGATTGGTGCCGCTCGGCTGATTGTCTGCCAACGCCGTCGCTGCTGCTGAGTGATGATTGCGCCGTGATTTAGCCATGCGGCTGATCGCTCTAAAACGGCCCCCGGATGACGGCGACGAGGGTGAGTCCGCGGCCCGGGATTAAATAATACATCCCCCCCCCCTCCCGTCCCCCCCCGTCCCCCCAGTGTGAGGACAGGAAAGTTTTGGCGTCCCGATTGTGCGCTCCACTTCTCAACAAAGGAGAGAGAGAACCTGCTCCCTAGCGCACCCTAGTGTCGGCCTCTCACTTAATAACTCTGATAAATAACATTAAAACACCATTTAACTTTCTTTCTCCAGCTTCCTGCTAGTCACCATGACGACCACTTTTGCCTGTACGGGACGCTGTTTTCCAACCACGCGACCGCTCAACGCAAAAGACGCTCATAAACACTCACGCACGCACACACGCAGACAAATTAATTAAGCCCCATACATTAAACTCATCAACGCGACATGTGCACATACACCGAGAGGCTGATTCACACACACAGCACACACAGACACACACACAGTGACACACACACACACACACTCACACACACGCGTGTACTTAATTAAACATTTCACGCAAGGTCGTACACAAACACTGTCTCAGGTGCGCCGCCACCACCAGCTGACTGCACTGCGAAGCGTTTAAAATGTTATCTCCTCCTCGCGCTCGGGTTAATAACACGCGTGCCCGCACGCGACCCCCCCCCCTCCCCCCGGGGGTTCGCCTCGTCGTAACGGCGGTAAGGATTTAAATAAGCGGTGAGGATATGAGGAGGAGGAAGAGGAGCAGGAGGGGGAGGCTCTGTGGAGTGTTTTAGAGAGCTACGGGGATTAATCAGCCTAATGTTATACTTCTGAGTAAGCCGCGCTGTTTCCCCCCGTTGCAAGAGAGTTGCCCTTTCGGCGACACGGGGGACTCCTCTAGCCTTTTACAAAAAACGCCTCCCTCAAGATGTCGACGGCGGCTTGGTTTGTGTAACTCCCGCGACCTTTGCCCTTTAAACCCTCCCCCCGCCCCCCCCCCCCCCCCCGCCCCCCCCCCCCCCCCCCCTCCCATTCGATATATATATATACGTCTCCCCAGACGACGGCCGTGCTGCTGAGATGCTCTGACAGCAGCGACGGCGCCGGCCCGAGCGGGAGCGTGATTGCTTGCTCGTGGCGTCGAGCCTCCGTGAGTTACTGCTTCGAGCGAAGAGGGCGGAAGTGGCAGTAGCTCAGAAGCTAAGAGCGGCTGCTGGTTCGATCCCCCTGGCCGGGTCGAACATCCGTCCTAGGCCAAGTGTCGAGGTTGTCCCTGAGCAAGACGCCGCCTAACCTGTGTTGGTTGTTACTTGCACGGTCGGCACCGCCGTCGGTGTATGAATGGGTGAATGTGAGGCAATACTGTAAAGCGCTTTGGATAAAAGCGATGATATAAACGCAATCCATTTACCGTTTACCATTTAAAGTGCAATCAAGTGTAATCTTCCGCTGTTATGTCATTAAGGGCCACCACTTTTAAACATTTGCATCCACCCATGAAATGACGGCGTCACTTAAATATAAGAAGCCTCAAATCACTGAAAGAGAAAACACTAATGAGAAATTTAATGTTTTCCCCAATTTTCTTCTTTTTTTTTTTATCTGGTTTATTCTCCACACGCCACTAGTTGGTAAATGTAGCGTGGGTGCTTTAATTTGGGTTAATGCAAGTGTTTTCTTTTTCTTATCAAGAAGTTTAAGAAAGTAATTCAGGGATAAGCAGGACGGGAAGTTGAGGTTGAGGGAATCGACTTCACATGTTGTTGTTGGTGTTGTTGGTGTTCAGGTTTTACAGTTTAGCCGACCTGATTAGATAATACAATAAAACGTTTGTCAGAAATCTTTAAAGTGGACACATTATGAGTGCCGTTAGCCATCGCAAGCCGTTTCACAATTGCCATGTGACTACCGTCCCGTGACATCACAAGTGGGAATGTCCACCGAGACGCATGATGACTGGTATCAGTTGCTATTATCAGTCTACGAGCCTCCCGAGTGGACTGGACTGACGGGCGAACTGATCTAATTGTCAGCGTACGTCTCGGTGGACATTCCCACTTGTGATGTCACCAGGACAGTCGTCACATGGCGATTCAATGGCTAATTACACTCGCACCTGGCGGCATAATACGTCCCCCCTATAACCTTAAACCTCTAACCTTGATTTCAATTGCAGTGTTTGTGTGTGTGTGTGTGTGTGTGTGTGTGTGTGTGTGTGTGTGTGTGTGTGTGTGTGTGTGTGTGTGTGTGTGTGTGTGTGTGTGTGTGTGTGTGTGTTCGTGTGTGTGTTTGTCGGCGCTGGTAAACAATGCAAGGTCATCTTGAGTAGCGAGACTGCCCTCTATGGAGAGAGCCCCTCACTGCACCATTACCCCGACCTGTCACGTCGACGGGAGCGTCTGGCACCCCTGATGTGAGAGTTAGGAGATCTGTTGTGTTGTGTTAGCGCTACCCGGAGGCTCGCCAGCACGTCTCCGACTGGGGTGTCAGCCAGCTTCATCATCAGAGAGACAGAGAGAGAGAGAGAGAGAGAGAGGAGAGGAGGAGAGAGAGGGAGAGAGGCAGAGAGACAGGGAGAGAGAGAGAGGACAGAGAGAGAACAGAGGAGAGAGGAGAGAGGAGAGAGAGAGAGAGGAGAAGAGGAGAGAGAGAGGAGAGAAGAGGAGAGAGAGAGAGAGAGAGAGATGGGAGAGAGGGAGAGGGAGAGAGGAGAGGAGAGAGAGAGAGAGGGGAGAGAGAGAGAGAGAGGAGGAGAGAGGGAGAGGAGAGAGAGGGAGGAGAGAGGAGGAGGAGAGAGAGGAGAGGAGAGAGGAGAGAGGGAAGAGAGAGAGAGAGAGAGAGGGAGAGAGGAGAGAGAGGGAGAGAGACAGAGGAGAGAGAGGGAGAGAGGAGAGAGAGGGATGAGGAGAGAGGAAGGAGAGAGGAGAGGAGAGGAGGAGAGAAGAGGGAGAGGGAGAGGAGAGAGAAGAGGAAGGAGGAGAGAGAGGAGAGAGGGAGAGAGAGAGAGAGGAGGAGAGAGAGGGAGAGAGGGAGAGAGAGAGAGGAGGAGAGAGAGAGGAGAGAGAAGGGAGAGAGGAGAGGAGGAGGAGGGAGAGAGACAGAGGAGAGAGAGGGAGAGAGGAGGGAGAACAAGACAAAATGAGATATCATGAGAAAGAGAGTCATAGACATATTAATTAAAAAAAGTGAGGTATTGCTTATTGCAGATTTTTTATAGATTTTTTTGTTGAATTTCTGTATTATTACTTTCTGTTTAATGTTCAATGTTCTGCACCAATTTCTCCAAAGTGCATTCCTTGTTTGTCAAAAGTAAGGCAATACAGCTGATTCTGACTCTGATTCTGATTCGAGTTTTTGTGAGAAAAGACGCCTTGTGGCCGTGGACGCCCCATGAGCCTTGTATAGTCTATATACTGTATATATATATATATATGCAGTATATATATATATATATATACACATTTAGATGACAACGTGGCTCCGCCGGTGGGCAGAAGTCAATCGAGGAAAGTCTGTGAAGGGGGATGGGGTCGGTGGGGTCGGTGGGGGTCGGTGGGAGTCGGGGAGTCGAAAGCATCAGGGTCTCTGAAGTGTATCGCGGGCAGTTTCACGAAAGCCATCAGGGCTCCTCTCTGAAGTGAAATGTCCCTCAACGAGGGCTAGAAACGATGAATGTCCTGAAGACCGCTGACACCGCTCCATTCCAGAGAACCAGTGCTGTTAGAGCTCGACAGCCCTTCCCGTTCTGTGACAACACTCATCTCTGGCGGGGCTAGCTCCAAGATGGCTACACTTCACAAACATCAATCAGATCCTCCATAAACTCTCGAAGCTCAAGCCGCCTCCTCGCCTCCGGCGTCGTGTCCAGACGCTCTTCTCTCCTTTCCTCCTCCGTGCTCCGCCTTCCCTGGTCATCTTGAGTATGGAGAGAGCCCCTCACTGCACCATTACCCCGACCTGTCACGTCGACGGGAGCGTCTGGCACCCCTGATGTGAGAGTTAGGAGATCTGTTGTGTTGTGTTAGCGCTACCCGGAGGCTCGCCAGCACGTCTCCGACTGGGGTGTCAGCCAGCATTTCATCTTCGCTCGTTGAAGACATTTCTTCAGAGACCCTGATGCTTTCGACTCCCCGACCCAACCCCACCGACCCCACCGACCCCATCCCCCTTCACAGACTTTCCTCGATTGACTTCTGCCCACCGGCGGACTTTCATGGTCCTTTGGCCCCTGGACCGTGGTCTCCAAGGAACTGGCAGCACTCACTTAAGAATCCCTGCTCGTAAGGGCGCAACTGGTTTTCATTCCTAGATAGTTCCATCTAAGCTCCTGCATCGTAGATAACTACTTGCTGATTATTTGTCCCACGCCATTCGCTGTACTAGACATTGGATCTATACCCTGGAAACCAGTTAATCTTATTAGCAGGTACTACTACTAGCCTGACAGTGATTATAGACATATGAGCAAGCGGGCTTCATCGGGGACGTGCTCTGACGTTAGCTCGACACATATGCCGTTGGATATCTCCTTTTTCTCTACATTAATAAACGTCGTGGAGGATATGCAGGGGAATCAAGAGTCGACATCGGACTGTATTTGTCCTCGGGTAACTTTTGACATACAACGTAATGCACTTTGGTGGAGATGAATTTTGGTCTCGCCATAATCCATTTGAGACATTAAACAACCGCACACAAGCTATATATTACAGTAAATTCCAACAAAAAAATTCTCATAGCATAAGAATCTTGCAACTCAACGGTCAATACCCATCCCACTCTGCCTGTGTGGTTTCTTTATTTTAAAACCTATAACTAATTAAAGCAGAGGTATTATTTTTTGGGTTTTTTTTTCATTATGGGACCCTCCCCTCTCTTCTCTCTCTCTTCTCTCTTTCTCTCTCTTCTTTTCTCTCCCTCTCTCCTCTCTCCTTCTCTCTCCTCTCTCTCTCCTCTCTCCTTCTCTCTCTCCTCTCTCTCTTCTCCTCTCTCTCTCCTCTCTCTCCTCTCTCCTCTCTCTCCTCTCTCTCTCCTCTCTCCTCTCTCCTCTCCTCTCTCTCTCTCTCTCCTCTCTCCTCCCTCTCTCTCTCTCTCTCCTTCCTCTCTCCTCTCTCTCCTCCTCTCTCTCCTCTTCTCTCTCTCCTCCCTCTCCCTCTCTCCCTCTCTCTCCCTCACCCTCTCCCCCTCTCCCTCCTCTCTCCCTCTCTTCTCTGTCTCTCTCTCTCTCTCTCTCTCTCTCTCTCTCTCTCCTTCTCTCTCTCACCTCTCTGTCTCTCTCTCTCTCTCTCTCTCTCTCTCTCTCTCTCTCTCTCTCTCTCCTGTCTCTCTACCTCTCTCTCTCTCTCACTCTGTCTCTCTCTCTCTCTCTCTCTCTCTCTCTCTCTCTCTCTCTCTCTCTCTCTCTCTCCCTCTCTCTCTCTCTCTCTCTCTCTCCCTCTCTCCTCTCCTCTCTCCTCTCTCTCCTCTCTCCTCTCTCCCTCTTCTCTCCTCTCTCTCCCTCTCTTTCCTCTCTTCCCCTCCTCTCTTTCTCTCTCTCTCCCTCTCTCCTTCTCTCTCTCTCTCTCTCTCTCTCTCTCTCTCTCTCTCCCTCTCTCTGTCTCTCTCTCTCCTCTCTCCCTCTCCTCTCCTCTCTCCCTCTCCTCTCCTCTCTCCTTCTTCTCTCTCTCCTCTCTCCCTTCTCCTCTCTCTCTCCTCTCTCTCTCTCTCTCCTCTTCTCCTCTCTTCTCTCTCTCTCTCTCCTCTCTCTTCTCTTCTCCCTCTCTCTCTCCTCTCTCCTTTCCCTCTGGTTCCTCTGTCTCTCCCCTCTCTCTCCTCTCTTCCCTCTCTCTCTCTTCTCCGTCTCTTCCTCTCTCTCTCTCCCTCGCCCCGAGTGCTTGCGGGGCGCCGCCCGGCGGTGGTCAACGCCTTCCCGATTGGCCGCCAGCGCTCCCACTACGACATCCACACGGTGGTGCGCTACCAGTGCGCCGAGGGCTTCCTGCAGCGCCACGTGCCCACCGCCAAGTGCCGCGCCAACGGCAAGTGGGGACCGCCCCAAGATGCATCTTGCACAAAGTGTGAGTGGTAGTAGGGACACCTCCTGGAAGGGGGGGATGAATCTCTCGCCGGTTGCCAGATCTCCAGGCAGAGATAGGTTGCCAGATAGAAACACGTACAGATAGAGAAAGAAACACATGACACAACAAACACACGAGTGATGACCGATAGACGACAGTCGACGTACACGATTGTCCCGAGTCAAGGGGGGGGGGGGGGGCGGGGGGGGGGGGGTAATGAACAAGGTTAATAGTTCCCTCCTCCTACTATGGACATTCATGACTTGAATGGAAACAGGGCTGAAGGAGTTTTTTCTACCTGTTTTTTTTTGACAGCAGATTTCCAGTACTATGATATCTCTCCATGAAGTGACACCAACCAATGCTTCTTTTTTTTTCCTCTCTTTGTGCGTTTTAAGTCAAAAAATAGCAGCGGGAAACAAATTGTCACTCGTGGTTCTATTTTTAATCTCAATCTTTATAGTTTATAGTTTATAGTTATTTTTAGCGCGGGATTTTCAAACACGTGTGCGGCGTCTCTCGTGAAGATCGCTGTAAGCCGCGGTAGTTTGTGACAGGACGACGCAGTCTTTTCAAGTCTTTCATTGCGTCTGCAGTGCCGCCCTATGCGGCTCCTACGATGCCTCCTCCCCAGTGGCAGCCACGAAAACAACAAAAAGCTTTCTGAGCTCTAACAGCATTCAACAAACAACAATGCGTGATTCCAGCTATCTTTGGGGCTCGTATATTTATTATAATTTCTATTGTTAATATTATTATTAGCAAACCCCCAGAATAGAAGAGTCCGGGACCAGGGTTGGCGGCGTAGTCTAAGTAAGAAGTATATGCTGTGGCTTTGAGTGGGTAGCTCTCGCTCGATCTCGTTCTCTCGCTCTCTCCTCTGTCTCTTTCTCTCTCTCTCTCTCTCGTTCTCTCTCTCTCTCTGTCTCGTTCTCAGTCTCGCACTTCTCTGAGTAAACTGAAGTCTCAGAGGAAGATGAGAGGAGACAGTGTGGTCTGGAGAGGCTGCACTGTCCTCCTGTTTCCTGCTATTTTCATCAGACCTTTCTCCCTCTCTCTGTTTCTCTCTCTCTCTCCCGCCTCTCTCTCTCTCTCTCTCGCTCTCCCGTTCGCTCTCTCTTCTCTGTGTTTGTCAGTCTGTCTCTCTCGCTCTTAATCCTATTCTATTTAAAGAGTGTTATCGGCGTGGCAAACAGCAGACAATATATTTACATTGCCGAAGCACATTAAAAGTCTCTTTTCCGTTCTCTCCGTCAGCCTTTTCAAAATAACAGCCCCACTTTAATTTGCATAATTGCACTGTCTCCTCTGGCGTGTGTGTGACTCGATGTCTCGACGTCCGTTATTTTATTCTCTCATTCTTAAAGACAATGACGCGTGCCTTTCAAATACATAAAGTGCATCCCACTTTATGTATTTGCAAGTAAAATCGGTGCTTAGCGCACGCCGACGAGAGGATGAATGGGATTTATTTGTGCCTAATTGAAATGCTTGCCAGCCATGCTGAATGTGTTTGGTTGTAATGGCAACTTGTGGAAAGATGCCAGATTAAGATCCGGCCAATCATAGGATTTTCACTTAAATATATAATGTAAGCCGTTTGGTGAACGCTTTAATCCGGAGCATCGACACCGCGTCCGTTCTTAGCGTGGATGGGAATCGAACCCCTAATCCTGGCAGTGTTAACGACATGGTGATCAGGACAGGAACATGATTTTGTCTCTCATTAACATACACAATGTTTATCTCTCTCCCCCTCTCACTCTCTCTCTCTCTCCCCACCCTCTCTCTCTTCTCCCCCACTCTCTCCCCCCCCTCTCTCTCTCCCGGTTCTCTCCACCAGCCCGGCGGTCTCACCGTAACCGGCGCCACCACCACAGCGGCCGGCGGGAACGCAGGAAGCACAAGAAGCACGGCCACCGGGAGGGCGGGCACCACGGGGGGCGGGACCACAACCTGGGTCAAAGCCACGCCCACTTCTAAACCAAAAAAAGAATCACACCCCCCCCCCAACCCTCTCTCTCTCTCTCTCTCTCTCTCTCTCTCTCTCTCTCTCTCTCTCTCTCTCTCCCTCTCTGTCTCTCTGTCTCTCTCTCCCTCTCTCTCCCTCTCTCTCTCTCTCTCTCTCTCTCCCTCTCTCTCTCTCTATCTCTCCTCCTCCCTCTTCTCTCCCCCTCTCTCCCCCTTTTGCTCCTGATACTGATTCACCCGTAACCCCCGAAACAACACAAAAAAACTCTCTACCCCCCCCCACCCCCAAGTTCCAGCACCCCTCTCCTGGACCTTTGTTCTCCCCCAACCCACCACCCCCATCCCGACCCCACCCGGTGCGGTGTGGGTGGGGGGGGTCAGCCTGTATTCTGTAGTCTACGCTGAGGCCTTACGCTGAGGCCTCACCAGGACCCACAAGCGACCCCCCTTTGTAATCTTTTAGGATTTTACCCTTTGACCTTTCCCTCTGCTCTTTTGCGTTGGACACACTTCTTTGTTTTACGCTTTTGTCTCTTTTCGCTTCTCGGTGTGTTTTTGTCAACGTGTGTTAAAACGATCATTTGAAACCAGGGGCCGTTTATTTTTTTTTTCTTCTCCAACTGATTTACTATTTTTGAGATACCTACCTGCCTACCTTACTTGGATAATTTTTTTTGTTTTTTGTTCATGTACTGTAACGCTTTCGGAGAGCGAAGGGGCGTCGCTACGCGCCACAAACGGCGGCGGCTTCAGCGAAAACGCTCGAAGTAACAAACCATTTGAGTAGCTTCCATACTTTTGTACTTGCCTGACAACCGTCATTTCACAGATCAACTGTACGTTGTGTTCCCTGACCGCTCTGTCGTCGCTTTCGTTCAGCAAATCTCTCAAATCTCTTTGACTCTGTGTTCCCAATTAGACACTCCTGCGTTTGAATTATGTTAAGCATTTAGCATTTTTCGCTTGAGCGCTACTTGACTCTCTTTTAGATCCATATCCGTGATCATCATCTGGGCATCGTTTTATCCGGGGGGAGGGGGGGGGAAATCCGGATCGCTTTTCATCACACCTCATATCACGCACCGCACGCCACACGCATCACATCGCATCACGCATCAACGTCAATCACGTTCCTAATAGCCTCCGAGGAAGAGGAGGAGGAGGAGGAGGAGGACAGACCAGCTGCCACCGCACACACGCACACTGGCTTGTCATTGTCAGGGTGTCAGGCTGGCGGTTGGATTGCGTGGTGTGTGTGTGGTGTGTTGTGTGTGGTTGTTGGGGGTGGCGTCTCTCCGCACCGCAGCGCGGACCGCGGACCCTCGGATCGGCGTTTTCTCACCGGCGTTCCGGATGTCTCTCGATCACGTTGCCGTGTGGTGGCTGCAGCGGGAAGGGTCCTTATTTATACACGGTACGCAATACGGATCGGCTCCGATATTCCCTCTCTTATTCCACTGACAATAGATCCATATCTCTGGGATTCGGTTTGTTCCTAACGTTATAGCGTGATAGACACTTTGCCGATGAAAGCGTGAGAGGAGAGAGAGAGAGAGAGAGAGAGAGAGAGAGAGAGAGAGAGAGAGAGAGGAGAGAGAGAGAGAGAACAGGTTACTCACGGAGCCTTGAGATACGACAGTAGGCCTGTGTGAAGCCTTTAGGATACAAGACTGTGTCTGTGTTCAGTCCTCTCAACCTGCGCTGGGATGACATTGGGCGAGGAGGCACCCCCCCCCCACCACCACCACCGCACCCCCACTCCCGCCCCCCACTCCCCGCTCCCCCTCCCCCTCCCGTGCGCACCAGGCTGAGCAGATGCCAGAGACTAACAGGGACATCGCTTGGACCGTGTCCCAAGACTGTGTAAATTGGCATGGGGACAAATTTGAAAAGGCAGGGGAGGGGTCTGGTGTGTGAGTGTGTGTGTGTGTGTGTGTGTGTGTGTGTGTGTGTGTGGTGTGTGTGTGCGCGTGTGTGCCGTGTTGTGTGTGTTGTGTGGTGTGTTGTGTGGTGTGTGTTGTGTGTTGTGTGTGTGTGTGTATGTGGATGCTGGTGGCTGTTGCTGTGTCTGCATCCCAGTGGATGAAAGGTCAGCACCGAGACCTCAGTTTTCTGGAACAGATTCAATCCCCCCCCTACCCGCCACCCCCACCCCCCAAGCTCACCTCCTCACTCCCAGCTGTTCGCACCTGTGTTTGCGTTTCCCCCGTGCGTGCCCTGGATCTGAAGACGGTCTCCCCGCCACTCCCCACCCGTAACCCTGGGTTACATGGGTCTGTTTGGGGGAAGCCAAGCCTGCGTTGCTGGTTGGCTGCAGACCCAGACCCACTCTGGACCGGCTAGCTGCTAGCTGCTAGCTGCTAGCTGCTATCTGCTAGCTGCTAGCTGCTATCTGCTAGATGCTAGCTGCTAGCTGCTAGCCTCCTGGGTCATTCCCGTTCCCTGGTCCAACACTTCCATCACTAGCGCTAGCACATCAGCAATTTCAATAATTCATTTATTGTTATCCTGAACTATTATTTATTATTCTGCTCTCTAGTTTTCCAGCTTTATTATTATGTATGTGTGTGTGAGGGGGGCAGAATATACACAATATACTCTACACACAGTATACTCTGCATTGATAATTTATAGCGTAGACCGTTATCAATGTGAAAAACGATGGTACAATAAAACGGAACGAGAATATAAATACTCCAACGATTATGAATCGGCTCATACTTCATACCGGAGCTCTTTATGCGGGTCGACGTGAGAGGAAACACGTCTCCGCAAACGAACGTACGTTTTTAAACGTCGTTTTTTTTTTTTCCTCTCCAGAGTGTGTCTCGTGCCGCGTCGCCTAATCAGGAAAAATACCCTTCGAAACACGGAGAGGACACCAAGCGGCCCATCGGTGTAATGAATCTCCCCGGGGTGCTGAATAATGAATGCTACGTGTGGAGCCTGCGTGGGCGCGTGGGCGCTGCCGTGACACGGCCGCCGAGTGTCATCCCGTCTGACGGACAGCCCCGCCGCCGCGCGGAAGCCTCCGTTTGACGGACAGGAGGACGCCTTTAAGACCCGTCACGGTTCTCAGAAACGTCATCTTTTATTGGACGTCAGCCGTGCCACGGGGCGCTCTCGCTCGCACACTCGCTCTCTCTCTCTCTCTCGATCTCTCTCGATCTCTCTCTATCGCTCTCGCTCTCCTAACCCGTCCGAGTGAATAGATTGACTGTGAGTGAATAGGTGCGCGGGTGGATAGATTCATCCCCAGGCCAAATCACAGCTGATCCACACAGACACAGGTGTGTGTGTGTGTGTGTGTGTGTGTGTGTATGTGTGTGTGTGTGTGTGAGCGTGTGTGTGTGTGTGTGACAGTGCGACAACACGCTCTATAACCTATGCGGGAGAGAAAATTAGTCGTGATAGTGGCAACAGGGTCGCGCGGCGCATAAACACCACAGTTCCTAGGTCCTGCGACCTCAAAGTGTGCAGAGTAGACACAGACATTGTGAATAAAGTTTGATTGAAAAAGGTTCCAGATTCCACAATCGGCAACATGGGTTTCATCAAGTGGTACGACTCGAACTCTCTGGAGAAGGAATTGCTACCGATGCTTCAGCGTGTTCAGTGTGTGTGTGTGTGTGTGTGTGTGTTGTGTGGTGTGTGAGCATATCTGTGTGTGTGTGTGTGTGTCTGTGTGTACATGCGCTGTGCCAGATTGTTTTCCCAGTTCAGCCCAGTGTGTTTCCGTGTGTTTTTTGTGTGTGACGTGCGCACAGTCGCGCGGTAACAATTTCACTGCTCAGTGCGTGCGGCAACACTGAGGGGAATGACAGACCTGCTACCATTCCCAGCCCTGCGCAGTCCACACACACGGGCAGTTCACTTCCTTCTGCTCTACCTCTCTCTCTCTCTCTCTCTCTCTCTCTCTCTCTCTCTCTCTCTCTCTCTCTCTCTCCGTCTCTAACTCTCTTTCTCTATCTCTCAAGCTCTCTCTGCCTCTGGGCGATACAGACTGCCGGAGATCAGGCCGATTAATTGTGAGTATCCATCATCAAGATGAGTGACGAAAAACAGTGATGGCCTCCAGGCTCCAGCGGGCGTTGATGGGCTCTCCGCCGCTAAGCAGCCCGCCGTTCTGGGCCTAGCAAGCTAGCTCGCTAGGTCTAGCTGGGCAATCCGCTCAGCAGCCCACTATCCCGAGCCTCGCTCGCTCGATTTTTCTGTCGGCTAAAACCCGAAGCCTCCATCCGCTCACGTGATTGATGCGTCTCTTTATTACAAATCTCTCCGACGAAACAGGATACAGGCGGTATAACTCCGCCCCTTTTCGTTTCGGATTTCCGGCCCAGGCTGTGCCCGCCCCCCCCCCCCCCCTCCCCCGGGAACACTGCAGGACAAGCTGGATCTGACATTTCCATCTTCACCGCCACGTCAGCGGTCCCCAAATTAGCCCCCTCTCCCGCAGGATAACGTGCGTTGGCGGTCATTTCCAGGGTGCGTTTAGCAAGGCGCTGTCTCGTCGATGGGGGCGAACCGTAGCCGCTTGCGGGGGGGGGGGGGGGGGGGGGTCCCGACGGGATTCTGCCCGAGAGAGGTCGGACCTATCACTGTACGGCGTTTCATTGCTCTGGTGTGACGTGCCGCGCCCGGAAACCGTGAGCAGTTGGCGCTTTGGTTAGAGCCCGTGTACGCGTACGCAGGGAGCCTGGCTCTGATTGAATCACAGTGATCAGGGGAAATTTAACAAACAATTGAGAGAAGATTGAGCAAGTTGTGTTCGTCGGGGGCTTGGGGGGATCTGTGTGTGTGTGTGTGTGTGCGTGTGTGCGTGCGTATGTGTGTGTGTGTGTGTGTGTGTATGCGTGCGTGCGACACGTTGGCAAGTTTTCCCGCAGTGTTGTGAGGGGGATCCAACTTTTGATAATAAATGAATCTTTCTCTCTGTGTATTGAGTGGTGTAAGAGAGACGAAAGAGAGGGAAATGGGGCGATAATTTAAATGATCCCCCAAGGAACTGCATAAGGAATTAGACAAAACGGGAGAACGAGAGCGCCTGGCTTTTAATTGTTCAGCAGGCCTAATTTAAGAGGCAATTCCGCGCGTACGTGCGCATGTGTTCACGCACACGCATATCGGAGTCGGATGGGGGGTCTGCTCATGTATGTGTGTGTGTGTGTCCGCAGCCCCGCCCATTGTTGTACGTCCTCAACCGGATCAATGCAAACATGAGACTCATCAGCATATAACCTTCTGCCAATGACAAACTGATAAGTGGCGGCGGGGGGGGCGGGGGGGGGGGGCTGTTGGATGTGACCATACACCACCACCACCACCACCACCACCACCACCACCACCGCGCTATCGATTTTACGATTACACCGTCTATCTTCATGATTACGCCGTCTATCTCGGGTTCTTCTCGTGAGCATTGTCTGGGACGTTGATGGCCGTCGGCATCGATCATCCACAAAAAAACGGAAACCGACCTTAAAAAAAGGGGGGGAAGCTGGGGGCGAGGTTTAGGATTCCGCGCTGTGACCGGAATACGCTCGGAAGAATTGTGTTGTGGGTGTCGGCGTCCCCGGTGTTGGTACATTACCGTGTCCGACCTTGGCCCGAGTGTTTTTGCATATGCCTGCGGGAAAGGTGAAGCGACGGGGTTGGATTTTCAAATGAAACTTTACACCGTGCCCCTTAAAACAAAGAACACGTTGATGAACAACCTCTTACACTGTCTCCACCGTTTTTCATTTCTGCGATTCAGATCTTCGGTTCCCCTCATGTATGGACATACGTTTGGCTTTAAGCAAAACTATATATACGTGTGTTTGTGTCACTGCAGTTACACATCTTAAATCTGTTTAAGATTTTCTCACAAATACATCATTTTACGAGATATATCATTTGGAGTGTTGAATTGTGTTTGCGTGCACGTGTGTACTCCTTCAGCATCATACATCTTAAAACCCGTGAGAGATATTTGTAGTAGAACATCACATTTCAGCTCCGTGGGTCGGGTCGACGTTTCGGTCGATGTCTCAAAACACCTCCGTGACCCCTGGGACAGGTGGATGGACGGACGGATGGATGGATGGATGGGCGACGAAGACCCCAAACTTTCAGCGGCGGCGTTGGCAATAACAAAAAAAACGATAGCAGACCAAGAGCAAGGAATTAAACCAACGATAAAAGTGAAGCCTCCTTTTTCCCTCCGTTTTTACGTGATGTAAATACTACTCGTGGGTTTGTTTATGTTTAAATCCTTTTAAACTTTTGGGTGTATTTGTTGCTTAGCCCTTCGTGGACCACATTAACACAGCCTCTGTAAATATACCTTCCACTCTCTCCTGCTTGCTCTCCCTCTCGCTCTCTCTCTCTCTTTCTGGATCTCACTGTCTCTCTCTTGCTCGATCTCTCTCTCTCTCTCGCTCTCTTTTCTTACCGTCTCACTGTCCTTCTGTCCGTTCCGCCCCGTTTTTTTCCGTCTGATTCTCGACACAATTGACCCCGGTGTGTCTTCACGCACAGTTTGAGACTGTGTGTGTGTGTTCCCTTGGGCTGTGAACTCAGACGCCGCCCCCCCGCTGTGTGAATCTGGTCCCCCTTCTTCTTGATGTATGTTCTTATCAATTCCAGTCCTGTCATTGTATTTTATTCTTTATGATACAAATGATCATTAAAGAAAACCTTTGATCGGATCCTTCAACCGACCTGTGTTCCGTCGTCGTTATTTCATATCCGTGGTGGCGGAGGGAAAAAAAATACCGTTTTTGATTATTGGTAATGGTTTAATAGAGCATTGTTAAGTGGAATATTTTTGATTGAATTGATTAACATATTAAGCACAAACAGTCCAGCCTTGGTGCTGGACTGTTTGCACAGGTAAGCACACTGTGATCACTCTGGGGTGTTATTTTAATTTTGTAAGCGGTTCATTTCTTTACGTTTTTTTGTGTTTGTGTTTCTGTGTGTTTGTTTGCTGCGCACACACCGCACCACACAGGAGCGGCGCTACGCTAACAGATGCTACTCCGCCGGGCCGGACCTTGGCCTTGAATAGAGATGTCTTCCTCGGTACTTTCACTGCCATGGGAAATATATAATATATGCTAGTATGGTTATTACCAGGCAAACAGATGCCGCGGGGGCGAGAACGGAGGCTAATTGTAGACGTAGTTTTTTTATATCGCTTTCCACTAACTAAACAGGCATATATTGCGAGGGTTTATGTGGTGTCTTAGACCGCGCTGCTGACACCAAGGACTCCAACGTGTATATACACAGTAATATATCAGTATATATACTGTATATATACTGTATATATACAGTATATATACAGTATATATAGTGCCGTTGATAGGCGCGTACTTTCAGGCTCGACTCCACGGACACGTTTTCTCTGCTCTAATACTTTAATAACTTTCTTCAATACGCAGACCTTGAGAGAACACGATTCGGGGGTTTATAATGGAACACCGCTTCACTACATACGTGGACCAACATCGCGGCCTCGGTAATCTCCTCATCTATTGATCTGACTTCCACACAATCTATTCGGGTATTTGAAGTCATCTTTTAGCACTGAATTACCGATGAACTGTTGCTATGTTATATATTACAATGGGGGGGGGGGGTTTCAAACCAAGTCAGCACACAATAGAATGTTTCGTATTTTCCACTGCAAAGATACCAGGAAGGTGTTCGTCTTATTAGCTCTTAATATCTTCTTCATATTATTACTATTACAAGCGATATTACTTACGATGAACTTCGATCGGCCACCCGAATCCATCGTTCAGTCGTCTACGTGGCGGCGGCGGCGGCCGGGGGGGAGGGCCGGGGGGGGGGAGACGAGAGGACTCGTTATTTCGGCGGACGAGGCGAACAGCGTGAAGGAGACGGGGAACCAAAGCCGGAAGGAATCTACCAAGCGTTGTTGGTTGTTAGGAGATGTGTAGCCAAGCGCCGGTACGAAACGCTGGTTCAAAGTAAAAAGGGTTAAAAATAAAAACATGCGGTGTGACTGATATAGATGGATTCCTTTCCTTTCCCAGAAAAGAAAAAAGAAATCTCGTGCATTTGTGTAACTGTGACTCTCTCTCTCTCTCTCTCTCTCTCTCTGTCTCTCTCTCTCTCTCTGTGTCTCTGTCTCTCTCTCTCTCTCTCTCTTTCTCTCCCCGCCACCACATTCATCCCATCCCTTAGGTCCTCTTATGGTAAACTTGCATCATTATTTCCCGCCGACACAGAGACTCGATGCGGGCGGTCTGAACCTGCGACGCTGGCTGACAACAATCAATCACCTTGAGCGATTGGATCATTTTTATTTTCTATTACGCATTCACCCTTTTTCTTTGTCTCTCTCTCTCTCTTTCACACACACACACACACACACAACACGCTCTCCCTGTCTGTCTGTCTCTCTCTCTCACTCTCTTTCCCACTTGGATCCATTTTGCCCGAGCGCTGGTTCTCGGAGGCCCACCCGCAGTGCTGTGAGTTCCGAGCACCCAGGCGTGCCCTTGAGTTCTGTTTCCGCAGTATCCTAGACCGGGGTGATGTGGGGATGTTGGTGCGGAAGACGGGGTTTTTGTCCCACCCACAACACCAAGCCGTCATCACAGGCACGACGCGTACCAGTTCCCCTCCATATAGTTCCGTAGATCTTAAACATAATTCATATAATCTACATGGGTGACTGTTTAGAGGCATATCCCCCCTTTTTCCGGGTTATTCATCAACTGACTGTAATGTTAAAACTTACTTCACGGGGCGTTTTCAACTGTACCTTTCTGATAACTTCGGAGAAAATCAATTTTTAAAAAAACGCTGACGCTGATCTCCACAATCATCATCATCCCCTTGATAATTGAATGCTTAAAATAAAACCAACACCATGTGTTACACAACAAGACATGAAAAGAATTATGATTATGATTCATGCGGCAAGGCGGGCCAATCAACGCGGAGCTGTGAAATCATCCGGCGACGTCTTCATAATGAGCGTGCCAGAGTTCACACAGATTAGGAAGATTAGGAGCATCCACCAAAACCTGCTTAACATAATCTCAGCTCAGCTTTTTTTTTACACGCCGAGAGTTGACTTCTGCTGCAACCTTGCCACCTGTTTACTGCCTGTATCTACTACGCCTCTGTCTGTCTGTCCGCCTCACACATATGCATACTTCTAACACACACACACACACATTTCACGCGCATACATTTGCCTCGTGCATGCATGTGTACATGTACGTGTGTGTGTGTGTGTGTGTGTGTGTGTGTTTGTGTGTGTGTATGTGTGTGTGTGTGTGTGCACGCATAACTTAAACCCACGTATCTTTCTTATCGTGCTTGCAGCCAAGCTGTTGAATAACATCCCAATCACAATGTCTGCTTGTATGGCCTCTATAACGACGCCGCCGAACGCAGATGGCAAGGAATCACCCCGCTAATAGCTCTATTTACCACTCTCTGTGTGCATGACGTGTGTGTACGTGTGTGTGCGTGTGCATATGTGAGTGTGTGCGTGTGTGTGTGGTGTGGCTGTACGGTTGTGTGTGTGTGTGTGTGTGTGTGGTTGTGTGTGTGTGTGTGTGTGTGTGTGTGTGTGTGTGTGGTTGTACGGTTGAGTATGTGTGTGTGGTGTGGTTGTACAGTTGTGTGTGTGTGTGTGTGTGTGTGTGTGTGTGTGTGTGTGTGTGTGTGTGTCCTTGTGTTTGTGTGTTGGTGTAGCTGGTGTTGCCAGAGCCGGACTTACGGCTCTGGCAACACCAGCTACACCAACACCCCCCCCCACCCCCTCTCCCTCCGGTCTGACCGGTATAATCTGCATCCTGGGGCTCACTGGTGTCTGCATGGCATGATGATGATGATGATGATTTTTTTTTATGATGATGCAGAATGCATTTGGCTTCACTCAACAGCTTCTACAGCAACTCTCCTCCAACACGTCACCAGAAGACAGCAGGCCTGGGAAGAGGGGAAACCTACAAGGCAGAGGAGGAAGAGGAGGAGGAAGAGGAGGAGTAGGAGAATGGTGGCCAGGTGGTGACGGCATGGTGGTGGTGACGGTGGTGGTGGCGGTGGCGGTTGTGGTGGTGGTGGTGCTGGTGCTGGTGGTGGTGGTGGGGGTGGATGCAGGCTCCATTTATTTCACACCTCCTGCTGTTTTGTGACGGGTGGGGGTGGCGACGATGGCGGCGGTGGAGGAGTAGGAGGAGGAGGAGGAGGAGGAGGAGGAGGAGGAGAAGGTGGAGGGCTACGTGTGCTGCAGGCATGTTGCGTGAAATAAAAGATCGGAGCGACTTGGAATGTTACGAATCATTTGAAATTCCCCCCCCGAAACGCCACGTCCAGCTCAACACTCTCCTGGTGTGAGCAGAATCTCTCCTTCTGCAAGCTAGGGAGGAACAAAAAATTATAAACTCAATAAAAGTTTCTCCTCTGGTGTACGTGGAGTCAACCATCTGGGTTTGCTAATTAGCACGGTCTATATGTAGCGCGGCGGACGGGTACAAATCTGCCGTTTCCTTGCATCGGACGAGTGAAAACATGGACAGGACTTTTAATTTTGGGCTTTTTGCTCCGCAGCCAATTACTGCCTCCCTCTTACTCTTGGAGTGTTGCCGTCTCTTAGGGGGGGGGGGGGGGCTGGGGGGTTCTGAACACTCGGAACACTTTGCTTTTCCAAGCTAACTTTCCTTCTTTCTTTGTTTCCTTCCTTCCTCCTAACTCCATTTCCCCTCCTATTCTCTTGTTTCCCTTTGTGATTACCCATGTTGCTTTCACACTCACACCCCGCATGGGCTCTCTGGCACACACACACACACACACACACACACACACACACACACACACACCATCACAGCCAACACACTTTTAAATTGTTTCATTAACCTTCCAGTCTTCTCCCTTGACCCGGTCACATCACCAAAACAGTCCAGCGAGTGGAAAAACCGCTTAACTGCCTCACTTTTGATCCGTGAGTACAGACCCCCTCCCACACACACACACACACACACACACACACACTTACACACACGCCCCCCGTAGTTGTCTACTACCAATCTATCGCTATCGGCGTTTGTATGGTTTTTTTCATGTGACAGGTTCAATCCCGTACACTTCACTACGTTTCCCGTTTGTCAGCCACAGCCCGGGCCACAGTTCGCCGGTTAACGGTTTCAATTAACGTTTTTCGGCGCAAACACACCGCAGCCCTGGAGCTCCGGGGGGGGGGGGGGGGGGGGGCCGCCATTTGGCCAATTACTCATCTCCTCTCACCAACTGTTTCTAATGCATAACTCCCTCCGTCTGAATTACACGTGGAGTTTCAGATAACGCACCGAGCGTCGGGGGGAGAGATCTTTTTTTACAGGCCGGCGGCCGAGGGGTAATTTCGGAATATATTTCCCCCGGGTCAATGTGAGGATCGGATTTGTAGGTATTCATTCACAACAAAGTCTGGGTTTGATGCAAAACAGGACGTGAGTTCTTCCCGGGCACTTTATTATTGTGATTATTATTTGTTTAATTTGGTTATTTCAGAGTCTAGCAGATTCCGTTCATTTTTAAACGGAATATCCACCGTCGAGGGATAACGGGCACGTCGCAGTATCGCGGCTTTGAAAGGAAACGCAATTTCTTTGAGGTGTGTGTTTTGAGTTCTTGACCTTGTCACTGGTTGATAAATGGGAGTTAAATGAAACGCTGTATCTGCATGCTATTCGTTGCGATATTAACTTCAGTTCTACAGGGGTCACCTCATTTTGCTTCAGGCCTGTCACTTTCCTAATATAAATCAATGCAATCTGATGAAATAAAGGGACTTTCGTCAAATTGTCCACGTTACGTAACACATCACATGACTTGAAGGTAAACGTGCTCTCTCACCGTTGAACTCAGACAGCAAACCAGACTAAACTAATGCATGATGAATATGTTATGAAAAATAACTATTTATATATAAGCTGGGACATATAAGACATATAAGCATATAAGCATATAAGCATATAAGGAACATATAAGCTTCTACGCCATATAGATACATGATGTAAGCCCTTGTATAAAGTCTCTTTGTACGTCAGAGACAGCTAAGTTAAGTTAGCATTTGCTAGGCCATGCTATTATCCTTTAGTTGTCTTGCATGTCCACTTTCCCCCCCATAGTGTATTACAAATGAACTTGGCCCTTCCCACCATGGGTGGCTTCAGCCCGTGGCCAGTCCTTAACTCCCTCTCTATGGTCACTCCTATCACCGTTACTCTTATTTACCACCCACGATGTGAAAGTCTCCAGATAATAACCATGGACTCTCTGAAGATGCTTGGTAACTTCCCATGATTCTGTTCTATTAAAGGGGCCCTGTTATACCGCCAGGGTGTGAGCGTGATGAGCCATTACAAGCCGTTTCAAAACTGTCACTGACTAAAATTGTCATTGTGACGAAGTGACATCAACAAGCGGGGCGTGTCCACGTAGACTGTGTGCTCGACTAGATCAGACCACCAGCCTCCCCAAGCGGACGACTGTACCAACTCGTGAGCTGTTGTAATGGCTAATCACGCTCACCCCCACCGGTGGTATAATAGGGCCCCTTTTAATAAAGCACATTTAAAAGCAAAAATACTGAAACACATTTGTGTACATTTGTGTAAAACATTGCCCCAAACCGCAGAGATTTAGTTTGATAAAATATATTTTTTATTGACATGGCACATTGTTTCACATCGTAGTGATGAACACATTCTGCAGTGAAGAGACTAATCCGATGTATTTCTGTTACGATTGCGCTCCGTTTATATTTAGCATGTCTAGTGCAATTGGCAGCCGGGGGGGAGATAATATGCGAGGTCATTTAGCAATTATTGCAGCGCGTACGCTTTTGTTTTTGTTGTGCTTGTTCAGCCCCGGTGATTACTGGCATACTAAACAGAGAACGTGCATGCATGGAATTCTCAGCGCATATATTTTTTAGTCGTGAGTGCAAAACATCCTAGAGAGCGAGCGCCTGTGTTTTTTCTACCGAGCTCCATCAGCTGCTGGCCGTGACGACGTCGACGCCGGCTCCCTACTGACTCATGAGAGAACGTGGTCCTGTCCCAGTATTGCATTGCATTGTTGTGCCGGAAGGCTGCTAACACCGAGCATGGTGGCTGCGGATGGATGCGGTGGCTGGTGTCTGGGTACCAGTCGACGCCACGCAGGGACATCTCGGAGCACGTCCACCCCCCGTACACACACACACACACACACACACACACACACACACACACACACACACACATATATCAATACTTTTTTTTTTACTGTGGATCAATATAAGCGATATATTGTTTTTGTTCGGACACACACGCACAAACCACACACACACACACACATACATACTATTTAATTCATATACTGCATATCAATATATTGTATCTGTTCACACACACGTACACACATACTATGTCTATTTACATGTACTATAAATCAATATGTCAGTACATTCAATGTCTGCTCATAAACACACACACACACGCACACACACACACACACACACACACACACACACGCAGACACAGGTAAACAAGGACCACAAGGACAGGCTCTCTAGTGTCATCTACGTCTGAGTACTGATCAAAAAAGCGGTTTAGTATTCCGTTTCCCGACCCAGAACAAAAAGCCCTCGCACACGCAAGCCCTATGCTGGACTGTCAGTAGACTAAGATGAAAATCACCCTAATAAAGACTCAAGTCACTGTTAATATTAAGCGCCCTTGCTCCGCCCCGCCCCCCTCCTCCCCTCCCCTCCCCTCGCAAATGTGCAAATAAGCTGTTCTAGTCACTGAGTGTTAAAAGCAATGTATGGAGTCCGCCCGCTACCACGGCGACGACAACAACGACGACATTGTTGTTGGAGTTAAATCTAAAATGGCCGCCCGCACCCCAACCCCGACTCTACTCCAGCACCCTGGTGGTGTTCAGCGGGGAGGTGCTGTTGCTGCTGCTGTCGATCATGTTCCTCCTGGTGGAGACGACTCCGGCCGTCTTCTCCACTTTCCCCTTCTCCTTCTTCTCCTCGTCCTTCTCCGCCTTGTTCTTGCGGAAGCAGTACACGCCGTAGAGGCGGAACTTGCGGTCGGGGAAGCCCAGGTGCCGGACGCCCGGGTAGGGCCCGCCGCAGCGGGCGCGCGGGTTCACGATGGGGTAGCGGATGCTGCCGTCGGCCAGCCAGCCGGCCTCGCAGCGGTCCAGCAGCTGCAGGCGCCAGGCGGCGTACAGCTGGCCCACGCGCGCCGCCAGCGAGCCGTCGCGCACGCACGCCTTCAGCGCCTCCGCGTAGTTCACCTTCTTGAAGCGCTTCAGGAAGTAGACCTTACCTGGAGAGGAAGGAGGGGGGAGTGAGGGGGGGGGGTCTGGATTTATTATGCTTTATTATACGTGGATGACGGTGAGAAATAACAAGGAGAAATTGACAGAGAGACGAGAGTGAGAGAGAGAGAGTATACTTACTGACACACTATACTTGGTTATTTATCCATTACTGAGATGATTGGCACCTCATACTCTGTTTTATCTGTGTCTTGTTCCGTAATACTGTATATTTATTCATGTACTGCAGAGTTAGAGAGAGAGAGGAGAAGAGGAGAGAGAGGGAGAGTGACAGACCAGAAGAGAGAGAGGAACAGAGGGAGAGAGAGAGAGAGAGAGAGAGAGAGAGAGAGAGAGAGAGAGAGAGAGAGAGTAGAGCAGAGAGAGAGAGAGAGAGAGTAGAGGGAGAGAGAGAGAGGAGAGAGAGAGAGATAGAGAGAGAGAGAAGGAGAGAGAGGAGAAGAGAGAGAGAGAGGAGAGCAAGAGACAGACAGAGAGAGAGAGAGACAGGAGAGACAGACAGAGACAGAGAGAGAGAGACATACAGAGAGAGAGAGAGAGAGAGAGAGAGAGAGAGAGAGAGAGAGAGAGAGAGAGAGAAGAGAGAGAGGGTGTGTATGAACCAGGTGATGCTGACTTGCACTCCTCCTCCCCCTTCCCCCCCTCCCCCCCCCCCCCCCCCCCCCACCTCCTGCCATCGGTCAGCTTATCAAATCAACCACCAACCTCCATCTTGGCAGCTAATCAAAAGTAAACGGGTTTACAGTCGACACTCTAGACCTCGGCAGACCGCTCACTCAATATTGCTCTTAATCAACACCCATCTTTACATTCTCCTCGCCCCCCCCCCCCCCCACCCCCCCACCTCCTCCGCAGAGATTTCCGGGGGGGAAAAGCAATATGACTGAAACGGGGTATCATGATAGCCAGAGTTGTTTACGCCGTATCGAGCCAGAGAGCGGTTTCTTCGGGCGGAGGAGCCTGCCTGCCCGGGTATAATAGGGCAGCTGTTTCCATCCATCCCCACCACCACCACCACCACCACAACTACAAGCCACGGTAATTATAATAAATTGGCCCACCACCACCACCACCACCACCAGCAACCTCAGCCTCCTCATTGATTTATTTTTTCACTCGTCACTCGTGGCCGTTCAAAAGGGAAGGGCGCCATATTGTCTCGCGTTCCCCCGTCTCCCACCTGGGCCCGGGTTAAGGTGTCGGTTGCCGTGGACCGCCAAGGCCCCACCCCCCCTTCCCCCCCTCCCCCCCCCCACCCCGCTCCCAACCGGGGCTGTCCACAGTAATTAAGCCACAGGGGAACGCCGATGGACAGTCTCCTGCCATCCTTTCATGATGTTATCCGGCTTTCTCTGCCGAGTATACAGTAGTCCCCTCGCTAAATGCACCGGGGGTTTGGTGCAGTTTAGATGGGAGGGGCGGAAATAAAATGCTAAAATTGTAAAAAAAAGGAATCAATTTGGTATTTAAATGTGTTTAAAAGGGGGTGTTTAAAATGCAGTTTATACGATCCATAAATACGATGGGTTGGGGGAAATAAAATGCAAACATTTGCTTTTTATTGTGTTTATGTTGTAAATCAGTTTGGTGTGGAAGTGTGTAAAATATGGGTTTAGCTTTAAAATGCAGCGTGTCTGATCCACAAATTAGACGGGGGAGGAAATAAAATACAAATATTTGCTTTTTTATTGTGTTTTGTTGAAAATGTGTCATCAATTTGGTGTTTGGTTTTGGTGTAAAATGTATATCTTTCTAAACCCACAGAGGTGCTTAGAATTGTGTCTAAAGAATACGGTTTAAAGCCAACTACAGTATATTATTTTCTGCGGTCTTCATTGGCGTCGACATTTTTGGTGGAAGAAATGGCGGCAAATAATTCCACAGACAATATGTATTATATCAAATTTGCCAGAAGCAATATTGTAAGCTCACCTTGGCTTCGTTGGCCGGGTGATGTTAAGAAATGACTCGGGGCAAACCTTCATCCGCCATTCAAACAGCTAAACTAACTTCCAAACTTGGAGAGAAAAAAAACCCCAACATTTCGTTTCAGGGCCCCCAAAAAACCTGGAGGTGGAATGTGTGTGTGTGTGTGTGTGTGTGAGTTTTCTATCCTCCGTAGCTCGCACACACACACACCACACACACACATGCTCACACTCTCACACACACACACACACACACACACACACATTTGAAGTGAAAATTCAAATGATGTAATTCAAAGCGCTGGCAGATGAAAGCCCGGGCTCCGGCACCCCAGAGGACACACAGTGGTCCTGTATGAGCAGAGCAGAACCAACATGGCGACGGCGCCGCGTCTCTGCTCTCCGCACGCATGGCCTACGGCGTGAGCTACATCACAGGACAAGATCTGAAGCTCAGGCCCACCTCCCCTCCCCCCCTCCCCTCCCTCCCTCCCTCCCTCCCTCCCACCAACCCTCCCTCCCCTACAACCCACCCACCCAAACCCACCCACTCTGTGTGTGTCTAGAGCAGCCTCCTTGTTGTGTAGCGCGGAGGAGCAGCCCACCCACCCACCCACCCACCCCACCCATGTCCTCTCGTCTCGTCTCCCGCCTTTTAGTGGCTGTTTTGCGAACGCCAGATTCCGGACGTGTGCGAGCGATCGTGTCCACGGCTTACTTTGGACAAATTGGTGGCGGACACTTTAGAAGCGCTTTTAGATCTCTTTCTTTCTACGGATCAAAAGAAAGCTAACACTCCCGAGGCCTGATACACACAAGCGTGCAGACACACACACACACACACACACACATCATACACACACACACGCACACACACACACACACACACACACACATGCCCATGATAACTTTCTCCATCCACCTCTCTCTCTCTGTCTCTGTCTCTCTTTCCCCCTCTCTCTCTCTCCCCTCTCTCTCTCTCCCTCTCTCTCTCCCTTTCTCTCTCTCTCTCTCTCTGTGTCTCTCTCTCACCGTTGAGGTTGGAGGTGAAGCAGAAGGCGTCGTAGCGCTCGTCCTCTTTGTGCCGGTAGCCGTAGTTACGCACGCCCGCCGGCATGTCCTTGCGGCCACACTCGTCCCGGGGGTGGGAGATGGGGTACTGGACCGAGCCGTCCTCCAGCCAGCCCGCGTTGCACCAGTCCAAGCCCTCCAGCCAGGCCTGGGACACACACACACACACACACACACACACACAAGCACCATGTCTGTCATCTCAATGCAGCTCTGTGGTCCTGTGTCGCTCAACTGGCGGTGGAGCATGTTCCTGGAACACGGGTCCAGGGTCCAAGCTGAAGGCACAGTGTCCCCACATACCCGACATTTTGCGAAGACACGCGGCGGTTGAGACTCGACATGCTTCAGAACTTTTGCAGCGCTGCCTGCATTTATACTTCCACATTCCGCGTTAACGTGGGCATGAGGTCGACAACAAAAATGCTGAGGAATCGACGAGCCAAACCCGGGAAACGGAATTTGCGAGACCGATGAGATTATGTCGAAAAAGCCGTATGAAGGGGGGGGCGTGGTTTACTGTCAGCTTGTGAAACAGGGGGGGGAGCAGGTAATTCCTTGGATTGACACAGCTGTCGGGGGTGAGCATGAATATTGGAGTGCATATATTGACATGTGTTTGCTCTCCCCTCAGTAAGAGGCTGGGGAACGGATGAAGAAACAGCGGTCAACGTGAGACCGAGACCCCATAAACCGGGGTGGGAAATCGACCCGAGAGAATATTTGTGTTAACCGCTGATGGCTTGTGCGATCTTTATGTTAAATAAATTCCCTGCCACCACGACTCCCCGCTCTCCTTCTCAGTAGGGGCACCCCGAACAAAGCAAACTTCAAGTGGCGTTGTGACAAGTGACTTGCCACAGTCAAATCACTTGCCAAATACGCTGCACAATCATTAAAATGTACGGCTGAGAAGCGGTTGGCGTTGGGAGTGCAAACCAACTGAAAATCTTTCATTTCACCCGGTTTGCGTTCCGTTTTATCCGACAGTCTGTTCCCGCCGCTCGACCAAATCAGCAATCGCTCCCGACGTGTTCCTCTGCAGATGAAGGGGGCCGATGCGTTAAGCTGAGCTCCGGGAGGACTGAACGAACGTCTTTGCGTACGCGTGAGTCATCGTCGACCGCCAAAAGGGCCTTAAAAAGTGTACACTGCGCTCTCCATCGTGTAAGATGCTTTTGGATGAAAGTGTCCAGTAAATAAAGAAATCAGAAACAGCTTTATTGCCTTCGTTTTTTGCAAACGAGGAATGTGCTTCTGTGCAATCCAGTATAAATGGTAAGTGGATTGCATTTATACAGCGCTTTTATCCAAAGCGCTTTACAGTATTGCTTCACATTCTCCCATTCATACACCGACGGCGACGTGTCAACCATGCAAGGTAACAAGCAACACGTCAGCAGCAGTCCTTTCATGTCCTAGACAGGAAAGGACATGATGATCCATGCGACGCATATGCTAATGGCCCCGTATCTCTCACACACACACCACACACACACACACACACACACTTGACGTGACGGTGAGGGAGGATGAGGAGGGAACGGCGTACTCGCCTTGTGCAGCTGAGAGTGGGAGGCCAGGATAGCGTCCTGCTGTTTGCACGCATCCTCCGCCTGCTGGTAGTTCAGCTTGTAGCGGCCCATGCGGGGGTAGTAGGGAAACACCACTCCTGCAGGATCACACCGGTATAACAAATAAAGCGCGCCGCCTTAAAAACACTCAAATGACAGCTCGTATAGGGCCATCTATCTTTAAGGCGCCCGTGTTTTTTTCGAGGTGAAAGCCGGTGGCGTTTGTGACTTATGGCCCACAAACTGAAACTGAAACTGTAAGCGCACGCACACACACAGGCACACACACACACACACACACACACACACACACACACACACACACACTCACACGCCTACACACAGACATACACACACGCACACACACACACACGTGTATGTGTAAGCTCAGATCATGCTGCATGTTTGCTCATTAATTCTGGATGTCTTTTCTCTTGTAACCCGAGGGAGGGAGGAGGCTTGACCTTCCAGGTCGAGGTTGACGAATCCGGTGTCGTCCTCCATGTCGTTGGTGACCTCGCACTCGTAGCGGCCGTAGTCGGCCAGCGTGATGTTGTGGATGACCAGGGAGGCGTCGCCGGGCCCCGCCGCCTCCAGGGACACGCGGTCGCGGTACGAGCCGAACACACGCTGCTTCCTGCGCAACGGAATAAACGGACGCATTATCGGCCCATTATCTCCTCGGCGGGGGGGGGGGGGGGGTTCTGATGATGATGATGATTCAACGCAGATTGTTTTGGATTATTTCATTGTTTTAATTACACGCACATTAAGCGACTCCATTACAATTCGCGGAGGGGGGTGAAAGCAAAGATTTGTCTGTTCAGAGTAATGACGATTTTTTTTAGAATAATAATTATCTTTTGGTGTATGAGGTTTGTGAAAGAGAATCTCTAAGAATCGGTTTAAATCGCATTATCTCATAGAGTAAATGCATATGCTTAACCAACCAATGCACCTTACCTTATTATAATATGTTATGTATAGATGCAGTGACCTTGTTGAGGTGTTCTGTTGTTGTTGTTGTTGTTGTTGTTGTTGTTGTTGGTGCTGTTGTGTTGTGGTGGTTGTCGGTATTGTAATGCTTTGTCTGTTTGTGTCTCTGACGATTGCTGTGTGGCACATGATGCATCTATCTATCTATCTATCTATCTATCCATCCATCCATCTATCCATCCATCCATCCATCTATCCATCTATCTATCTATCTATCTACTGTATCTATCTACTGTATCTATCTATATATGCACTTACTTTCACTCACTAAACAAGCCATGATGACATGTATACAGTGATACAAGTGACAGCGCAGCAACTCAATATTTTGAAGAAAAACCGGAAAACACCAAAACATTCCAGACGCTGCCGTACCTTCCCAGGGACACGAAGACGTCCACGAACTGCAGGGCGTCCGTCACCTTGGTCCACTTGATGCGGACGCGGGACGGGTCGGTGCCCTCCGACTCGTGGTGGTACCGGCAGGGCAGGGTGATGGAGCCGCCGCGGTGGGTCACCACCTTGCCCGGCGCCGTTTGGACGATCACGGCGCCGGTGTCGTCCTCTGTGGCCCACAAGACAAGAGAGAGAGATACGGTCAGAGTTAGTAGCGTAGTAGGCGATCTGTTCTGAAATGGGTAGGCTGATCTAGCCACCATACAGCTAGGTGGACACGCTCCCATTTGTGATGTCAAGTGGGGGCCATTCCAACCAGTTTTTGTCATAGGGGCGATGTGAGGAGCAAGGTCTAGATCTAGTTTTTCTTTCTGTTCAACTGGAACACTTTTGTCCTATTTAAAGGACTCCCATTGTACCACCAGGTGTGAGCGTGATTAGCCATTCCAAGCCGTTTCCAAAACCACTTGGAATGACCCCACTTGACATCACAGGTGGGAGCTGCTTGGATTGGCTAATCACGCTCACGCCCGGCGGTATGTCTCCTTTAAACCAATGAGCTTAAATCTTCACATTTTATCACACGGTATTTCCCAGAACATGTTAATGAATTAATTAGTTAACTGTGTGTGTTTAGCTTTTCGCGTGTGTGTGTGTGAGGACCCAGTTCCGATATGAAAGAAGCGAGCAGGAGAAACGCTCGTACGACACATCATTATGACACAGATACTTAACAGAGATGTAGTTCATTCGATTCGTTGTGAACAAAATGAAAAGGCTGAATAATTGCACTGTTTAATTTTTGGTGCTCGATTTTTAAGGGGGGAATCGCTCGCAAATGTGATTGATGCCGTCAAAATACACTGCGCGCTTTTATTGCACTGTCACATTAAGCCATGGGCATTAATTAAGCACATTGAAGTTGTTTTATTGCATTAATATTGAGAGCGTTTCCCTATTCATGTGCTCTGGTGTACGGCACTTTGTCTTTCTGAACACGCCACGTGCCTTCAATGAATCCTCCATCTTTAGGCTCTTCTTAGGCCTTTTCACCACACTCCGATTCAACAGTGTGTGTGTACGTGTGTGTGTGTGTGTGTGTATATTGCTGTTTGGCTGTGATGCCTGGATCCAGCGGTCCTCCTACTAGTGTCTACATTCTGATATTTGTGAGACTAGAGTCTAACGGCAAATACTCATTTACTGCTCCAGCCATTTGAGAGCTGCCAGGGGCTGTGTGGCTCAAAGTGGCCTGACAGACAAGAGAGAAGACAGGCACACACAATTACACCTCTCTGCCGCATATTGTTCTGCACAAGTTCCTCACCTCAGAGCAATTACGAGGACAACAAGGTCCGCGTAAACACAACTTTTTAAGACGTCTCCACGCCGAAGGCAAAGTGACAAGCGCTGCGCGGTGACACATCGACTTTGCGGGGCCGTAAACAATTATCCACCATTTCTTGATTTGGTTATTGATTTCTCTCGCTAACTGCCGGTTGGTTTTCTGAGAGTGAAAGAGAAAGTAGCAGGAGGGGGGGGGCCGCGGGGAGTAGGGGGGAAGGATGTGTGTGTGTGTGTGTGTGGGCGGGGGGGGGGGGGGGGGTAGTACCAAGACGCTGCACCGCTCTCCTCCATCCCCTCTCTATCTCCGCCGGCAGGGAGGTCATGCCGAGGGTCAAGTTGGGGAATGAACAACGTCGCGATCAATAGCGCTTTGGCCTTGGAGGACACGAAGGTCCACGGCAGGTTGGTCATCTGTTGAAAGAGTGCAGTGTTCATTATATATACACTGTGTGTAACAATAATACTGTAGTACAAGCCCATAGCACAAGTTATAAGGGGATTTTCCGGAGGGGGTGGGGCGGCGCAGCGAGAACAGAGTGCCCTCTAATTATAACACATCACAGCCTGAATTAAATTGAGGCCATCTAATGACATCAAGAAATAAAACATCTTCTATATGAAGGGCAATGTTTGACAGCAGGGTGGTTGGATTTCATGAACAGTGAACATTTTCCAATCATGAAAACAACACCACTATTGACAAGAGCAAGACCCAAACATAAGACACACTGTATGTTTCAATATGCAACATATAGAGTCGATGCATAGGCTCATCAATACCACAGCCTCAATATCCTAGGTTGAATTTAATTGCCATCAATTATGCACTTTACTCCACTTCTGTCTGTCTGGAACACACGGCCCTTGCAGGATGCTATGTTTGTATGCCCATGTTTTGCAACGCACATTGCATGCATTGCGTTATTTCATCACAATAGGCTGACTTACTTGCTGACTATTATTATAAATGCATGCATGTAAATATAAATACAATAAAAAAAGACTGCATGACAAGAAGCATTCACGTTGTTGTTTCACACTGACTTACCATCAAATAATAGACTGCCTGTCTAGTTGCTTGTTTGGACGGAAGGAGGAGAGGATGCTGTTGGCTTTCACTGTCCCATCGCAGTTTCCTCGCACTGCAGCGGATTCAGTGGCGCTGGTGCGTCTGCGGGTCCTGCGGTCCGGCGATGACGCAGCGGCGTTTGCAGCGTGCAGCCAGTGGAGCAGCAGTGGAAATGCAACCGGAGCGAATATTATATTTATATATATATATGTATATATATACAGTATATAATATTACATTATAGTTTATTGATCGTGCTTATGAGTACAGTGCAGTGCCGTGATGCACACAGAAGCCCGTGTCATGAGTGTATTTTTTTATTATGACGAGATGAGATGAGTCTATAGATCATTTGCATTATTGTTGTGCACTAGAATGTGGATTAAATGGAGGATATGTGCAATTGGAACAGAGACGGGGTGTTTTCTTTGCAATTATGCGACTAGAAAGTTTAAAAGGTTGTCTGGGTCCCAGTGAGATTTGAACCGGCGACCCTTGGTTTTACAAGAGCGGCGCTCTAAACGCAGTCGTTCACGCCACTCGTTGCGCAATGTGTGCTGAATCTCGCTTCTTTTTTTAAATGACGGAGAAATTGCTCATATATATATAATACACACACACACACACACGCACACACACACGCACACACAATCAACTGCGAATACAAGTCATTCATATACATTCGTGTCATAACTTTATATTTTGTAAAAACACCCACGCTAAGCATCACGGGGGATTAGCTCAAATGGTAGAGCGCTCGCTTAGCATGCGAGAGGTAGCGGGATCGATGCCCGCATCCTCCAAACGAAATTTAGTTTTTCCGTACAATTTATTTTTTGTACATTTCTACGTTTCTATCCACACTGAAGACGCATTGCCGTTTTCACAATTTTGCTTTTTGTTAGTTATGATCCCAAAGTGTCATCATAGCCTACTAGTGCATCATCAGGGGACTTAATAATAATCTAGAGTCCACCAACTAACTGTGTCTGTAGTCCATCACGGATAGAGATGAGGTGAAATAGTGAAATAGATGTTGATGTCAAACTTACACTGCGCGCTTTTATTGCACTGTCACATTAAGCCATGGGCATTAATTAAGCACATTGAAGTTGTTTTATTGCATTAATATTGAGAGCGTTTCCCTATTCATGTGCTCTGGTGTACGGCACTTTGTCTTTCTGAACACGTCACGTGCCTTCAATGAATCCTCCATCTTAGGCTCTTCTTAGGCCTTTTCACACACTCCGATTCAACAGTGTGTGTGTGTACGTGTGTGTGTGTGTGTGTATATTGGTGTTTGGCTGTGATGCCTGGCTCCAGCGGTCCTCCTACTAGTGTCTACATTCTGATATTTGTGAGACTAGAGTCTAACGGCAAATACTCATTTACTGCTCCAGCCATTTGAGAGCTGCCAGGGGCTGTGTGGCTCAAAGTGGCCTGACAGACAAGAGAGAAGACAGCACACACAATTACACCTCTCTGCCGCATATTGTTCTGCACAAGGTTCCTCACCTCAGAGCAATTACGAGGACAACAAGGTCCGCGTAAACACAACTTTTAAAACGTCTCCACGCCGAAGGCAAAAGTGACACATCGACTTTGCGGGCCCGTAAACAATTATCCACCATTTCTTGATTTGGTTATTGATTTCTCTCGCTAACTGCCGGTTGGTTTTCTGAGAGTGAGAGGTAGAGGGGGTGGGGGCCTGCGGTGTGTGTGTGTGTGTGTGTGTGTGTGTGTGTGTGTGTGTGTGGGTGGGGGGGGGGGGGGGGTAGTACCAAGGACGTGCACCGCTCTCCTCCATCCCCTCTCTATCTCCGCCGGCAGGGAGGTCATGCCGAGGGTCAAGTTGGGGATGAACAACGTCGCGATCAATAGCGCTTTGGCCTTGGAGGACACGAAGGTCCACGGCAGGTTGGTCATCTGTTGAAAGAGTGCAGTGTTCATTATATATACACTGTGTGTAACAATAATACTGTAGTACAAGCCCATAGCGCAAGTTATAAGGGGATTTTCCGGAGGGGGTGGGGCGGCGCAGCGAGAACAGAGTGCCCTCTAATTATAACACATCACAGCCTGAATTAAATTGAGGCCCATCTAATGACATCAAGAAATAAACATCTTCTATTTGAAGGGCAATGTTGACAGCAGGGTGGTTGGATTTCATGAACAGTGAACATTTTCCATCATGAAAACAACACCACTATTGACAAGAACAAGACCCAAACATAAGACACACTGTATGTTTCAATATGGACATATAAGAGTCGATGCATAGGCTCATCAATACACAGCCTCATATCCCAGGTTGAATTTAATTGCCATCATTATGCACTTTACTACACTTCTGTCTGTCCTGGAAACACAGGCCCTTGCAGGATGCTATGTTTGTATGCCCATGTTTTGCACGCACATTGCATGCATTGCGTTATTCATCACAAAATAGGCTGACTTACTTGCTGACTATTATTATAAATGCATGCATGTAAATATAAATACAATAAAAAAAGACTGCATGACAAGAAGCATTCACGTTGTTGTTTCACACTGACTTACCATCAAATAATAGACTGCCCTTGTCTAGTTGCTTGTTTGGACGGAAGGAGGAGAGGATGCTGTTGGCTTTCACTGTCCCATCGCAGTTTCCTCGCACTGCAGCGGATTCAGTGGCGCTGGTGCGTCTGCGGGTCCTGCGGTCCGGCGATGACGCAGCGGCGTTTGCAGCGTGCAGCCAGTGGAGCAGCAGTGGAAATGCAACCGGAGCGAATATTATATTTATATATATATGATATATCTTCACAGTATATAATATGACATTATAGTTTATTGATCGTGCTTATGAGTACAGTGCAGTGCCGTGATCCACACACAAGCCCGGTGTCATGAGTGTATTTTTTTATTATGACGAGATCGAGATGAGTCTATAGATCATTTGCATTATTGTTGTGCACTAGAATGTGGATTAAATGGAGGATATGTGCAATTGGAACCTGAGACGGAGTGTTTTCTTTGCAATTATGCGACTGGAAAGTTAAAAAGGTTGTCCGAGGTCCCAGTGAGATTTGAACTGGCGACCCTTGGTTTTGCAAGAGCGGCGCTCTAAACGCAGTCGTTCACGCCACTCGTTGCGCGATGTGTGCTGAATCTCGCTTCTTTTTTTAAATGACGGAGAAATTGCTCATATATATATAATACGACAACACACCACACACACACACACACACACACACACACACACACACACACACACACACGCACACACAATCAACTGCGAATACAAGTCATTCATATACATTCGTGTCATAACTTTATATTTTGTAGAAACACCCACGCTAAGCATCACGGGGGATTAGCTCAAATGGTAGAGCGCTCGCTTAGCATGCGAGAGGTAGCGGGATCGATGCCCGCATCCTCCAAACGAAATTTAATTTTTCCGTACAATTTATTTTTTGTAAATTTCTACGTTTCTATCCACACTGAAGACGCATTGTCGTTTTCACAATTTTGCTTTTTGTTAGTTATGACCCCAAAGTGTCCCGTTAGTCCCCCGGTAGACATCATAGCCTACTAGTGCATGGATGCATCGTCAGGGGACTTAATAATACTCTAGAGTCCACCAACTAACTGTGTCTGTAGTCCATCAAGGATAGAGATGAGGTGAAATAGTGAAATAGATGTTGATGTCATGAACCTTCAACACCATGTGACACTAGTACGCTATTTATTTTATTTATTTATTTGAAACAATCCCCCTCTTTCGTCATCCGTCAGCCGTCGGCCATTGCAGCAGGCCCCATGTGTCGGTGAGAGAGAGGGTGGCGACAGTGCAAAGATAATAATACGTCGTTTAGATCAATATTATGACGATCACTCAGAACGTCGTTTTGTTTTGTTGCAGAATATGCGACAAACTGGGTCACGCGTCGTCACACACACCAGGAAACACTGTTGGACATTCCGTGTTTACATGCTGAGCGACGTAATTAAATGCCAGCACAGGGTTAGGTACTAATTATAAATGGCGGCACTGTAAGTAGTAGTAGTAGTCGTAGTAGTAGCCTATTATTTTGGTTTGGTTGGGCTTTGATTGGACACTGCGTCTCCCAGAAATGTCGTGCAGGAGACTGCTCCATACAGTTTGTGTTCTGAATCTAAAGCATTGCTTCAATGATCTTTTTTCGATGCAGAGCCTGTATAAAATAACGTGAGGATAGTCTACCACTCCCGTCTTAAACACTGTGCCAGACAGATGAGAGGGCATTGTGTGACAGAGAGGGAGGCAGAGACGTTTAGAAAAGAGAATAAATGGAAAGACCTCAAGCACATGGCTGATTAAATGTGTCCATAAGGGGCGGCGGTAGCTCAGGATGGTTGCTGTTTCGATCCTCGGGCTGTCGAGGTGTCCCAGAGAACGTCGCCACCTAACCCTAACTGCTCCTGACGTGTTGGTTGTTACCTTGGATGGTTGGGTCCGCCGTCGGTGTATGAATGGGTGAATGTGAGGCAATACTGTAAAGCGCTTTGGATAAAAGCGCGATATAAATACAATCAATTTACCAGTGGGAAGGTAAGAGATATAAAATGGCATTTTTTGTGACAGACAACTAGAATATCATAGAATATCATCTACCACAGTTTACTTTGCAACCAACATTCTGTGGATGCATTGATGCAAACACCTTTCCGTGGTCGAAAGGAAATCGAGGAAGATGTTAGTTGGATCGTATCAGAGTCTTCTTCCTGTTTAAATTGAGAAGAAAAAAAAGAGCTCTTTCAGGTCGGATGGCACGTTACTGTGTTCACCCGAGGACGTACACGTGACTGACAGCACTCGGTGGTAGAGAGATAGACATCTTCCAGGGCACACTAACAAGCCTCTCTGCCCAGCGCTGCACAGTGACGATAAGTGGCAGTCGCTGAAGTGGACAGGACTGTTCGTCTTTGGCTAAAGCCTTGGTCCCTTTATATACACACACACACACACACGCACACACACACACACACACACACACACACAGACACACACACCAGGGCAGTAGTACTCGAGTACAGTCTTGGTCTTTTGATGCTCTTGTCTTGGACTCTGAATTAACTTGACTTGGTCTTCAATCGGTCTCGAAACAAATTGGTCTCGGAAGACTTGTTCTGAGAAGAGACCAAGGCTGCGTTTGAAATTGCATAGCTCCTTTATATTCTGACTTTTATACATTTTTAATGGCTGCGGTACCATTCTAGTAAAGTAATGGGGTACTATGTTATGAACATAAACAAGCTGCCTGTGCCTACAATGAATGTTGTACTCCAAATACGCCTTCAGAAACATTCCTTTTCTAGTTAAGGCAATCGATATAATGATGATGCCACATGGTCTTGGTCTGGAATCAGACTTGTATTTTTGCAGTCTTGGTCCCCTCAGTCTTGAATCGAATTTGATTCACCACTGTGACTCCACCTGGACTTGGACTGGACCAAGATAGTCTCGACTACAGCCCTGACACACACACACACACACACACACACACACACACACACAAACATATTCTATCATTTTCACACCACAAACACACTCTCACATACACACACATTTACATTTAGGGCTTTTATCTAAAGCAACTTACAAAAAGTACATTTGTCGACACACACACACACACACACACACACACACACACAAACACTCAATAAAAGAGAACCACCAAACTGTTGAGCAAAATATTCATTTATTTAGACATTTGGAATATGGCACAAGAGCAGCCATCATTGCACTCAGTTCACCTCTCTCATCAGCACCATCCTGGGCATCCTTCCATGTAACGGTCACCCAAGAACCCGAGCGATTATTTATCTTTGTATTTGGTGTCTTTCTCCTCGCTGTTTGGCAGCCCCGTCTGCCCCGGGAAGGGAGCGATCTTCAGGAAGAAGTAGGGGTTACTGTGCACCCGCACGGCCACCAGGATGGGGACCAGGGCGTACAGGAGGTTGCTCAGCAACACGCACCACAACGTGTCGCTGGGCACCCGGAACGGAGCCGAGGTGCGTGGGTGGAGGGACCCCCCGATGTGAGCCCACTGACACTGAGGGGAGAGAGAGAGAGAGAGAGAGAGAGAGGTTCAATTATGTCAAACACATACAAGTAAACGGGGAACTGCAGTTTTTGTACAAAAAGCACTACAAAATGTAGCCTACATTTCTCAACCAAAATATGGAAACTCCCACCTGCTCCTTAATGACCAATGTACCCAAATTCCCCCATGAGTCACTTTGGATTAAATTGTCTTTGCTAAAATCATGAATCAGTAGGGCTGTCAGGTAACATTTATCTGATGAATTAAATATTTTGTCATTAATTCATCGCATATTTAATAGCCTCTGCTAGCCTGTCCTCGACCACCGAAATTGGCCTGCAGTCGATTCCATTTAGTGATTGAGTTGGTTCATTCTGTCACAGGTAGATTTATGGTCCTTTTACATCAGGCACGAAAATAAATCTTGGGTATGTCTTGGTGTGCATTTGGAGCTTCCTTTAAATCATCCATGTTTTGAAGACGTGAGGAGAAAGTCTGCATACCGTCATGTGATTCAAAAGCGACGTACATTCGACTTACCGCCGTGCATGTAAGGTTTGTAGCACTGACCGAGATTAATGATCAATACATACATATAACAGATAGCATAGTTATAGGTCCATGGAATGTAGTTTACCACTACGGACTAAAAAGGATTGAAAAAGCAATGAAGGTCGGGTTTGTCTTGTTCCAGTGTGGACAAGCGTGGAGAGAGAGAGAGAGAGAGAGAGAGAGAGAGAGAGAGAGAGAAATACTGATGCATTATCCACCGCTGTGGATCGCAAGTAGAGACACATCACTCCTGACAGGTACATTCCCTGGCGCATTTAAGGACAAGCGGCACACTGCTATGAAGAAAGAGCCACGGAAAAAAAAAAAAAGCCATCACACAACAACCCAGCCGTTGATGGGTTGCATTACAGACCAGTGTCCCTCCTGCCCTCCCCGTCCAAAACACTTTGTGTCGTGGAGTGTAGACGGATGCCCCGGCCCGGTGGCATCCGCGCGTCGCTATGCTTAAACAAATGTATATCAATCTCCTACAGAATAATCACCCGCGTTCCAACCAGACTGAACTCGGACTGCGGTCACTGCACAGAACCTTCCTTAGGCCGTGTCCTCCACACACCAGATAAATGTGTAAATTATTATTTATGGTTATTTTCCTCTCACTTTCAGGCCTTCCGTCGAACATGGGCTGGCACCGCCCCCAGCCCCCCCCCCCCCCCCCTTCAGAAAAAAAACTGAGCAATCTGGACATGCTGTTCTTGCATTTCCGTGACCAGTAACCATCTATCTGTAGCCACAAACAGTGTTTTTTTGACAACGCTGGTGAAAACTTTAGAATGACCACAAAAATAATTGTGTTTCTACATTTGCCCAGCGTCGTGTGGACATTCCCTGAGTCAACGTTGTGGACAATTGGCAGTCAACAAGATCCATCAGCAAGTCAGTGTTTTTCCCCATTCGTCTGCCTTCAAACACAGTCAGTCAGGCGTCAGGTCCTCATGTCCCCTGAACACGAACACGGTGTCACAGCCAACAGCCAGCAGCCAGGGACTGTAAAACAGGCGGTAAAAAAAAATAAAAGAAAGCTACTTAAAAAGTTCAGGCTGATACTTGATCAGCGTACTTCTTTAGCTTTCACTCTATCGTACAACACCGGGGCGATCAGGCGGCCATCTTGCCCGGGCCGCGAGTCATTTCACGGCTGGGCTACCGCCACACTTTACTAGTCTGGCCCGGCCCGCTCCCCCCCCGCCCGCCAGCCAGCCAGCCAGCTAGCCAGCCAGCCAGCCAGCCAGCCCGGCGCTCGCACGATGTTAACACTACATCTACAGGTGATTGGAAAATATACTGCGGCACGTCTGGTATGCAGCCAACCCGAGCGTGTGTGTGTGTGTGTTACACCGCTGCCCGGCTCGCTCCGTGGGGCCCACTGCTAGTCGCTGTGTCCTGTGTCCCATAGCACACACACACACACACACACACACACACACACATTGCATCATTCATCATTCATACCGGGTGAATATAAACTATGCGCTCCGCTATCCTACTCCTCGCTATATCCTCACTATCGGAGTTTCTTTGGAAACTTGGTTGTGGGTTTATACTTCAATGTGGATTATGTGCCTTGGCTGTTCTTACCCTCACTTGGAGGTTGCTATGATAAAAGCTGTGGATAAATGTGATCTCATTATTACTTTTTAACCTTAATTCACTTGTACATTTACCCTTTTCACATGTACATTTCCCAGACTTCCCTGAAATATTGATTTGCTTGCCTGCCCAATTGATTGGACAAAATTGTTTTATTTCCACAGCCCACGAGGCCCACAATTGACCAACTTCTTGTCTCTTTTCGACATAACCGTTAGTCTATGGAAAAGATTGCTTTGCAGAGAGTGTGCACGCCCGTTGCATAGACAGAGTGAGGACTCGCTCCAGGTGTCGCTCTTTGAAATAGAGTTCAGAGCCGAGGGATATTTAAGAAACTATACCACCGGGTGTGAGTGTGATTAGCCATCGCAAGCCGGCTACCGTCTAGTGACATCACAAGTGGGTTCGTCCACCTGGATGTACGCTGACTAGATCGGTTTACCCATTGGTACAGTCCACTGGGTAGGCTGGCAGACTGATCCAGTCATCAAACATCTCGGTGGATATTCCCACTTGTGATGTCACTGCTAGACGTGAGTCACATGGCAATTGTGCAGTTTTTTTGTGTTTTGTTTTATTCACGTGCTTTTTTTACCCTGCCCCTCACCCGGAGTTGTCGGCCATTTTGTAGTTTGTTCTTCTGTTAATTCCCGCCTTGTGTGTTTTCTCGCCTTTGCGATCGTCTTCACCTGTCCCTCGTTAGCTCTGCCCAATCGCCTGTCTGCCCTGTTCTATAAACACAGTTCTATCCGTATTCATGTTCAGTGTTTGTATGGGTTCTCTGTCGGACCCTTGTTGCATTGGTGGCATTCATGCGATCCCCTGTATTCTCATGTTCCGGTCGACCAGCCTGCGTTTGGGTCCTTTCCCCCCCCACCTACTGTACCTCTTTACCGCCCCCCGTGACATTACCTGGGTCACAGCCCCCGCGAAGAACACCGTCCAGTCTGGCATCCACGTGCACCCGGGCTTCAGGAGACCGTAGACGGACGCCCCCAGCAGCGGCAACCCGTAGAAAAGGAAGTGCAGCATCTGCAGCAAAACACAGCAGCAGGACGGCGATAAGGTAGGGCTGGGCTAGTGGGCTTCATATGGATATTATATAGATGTCAGACAAAATGAGACGAGATATCGCTTTAGATTTCGGATATCCTCTCCTCGTGGTTATAAATTGTTCACTGGTTACGAAGGCCGTGTTACAGTAACACGATGCAACCTTCTGAACTTACCAGGCTGTTCTGGTGAGGTCTTATTATATTTCATATCTAATTCATTTATATTGAGGAGTATACAAAATAGGCTTCACCGTGTGGTTATTTTATATTAGACTATATATTTTTTTAATGACCATGCTATAGTGGTATACAGTATATCGATATCATCATCACAAATTACCTATATATCAGGATAGAAGATTTGGGCCGTTATCACCCAGCCCTACAGTAATGTCAAAACAACCACAGTAGCAAATGTCTGTTAACTTGTAATATTTGGACCGATGAATGCACGATGAATCGGATCAACGGAACTCAAAGCTCAAATTAAAAATTCTAAATAATCTGCTGAGAATTCTTGGTCACAACACCATGGAAACAGACACCAAAGGAAGTGAAGTCGTGAAAAGATTGATTCTACACGCAGAAATACACACGCCCGCGATATCAGAGCGAGGCGACGTATGGCACAGAAGAGCCACTGATGTTTCGAGCTCGGACTTAACGTGCGCTTTTAACACGCTGAACACGTATGACGTATGCTGCGACAAAAATTGACCATGACCAGTTTCGTTAAGTACAGCTACTGTGGAGAGTTTGATTGCGGCGTGTTTTCTTATTTTTATATTCACACGTCAAAACGTATTTCCTTCACGCCGGGCGCAAACGGACGTGTTTTGCATAAAAGCACATGAAAGGAAGTCTTGATTTTCCAGCATGAAATATAGGCTGAGAATCGGTTTGTTGCGGTGTAATAGCTTCATGCTATTTTACATAGAACTCTTTATTCCCTGAGTCTTTGGGTGCCGATGAATTCCAATGAGAGTTTCTCATCTGGGGGGGCCAATCAAAATCGTCCTTCGGCCTTTTGTTTGAATGTTTCCTCTGAGCTCCTGGAGGTCGACTGTCTCGTGTGGTTCATCACAGCGGATGATTAAAACGACCGGTCAATGCAAGAGCGGCATAACCCTTTGACTGCAACACACACACACACACACACACACACCGATGTAAATGTCCTCCCTTCTCGACCACACATCCACACGGGACTCGCAAGTTATCTATAATCACAGACACACACACACACACACACATGCACACACACACATGCACAGACGTGGACGCACGCACAAACGCACAATTAAACACTAATCACAAACCACACACACTCCTGAAATTGACCGAGACAACGCACACTCTAAATCCTACACACACACACACACACACACGCACGCACGCACGCACGCACGCACACACACACACACACACCACACGCGCGCACCGAGGCAAAGGTGTACTGGGTACGGATTAGCTTATCAAGTTCTCGGCATGCGGTCCATTGTGTCTGGACAGCATGCCATGACAAGGTCTTTGGATAACCTATTGACATGACTACATACCTACATAATGCTAAAAACATACACACACGCACACACACACACACACACACACACACACAACATGGACCGTTCCCCAGCAGAAACAAATGAAACTGACAACAGTGCATGCAGCCTCTTCTTAACCCCAAACTCATTGTTGCTGTAATGATGACAAATGGGCAGCAATCAAAGAATACACAGATACATGCCACACACACACACACACACACACACACACACGCACATACAGAGTGCCCTGCTATCTGCAACAGCAGCAGCAGAAACATAAATGTGTCCTTCATTTTTCACTCCATTCTGCTTTGAATACCCAGCAGCCACATAATAGACCACTGTCAGGTCCACAGATATCGCTCCGTGGGCTGGGAGCCAGGCTGCCTGGGAACCCGTGTGTGTGTGTGTGTGTGTGTGTGTGTGTGTGTGTGTGTGTGTGTGTGTGTGTGTGTGTGTGTGTGTGTGTGTGTGTGTGTGTGTGTGTGTGTGTGTGTCTGAGAGAGAGAGAGAAAGACAGAAGGATACCCCACCATGACTTTGGGGTAACCCACAGGATCGTTCAGGTAGGGCTCATAATGCTTCAGGTAGACAGAACAGGCTTCCAGCGGGGAGTCAAGAGCCACCTGTGTGCACACACACAAACACAGGATACACACGTCGATCTCGAGACCACGTTTCACACAAAAAATACTCAGACATTCATTATTTATTGGCAACAACAACAACAACAACAACAACAACAAGCACAGAACAACAATAATGAACCGGCATGCATGCATTTGCCAGACAAGCTCCAATCTTGTTGTCTGTTTGTTGCTGGCATTCGTTTTGAGTAAGCGACGATTCGGAACACATTGGAAATCTTTGGAAAACTCATTAAAAGTGTATTCCCAGCGTTAAATCGTCCTCCTTTCCAGATAAACAGGTATTATTTTGTGTGTGTGAATGTGTTGTATATGTATTACCAGTCCTCGGAGGATAGTGAAGGCCATGGCAGCCAACAACAGCAGTACCAGCATCAAATCCTGGGGGCGCCAAATCAGCTTCATGGTCTGCACGTTGTGGGCCTGTTGTGGGCCGGGACGTACAAAAAACGCATCAAGTTCGTAACGGCTGTCTGACCACTGGAAGGTTGCTGGTTCGATCTCCGGCCTTCGCCTATTCATTCACCGCCGACGACACCGCTGTCGTGTGTATGAATGTGAGGCAATATTGTAAAGCGCTTTGGATGAAAGTGCATCTATACACATCCATAGATCCTCTCCAAGACGTTTTTAACTCACATTGTATCCACCGATGAGCGGCCTGTCCTTGGCCCGGGTGAACAGCGTGATCGTCCCCCATACGGGCATCAGAAGGAACACAAAGTTGATCCAGAAAGCCGGACGGATTTCTGACCCATATTTACCTGCCAAAGTGAAGACACAGGGTGAGAGAGTGTAGTGCGCTATTCCTGCTCATTTTTAACATCCAAACGTTCACACACACACACCTAGGATCTAGTTTATATTATCCGAAACTCTTGAGCATTAATTGAATCGCCACCGCAGCTGTATCTAATGTGATATAGCCCTCTTCCCGCGTGCATTTCTATTCCAACGACAGGGTTCAGGGGTCAGCTGGATTTTGAATTTCTGACACACGCCTAATTGCGTTGTGAAGTATCAACAGTTGCACAGCGGTGGAATCTGATTTATTTATGAATAAATCATGCATGCGTGCGTGTTCTCGTGTCAGCGAAAACTCATTGCTCCGCATTGGCGGCTGGGAGGACATTTATAACCATGAAGGACCGTGTTAGTTAATACAGATATTATCGCAAAGCTCTGATTGAAGTATTTTTTTCCGGCATGTACCAAAATAGAGGCATTTCGAGTCAGTTGCTCGACACGCTGGAATATGTGGGCCGACGATATCTTTAGATGCGAGAGACCGACTCTTCCTGCTCTCTTCCTACTAGAATCAAAGGGAGCCGGTGACGGATGGACAGATGTGACGTCCTTATTGCTTGTCTAAGCACACGGGCCGTTAAAGTGGAGTGGAGCCATCACGACAACGCCGCTGTCAGATATAGGTCGCGTTAAAACAAAAATGATGTGAGCAGCCAGACGATAAAAATTGATTATCTGTGTAAAACAATCTGAGTCGAGTGTAGTGTGACGCTCTGGTATATTTCCCAGATCTTCTATGTCCCCTACCTGCCCGCAAGAGAGCCCCCTCGGTCGACATGAACCCTTTGTCGGTGTCTACTCCTTGGGGTCATTTTGAATTTAGTTTGCGCTTTTGAATTTTGAATTTAGAGACACGTGTTGTGTGTGCACGTTCACGGAGGCACTGCTCGCCTTGCACACACTCTCACAGCAAATCTGTTCATTTTGTTCAAATTGGCTCGGGGACCAAAACACGAACAAATATTACAACAAAGAAGTTCTGATGGGGAGACATGAGGACTACACGCTGCGGCTAACGAAATAACAGAGCCGATCGCCCCTGCAGGTAAGCTCGGTTCTCCCTTCGGAGCGGGAAACAACAGATGCTCAAACTCCGGGCTTCAGTCGCAGCTTGGGAAGCCAAAGCAGAGCTGATCGGCGGTTGTCTATTTTTTGTTATTGGTCGGGCAACGGTGGTTGGGTGCTCCGCGTCCGCCCAGATGTTTTGCTCGACTAACGCCGAGATAGAACGATCGGCGGTGGTGGTGGTGGTGGTGGTGGTGGTGGTGGTTGTGGTGGTTGGTAGAGAGAGAATGATGAGCCAGCCTCACCTGAGACGATGCCAGCGATGAACACGCTCATGTTGGCACAGAGAGAGCCGGCCCAGAACAGGCCCATGCTTCGGTAGGACTTCCTGGGAGGATCGACAGGGGGGGGAAACCACGGCAAATAATGCTTCCAGTATATCGGGCTGTTGTTCCCGTCCACATCATCATGCATTGCAAGGTTGAATTGCTCTGAGCCCCAAGCGCAGTCCTGTCGGGGGGGAAACGACCCCTCACACAAAAGTCGGCATTTAAATCAATGCTTATTTAATTCCAGCGATGGCTCCGGGAGTGGATCTCTTACTTTACTCTTGGAACTCGGTGAGGGGTATTAACTGATTTAAGACAGACTCATCTTTTTATGCCCTCTTTTTATTATGTTTTTTAATATGCTGCCAATTTTTTTTTTTTCTATAGACCTATAATATACTCTTCTTTTATTTGCGCCCGAGTGTATGGATTGCATAGGTGGGAGCGAGGTGGCCGGGGCTGTAAAACGCTGAGGTGGAAGAAGCGATGAAACCGAGAGAGAGGAGAGGAGAGGGGAGGAGAGGAGAGAGAGGGGAGAGAGAGGGGAGAGAGGAAGGCGTCAACTGGGAGATTAAATCACGCATTCATCATGAACAACTTCGGCGCGTATCGGGGACCTGAGAGAAATCCGTCCGCGGGAAAGAAACCTTGAGAATAGGAGCGGGAAATCCTGGGCAACCTTATAGCGATACATAAAGATAGAGAGCATCATTCACTTTTTATGATTGCTTCCCCAGGTGCCTTGTTTGTGGCGGTGTAGCGGCGAGGTGGGGGGGCGGGCGGGGGGGGGGGGGGGGGAGAGAGACAGCGATGGGGAGCGGTGATGCCCTTACCTGTCTGTTATCCGGCCGATCATCATCAGGTACATGACGAAGTGAACTACGCCGTCCCAGTAGCACATCATGATGCCGTAGGCTGAGCCCAGGTACGGCTCTCCCTATAGAACACAGCCATATAGATTTGCAGTGCATTCAACGTTTTCAGGCCTCCGGCTATCGAGACCACGGGGGATGTCACCAAATGCTATCAGGCCTGTGTACTGTATAGTTTATGTATTTTCTGTATTTTCTGGAAAAGCTTGCGATGGTTTTATCGTTTGAGTTTTCTATCTAATCTATCTATTGTGCTAATATTCAGAATCAGAATCAGAAACAGCTTTATTGCCGTCGTTTTTTTACAAACAAGGAATTTGCTTTTGTGACATGTGGCATAACATTAATCATAAATGTCAAAAAACTAAATAAAAATATCAAAAATAAAGTAAAATAAGCAATAAAATGATGTTGTTTAGAGAAAATATGTAACTTTGAGTACTATGGGACCTAATATTTACAATAAACACGAGTAAATACACCAAAACATAGAAACAAGTACATACAATGGAACTACATTTACATTTCATGACTTACTGTTTTCTCATAGAACTCCATGAAGCCTGAAACAAGGCCATCTTGTTGCAAAGCGCTCGTTAGGTCAATGACACACGTGAAGCAGAACACGGCAAACACTGGAGAAGATAGACATACAGTGGTTAGTAAAGTTGGGTCTTTTTCAAGATGATTAAGGCTTTGCGTGACACACTTTCTTTCATTTAAATTAAAACTATTCGAATCACACGTTCAGTCATTCTATTTCTGGCTCCTTGTTGGCCTAAACGCGTCAACACAAATCAGTCTGTTCCCCAGATCCACAATCCCAAGTCTTCTTGTTCAGTCGGTTGCTTGGGGAAGTTCATGACATGCTAAGCAGCTGCGTCTGTAGAACAAATGCCATTCAGTCATCATAATGACTGTGATTTAAAGCGCCACTCTACTCCATGTAATTACCCAATCTGTGCTGTCAGTCTACTGAGAACCGAACAGGCGACATTGTGTCTGAACACTCAAGTCTATAAAAATGTCACGACAAAAATGAAGTCGTTCAACAATGTTTCTTCACCTGCCCACATTCATTTTCTTCCCCCTGGGACCTTCACTGCCTTTTTCTATATATTATTTGCAATATTTATATTGACATATATTTAGTTTAAAACATTTCCCTCTATCCACTTGGCAATTCATTTCCTGGGTCTTGTCGAGATGTGTCTCTCTCGCAAAGTGACAATCACACTTAAGTAACACATGAGAAAACACATTAACAAGAATGACAGACTTTATACACTGTTGAAATTACTTGGAGAACTTGGAGTACTACTTGGAGTTGTATTTGGTAGCACGCCAGCTTCTAAGAACGACGGTATTCCATCATGTCATTTATTAAGCTAGAATTGCCAGTACTGGAAATAATGTCTTTTTTTTCCCATCTGTCCAAGTGCAGATCCACATGTTACATTTGAAGGGCACATTTTATAATGCCATACATCAGAATATGTCACGGCTATTATGCAAATCGTACCTGCTCTCTGCATTTACATGTGCTGAAAATGTCAACTATTCTTAAAAAGAAACCCGTCGTTAGTATTATAATATTGAGGAATGCTGTTGCCCTATTGCAACATGGGGTGGTGGTGGTGGTGGTGGTGGTGGTGGGGGGTCATAACTAATACCAAGGCTTACAGAATTTCAACACTTCGCTCATATTTGTCCTTCGGGCACACAGGGGATTATGTGTACACACAGATACACATCAACATCACTCTTACACTGCACGGACAGACAGAAAACACACACACACACACACACACACACACACACACACACACACTCATCTACTGTAATGTCTGATGTGTAATCCTTGGAGGGAGCGATGTCTTTGACATCTAACAGGAGACATAGGAGGGGGATTTTGGCTCCAGAAATTGTGCTCAATCGCTTCTGGTGTTTTTTTTTACATCACTGGCGTTGTTTTGAGTGCAGATAGACACTTTTGTCGCGGTAATGGTATTGCCGTTGGTAGTTTTGTGGCATGTTTTAGTGAGTGTCAATGACTTTTTCCTCCAAATTGGTTGCAAATGGTGGAAGTTTGCCAAAAAAAAAACTATGTCCTCATTTGGATTGCTTCCATTTTGGAAAATGAGTAAAAATCTGTTGTGTTGTGTTCTGTAGTGATGCTATGAATGACCTCAAACTTTCTTAAACTACCTCGAGCACCTTTCACCTTCAGCATGACAACAACACAATGATGTCTTTTGTCTTGGTGTGTCACTATGCTGGGGCATAACGTCTATGTACCTATTGCTGCTTTATTAAATATATGAGTTATTTTGGTGTCACCCATGCCACATAAATGCCAGTGTGGGTCCAGCTTTGGCTCTGATCCCTGATCAGTGTAAGCAGCTTTCCACATAACACACATGTGCGCACAATGAGACCAATTCATGTGTTCACTCCGACGCAGGGGCACTGAGAAGGTTCTGGAAATCCCTTCTTCAAAAGGTTAAGGCTTTATGGGACTGCCCAAACAAAGCGCGGTGGTCATGGACGTTTAAGATAAGTCTCAAGCCGCTTCAGCAAGGTTGGGAAATGCTATTCCATAGGTTGGGAAATACAATGCTATACGTTACCGAAGAATAGGACGTCTTTAGGTGGGTTGCCACGAGTTATGAGGACGTAGAACAGGAATACCAACACCAAAACCGCGATGCCAACCTGCAAGATCACGTAGGGCCTGGAACAGAAACACAGAATACAACTGTTATCCACTCATAATCATCCAACTGCTTCTTGTTTCTTTTGCTGTGTCTCTGTCAGTCTTTACTTTAGGACACAACAGTGTCCCTTTGGCTGTCTGCCTCGTTCTCTCTCTCTCTCTCTCTCTATCTTTTTTTTATTATTTGTGTTTTCCATCGCCGTAGTGTCGCGCCGCTCTGCGATTTGAATCGGTGAATGTTCGAGTGAGTTGGGAAAAGAGGCAGAAGCTGAGAAGATGCTTATGACAGCACCCCAAGCAAGCCCTCGCAGAAGCATTCAATTCAACCCCTGTGAAAAAAATATGGTAGTAGTCCCTCGCACAGAATAACTTCCTCTCCTCGGTGTGTTTCTCTGCCCATACTGTCTATCACATTTAATAATCATGCAAATGCTCATAGCAATACTAACAGGCTGATCTCAGGTACACCATTGAATATTGTCTGTGTACCACTTTTTCAAATGGACTTGGAGTATTTGAGATTATTTTCAATTGTTGAATTCAATTCAATTAAGTGGAGTAATCTACGATGTCTGATCTGGCTTTATTGCGACCACTTGTGTCATTGCAGGGTTCCCTATAGATTATTGACTGAGATTATAATTGATTTTCACTATGTTTCAATTGCGATTGACCAATAAGCACGCAGAACATTCTATGATCGTCGGCAGGGGTGTATTGCAGTATATGGAGCCAAAGTCAAAGATAAAGTTTGTTCAGAGGATGTGTACCGAGACATGTACTCATGCGGCGTGGCAACGGCAGAGAAGATTAATGTGCGTTGGGCATCATCACCTCTCACAAACAACACAACTTCTTTGCAAAGTTACAGTGTAGGCAAACAGAAGTATAGGAGTAAAGGAGGTGCAGGAAAGCTCCCTCGCTACCCCCCTCTGTGATTCTACAGCATAAGAGAGATTTATGCACACAATACCGTTTGTTTGCCGGGTGGAAAAAGCACAAGGCATATTGTGTGTCAGGAGCAATTTATCAAACCCCTCTGCGCGGCCTGTATTGATTGTCAGCCTCCACATACTGAAAGGGGAGCCAGAGGGGATATTCATAGACGGTGAGAGTGTATGAAGAATAAGAATAATAAAAATACAAAAAAAAAAAACCTTGTACATGAGACACACCAGTCAGTCGTCGACACGATAACAAAGCCAGGCTGCTGTTCTGTCGCTGTCTTATTCATCATCATTTGCTAAGGAAATAATGAGTCATAAATTACAAAATGGATCAGATACAGTGAAAAAAAAAAAAAATGTAACGACTAATTGTGTTCATGCACTTCAGATGGACTGACTGTGATACATTGCTCGCGAGGTATTAGTTATACTCACACCCTAATAGCATCAGGGTTTACTGCAAGCTGGGAAGGCATTGTTTACATGCAGCCACTAAGTGAATCACTTGCACCACCCCAGCACGGCCAAGCGTCTGTTGGAAACTAAATGCAGTTTCTGTTTAAAGTTCTGATTTTAAGTATATTATCTCCTATCAAATGTGCACCGCAGCATCGCTTGCCAAGTGATGGTTGGTTCTGTTAAAATATCAGATAACACTGTCTGGTGTATTTACTACGAGCAAAGAAAGAAAAGAAATAAATACAAAAAGAAAGACAAAAAGAAAGAAATGGAGGCAACTTACTCTTGAAGCTCAGGGATGGTGTTCATGGCATAAAGAACGCCAAGGGCAGAAAATGAAAATAAGAAAACTATGGTCTCCATCTCGTTGAGCACGACTCCCTCCCTGTGGAATCACAAACTTCACTTAAATAAGAGGCATATTGGGTTTAAGTTTTAATTTGCTTCAACACATTCACAAGTGTTGCTTACTGTTGCCAGAGAAAACTGAACATCAACCTCACTAAAACAAGGGATTTTAGAAGAAGACAGACAGTTATTTTCTCTTACCTGTTGTTTGCCCTGTTGATGGATTAATCAAATGTGTGGCCCCAGAGCAGACCTGGCCTTTACACAGAACACGATGAATGGGGGGCTATGACGCTTTGGGAAAGGTTGTGCAAGTTGGTTTTTGTCAGAGGTTTACACAAATCTTATTAGAGTCTGGTGGCTGTGGCTGGCATCTGCCTCATTACAAGTCACATTGCAAATGTATTTTGCAATCCATCGTAATCCTATGTGTGGTTTGTGCAATCACTCCAGATTAGGGCTAAGAATATATGGCCAAAACCTTTCTATCCTGATATATAGGTCATTTAACATCTCCATAATTACATATACCATGACACAGAATGTTTAATTCAATAAATCAATAACCCCACATGGTAATGACTATTGCGTATATTCCTGTGTGAATTTAATATTTCTTATTTTATGAACTTATTTTAAAGAATAGAACAGCTAGAACAGCCTGGTAAGTTCAGAACATTACATCACTTTACTGTAATGCAGTCTATGAAACCAAGACAACACTAAACTTAAGGCACATCACCTCATTAGTATGATATCCAAAATCCAAAAAGACAATATTTAGTCTCATATTGTCAGATTGCCCAGCCCTACTCTAACTTAATTTCACAGTCTACGTAATTTTAATTTTCACATTAAGACATTTCTAGGTACATGACGCTTATGTTGCACTGGCCTGCATAATAGCTTTGAGAGTTTGCCAAGAGTGGCAAGACTTGTCCAGCAGAGGGCGCCAAATACAAACTTAAAGCCTATGAATGAGGTACTTTATCTATCTTCTATGTATCCATTGATCTATCAGTCTTTCTGTCCTTCTCTCTCTCTGTGTGTGTGCGTGTGTGCGTGTGTGCGTGTGTGCGTGTGTGTGTGTGTGTGTGTGTGTGCGTGTGCGTGAGAGAGAGTGTTTGTCTGCATACAGTATCTCTCCATCATCATGAGGTAACATACTGTATGTCTCTTTGTAGGGGTCTTCCTGCAAGGTGTCAATGTACCTCTTCCTCCTTACTCCCATGGTCTCTTCCTCTTCATCCCCACCTTCGTTGTCTGCCTCCTCGTCTGCATGGAGAAGAACTCCCCCACACGCTATCTGACCCACAGTATCCCAGTATCTGCGTCTGACATCGACGACAAATGGCCTTTCCTCATGTCTAGTAGCTTGCCAGCTTGGATGTGTGCCCCACCTTGAACTCTATCACACACACACACACACACACACACACACACACACACACGCACACATGCACACAATATCCTTTGTTGGGAAAAGGGGGACTGTAATACCGGGAAAGCAGTGACTCTGTGTTTACTGGAAACAACTGGAGCTTTTCCAATCGTATCGTTCAATATGTCAGAGGGATACAGACGGCTACGAAAAGTCGACCGAAATACCACAGAAAACATTAGATCTTCTCAAGAAACCCTACGAAATGTTGCAGTGCATTGGAAATGAATGAATAAATAACAACAGTAATAGAGAATAGTGTAATAATTACTTTTAGTTTGGAAAATAGTCACATAGACACTTGCTGTAAGTTAATGCCATTCCTGGCATCAGCAACCGCATCTGTTCATATACAGTAAATGACCTCTCCTGGCTCCAAACAATGTTTTCATCGCGTGCTGCCAAAACACACAACATTGCAAAAGCTGTCTGCAACTAAAATTCATCCTCCAATCAAACAAAAAATCTTCCAGCGTTAAATCATTTCATCAATCTTGGTTGACCAAGTTGATTCATCTGTTCATTCCATTCATGAGAGCAATTCATAGCCTCACTGATGTTCACAATACCCAGTGTTTCAGGCACTGGGTTATGGGATGTATTCAGGCCTATATATCCAAATTATATTTTACTGCAGGCATATTTGGCTAACACATCATATAACGATCAACTGCTGATTTTCTTTGACAAATAATTGATCCTAAGTAGCAGAATTTCCTATAATTGATCATGTGAAAGATAATGACAAATGACTGACATGTGCAAATAACGGGAAGATTTTTCCAATGCCATTAAGCCATAGTGGGTATGTGATATTTTAAAGACATAATACTATATATCACGGTATTATAGGGGCCATAAATAAAACACTTCAACATTAAAATACCTGGACAACATCCTGCGTTTGTTTCAGTGAAATCTCCAATAAACAATTGCATTCTGCCACTGTCGTGTTATAAAACACCATCTCATCTCATCTTCATAATGATAACTCTATGACGTCATAATGCATGGACTGTTTTAATAGATAGTGTGAATATTCATGTTCCCACACACAGCATTATGATGTATGGGCTGATTAGGTCTTAAGATAAGATAAGATAGAACTTTATTGATCCCGAAGGAATCAAGAAATCAAATCAAATCAAATCAAATCAAAAGATGTAGGTCCCCCCCCCCCATGCACACCACACACACCACACACACACACAGAGGAGAGAGGAAGACACAGACAGACACACAGAGAGAGAGAGAGACAAGACGAGGAAGGGCGAGGGCGCTGGCGTTGAGGACGTTCCGCGAGCGGCGGAAATTCACACGCTTCGTTCTGTTCCTACAAAAATGGCTTCAATCAGGAAGTGAAGAAAACAAGCCAGAAGAATAAGTTGAATAAAACGCTATTTTATCGCCCCCCCACCCTCTCCCCCGGTTCCCAATTCGACGGCACTATTCCTACTACTGCTGCTGCTGCTGCTGCTACGTGGATGTTGGATGTATAGCGACACACATTAACACGGTAAGCGTGTCGCGTGTGAGGATTTGTTTTTTTTTTTCTTCTTCTTGAAAGGCTTTTTAAAGACGAAGCGTCGCCGCTTGTGCTCTTGAGACAGTCTCGTCTCCTCGGCTCACACGTTTTATACGCCGGGGTAGGCCGGGGCTTGGGTGGTGGTTGGTGGTGGTGGTCGCTGTACAGATATTACAAAAAAAACCCCCACAAAAATATAATATATATAGATATGTGTGTGTGTGTGTGTGTTTTATATGGAGTTAACCGTACACGTCGGTTGGCCTATAAACGAAGTCACGTATCGTCCAAGCGTTGTGTTGTCTTAACTGTAAACAACGGCGAGCCCTTCGTTCAGTATCACCCTATAAATACGTGGATTTGGCCCCGGTGGTGATTGATTATAATAAGTCTTGTTTTAGTAGTGAATCAATGCAGTGTAAAACATCCACAGGGGCGAGGAGGAGGGGGTGGGGGGGGGGGTCTTGTTATTTAATGTTAGGCACAAACCCCGAGAGCTAATTATGCTAACCGGGCTAGCCTCCGCTATCCGCCACTTTTCCATCGCAAAACACCGAGGAGAGCGACGTGGCAAACGTGTTATATTGGGCGTGTGTCGCGTCGTCGACGTCGTGTCACTTATTATTATTATTATCGTTATTAGGAGTCGTAGGTTATTTGGTCGTGGTCGTGTCGCGACGAGCTAGCTAGCGGTTAAAGCAGTGCTAGTTTCCTTTGTGTGTGTGTGTGTGTGTGTGTGAGGACGTTTTGTCGTTAAAGTGGGGGATTCAGCTCACATAAAGACCCCCCAAAAGACCAACAATCTGTCGCGTTCGACCAACAACACGACAATACTCAACACGGGATACTCATAAGTGACCCTGGACTGACCCACATATATTGATTGATTTTTTTTTGTGTGTATTTTTTTTTTGGTTGCATTCTCTTATATAATTGCAGCACAATCTCACTCCAGTGAGTAAGTATTGCCCAAGGACAGCCTTGTTTTGCTTGTTTACAAACACGACGCCACTCCTTTTTTGTTTTTTCTTGTTTTTGTTTCAACGTAAACTATGCGATTGGGTGTTTCTATTTTATCTTTAGATAAACCCACGGTCGGTTAATGACATTCAAGGCAGGATTGACGGGAGTCCGCGTAGTTTATCATTCATTTTTTTCAATCGTTTCATAAAGACACTGGTTATTTATTACAATGTTCGTTGACATGCTTTGCGTAGGCTATGTATTATTATTATTATTATTTTCTTATTATTATTATGCCGCGTTCAAAACCACCGGGAACTCGGGAAGTTTCAACTCAACAGAAAATAATGCAAAGAAATCTATCGATTACAAAAAAATATCGGGCTGGATATATGCAGCAAGTGGGTGTATGCAACCAATGGCTAGTTACTGTATTCTGGGAAAATACCAGTACAATATCTCCAGTCCAGATCTTGCTGTAGTCCGAGCCACACACACATTGGTGCATCACACATCAGAAGGTCAACAAAACACTTTATTAACCATGATTTCTAACAAGTTGGAGCATTTTTTCCCCCCCCGAGTTGTCTTGAACAAGGCCTACTGCCCAGTCTCAGTGCTGGTGTGAACCCCTAACAGGCCTACTGCCCGGTCTCAGTGCTGGTGTGAACCGCTAACAGGCCTACTGCCCGGTCTCAGTGCTGGTGTGAACCCCTAACAGGCCTACTGCCCGGTCTAGGTGCTGGTGTGAACCCCTAACAGGCCTACTGCCCGGTCTCAGTGCTGGTGTGAACCCCTAACAGGCCTACTGCCCGGTCTCAGTGCTGGTGTGAACCCCTAACAGGCCTACTGCCCGGTCTCGGTGCTGGTGTGAACCCCTAACAGGCCTACTGGCCCGGTCTCAGTGCTGGTGTGAACCGCTAACAGGCCTACTGCCCGGTCTCAGTGCTGGTGTGAACCCCTAACAGGCCTACTGGCCCGGTCTCAGTGCTGGTGTGAACCGCTAACAGGCCTACTGGCCCGGTCTCAGTGCTGGTGTGAACCCCTAACAGGCCTACTGCATGGTCTCAGTGCTGGTGTGAACCCCTAACAGGCCTACTGGCCCGGTCTCCGTGATGTGAACCCCCGTCCGTACGTGTGCAATGGGGTAGAAACTTAACTTCAATGTTTAATGAAAGATGCACAGCATTATCGCTTGGAGGGCTTTCAAAGGACTTCTGTTTTAAGATTGAAACAATACATGGATCGTGTATATCATGTAATGTTTAGAATGTGTCACAGAAGGCACGTGGATTTAGAGTTATTTTCGGGAGTTGTAGAGTGGGCCAGCAACTTGCAAGATGTGAATCAGGCCGTATCTGTTCTTTGTCTCCGCAATGATTTCCACTGTTTAGTTTCTTGTCTTTTATTGCCAAGGCCCGTTAGTCAAACCTCGACGCAAGTTGCCATGGTGGCTGGCTATTTTTCCAATCATGTCATTTCCCCTGGTTGAAGGATGCTATTTGCTGATTGCAAAGTGAATGACATGCTCTCCCTCTCCCAGCTTTCTGTCATTTTGAGGGCCCTTAGCCCTGGTGACGTAGCCTTTTGGTGTCCCTGCTTTCTCTCCCCCTGACATCCAATGGATTCTAATGGCAGCGGACAGTTTGTTTTACTATTAGAGTGTCAAGCAGAAATACAACCTTTTAAACCACACACTGGCCCCCCCTCCCCCTACTACCTCAGGCAGCCTCTCCCCTGGTCGGTTCACAGCTCCGAGCACCAGAGATGTTGGATCAATAGAGGTCTGTTCATGCCCTGTTGTAACATGGAATGAGCGTGCTTCAGAATATAACACATCTTTTTTTGTGTGTGTGTGTGTGTGTGTGTGTTTGACTAAATACAATTTAGATATGGCTTATGTAGAGATGGCATTTGGTGTAAATGTAGGCTAGATATTGGATGACACTGGATGATTGTTGTAGGGGTGGTGGTGTGAAAATAAAAGCAAAATACAATTGGGTACTATGATTGTAGGAAAAGGTTGATGGGTGTGAACTGTTTTGTATGTAAATAAGCCTGGTTTCTGTGGATGGAGTGGTGTGAGGCTGTTGTTTTGGCCTGACACTTTGATGCAGTGCGCGGGGTAACTAAACTCGCTCCCACAGTGCACTGCTCACTCTTATACTGTTGTTCATACATTTTGTAGTCTTAGTGGCAGACACGACAGTGCAGTGTGTATACACAGGCAAAAAAAAGTACACATTTGCTCATTTGTCGCAAAATGCCTTTCATTCAGGATTACTCAAACACTGTGACGTAGCGCACACACTGCCCGAGGACAGAAGTGCTCTTTTCAAACAACCAGGGCTCTTCGTGTACCTGTGTTATAAACAGACCAGTGCTAGGCCTAACAGTTCAGGCAGCACACATGCAAAACTAATACAAAATAATGATGCACAGACACTCCCATCTGTTCGCTTTGAGGGGTCACATCAACAGCGTAATACAGCGAGGAGAGCATTATTTCAGGTTCAGTGATTCCACTTGCCTTAACCCCCCCCCGGTACACCGGCATCACCCCAGCCTCGAATTAAACCAGGGCTATAAATTTCAGTGTAGGCCGCCTCTGACAATAAATCCCTGGCTGTTCAGCACAGCCAGTGACAATGTGGGGTGCAGCGCAGCGAGCTGTCGACTTGGGGGCTCTGCTCTGGGAATGGTGGTGGTGGAGGAGGAAGAAGACGACGCACACACATACAAACCCCCACCACTCTCTGTGCCAGGGTTTTTACATACAATTCCCCTCTCCTGCTGCTTCTTGTTAGTGTCTCTCTCCAAGCCCCTCACCCTACCTCTCTCCAATCGTGTGTCAGTGATACATTTATTTTTATGGCCTGTAGGGTGATTGGAGTAAGAGTGAAAAATGTGCTGGTGAGAAGGAGGTTGCTGGTGGTGTTGCCGGTGGGAGGAGAGGGGTGGGGGGAGGAGCGGAGTCAGGAAGAGCTGAAAGCTTAGATTGTGTCCTCTGCCTTCCTGGAATCTGGCCGTCACAATTCATGTATTAATCATGGATGATGCTCAGTCAGTACGGGAGAGAGAGAGACAGAGCGAGAGTGAGAGTGCATGTGATTGACATGCTTGGCATGCTTTGGAACGCAGTGCCACTGTAGTTTTTCGCTGTCTCCGGTCGGGCGGCTCTCGAGCAGCGGATGGATTCAATAATGACGTTGGCTGTTTGTATAGCTTCCTCCTATGTTCCATACGGTGGCTGCCAGAGCTTCAGCAGGGTGTGTGAGTGGCCTGCAGGAGATGGCTGAAGTGTAACCAAGTGTGGCCTCCGCTGGCAACCCCACGGCTGCATCTGCCCGACCGGTGGACGGTGGAAAAAGTGCGTTCGCGCTCTTCTGAGAAGCCCAGCCGGTCCGATTTAAAAATGGGGCTAATCCAGGGAGGCATTAGTCGCCCCGCTAGTGATTGAATATAAATACCACGTGTCATATTTCCTAGATGGAATATCATGTCGTTTTAAACGTCTAAATGTTAAACCAACTTTAGGATCTTTTGAATGCAGTTGCTGTGATTTAATGAGTTATGTGCAGTTGCGAGGTCCATAAGGTGTATTGCGCTGAGCAATTATGACAAGCGCAGAGGATGGACATGTCTTTATATATATATCTATATATAATCTATATATATATAGATATTCTTTTATTTTGTTTAAATGGGCCAACCATGTGGTACCAAAGTTGGATCTTACCTCTGTGCTTTTCCCTGCCGCATAGTGTACTTTGACCGATATCCAGAAGTGACCCAGTGGGTTTTAATGGCTGAGTGTGTGGTGCGGCCCACTCTGGGCTGGCTACAGCAGCCTCAGAATCAGAAGAACCAACCACTGTCTGGTTACGGATCAGACCGTGAGAAGGGCAGACGCCACAGGCAAGAAATGACAGGGAGCTGGGGTGGGGTGGGCAGACAGACACACAGAGGGCTTAGGGAAACTATTCCAAGTTAAAAAACAAAGTTGAAACACGGTTCCCTCTTGGCACATGGACAGAGAGAGAACAGTATTTATTCAAATGCCAATATTGGATGAAATTTGAATTAATTAAATGAGAAAACAGTCAACATGGAGATGCTACCTACCTCTTCTCTGTTTTTCCCATGAATCTATTCATCAATCACACGCGATGACCAGCAGTAGCCTTCATCTGACCCCGTGCTTGTCAATCGCGAGCCTGCATGCATGGCAGCGTCCTTTTAACTTTTGTGTTCATTTTCTTCGTCGACACAACCGGTGAGGAAAGGCGCGAGCTGCGGTGACGGGGGAGATAAAGTAATGTTTTTATGGAATAATACCTGCAGGTTTAAACATAATGGATGATTCACGGTGAAAGATGGGGCTCGTCGTCTTACGGTTGCATGATACGCGTAATCTTTTAATGAGGCCAACACAAAGGCAGAGCATTTCAACTATAGTACAGTCTTCCGCTGGCAAAGAGCATTTGTAATGCTGTCCGTGCCAATAATAAACCTCTACGAGTATAAATTAAACTTCCTGTAGGCTACCATCCTAATTTTCCACTGCCCTATTTGCATCTCTACTTCACTTTTAAGGGGTTATCATATGTAGGCCAAACGCTGTTATACTATTTCATCAGATATTGTTTCTGGAAAAGAAAAGTTGTGGCCCCCTGTTTGAAACAATGTTTTTATTGCCTTTTTCCATCCACTCTTTTGGACAACTCCCTTAATTGGGCTACAGCTACACCTAGTAGAGGCTCGTCTGTTTGCTTAGCCTGGCTAGTCATTGACCCAGCGCAGCCCGGGGATTGTTCTAGCTCACTCAGCCTTTTGCATGTCGTTACCGCCTATCTCTGCGAGGGGAAGTCGGATGACAGAGCAGAGGAAGAAGGGCTAAATGTGGGGTCTGCTTCGTGGCTCTCCCCTCCCTTCCTCCCTCCCTCCCTGTCTGCTCATGGTCTCTGTTAAATTGGTCTTTGATGTATTCCTGGTAAAGCCGTGGCAGAAGACGTGTGGATTTGGTGCGGTGCGTGGTTGAAACGAGCGTCACCGTACGCCCTCTTGTGATCTCTCATCTTTCATCAAAAGGTGACGGCTTGGCTCCCGCTATAAAGCCGGCGTCGTCGGTGCTGTTTTCTTAAGAGGCGGCCCGCTGCGGAGTCGGGTCGCCAATCGGTGTGTGTGAATACAAGGCCCGGCCGTCATGCCGCGCCGCCTCGCTTCGAGCCACGGCCTGCAATGCACACACACACGGCGAGCTTAGCGCTTAGTTGCTCGTGTGACGATCCTCCAGATGGGAAGGCCGGATTTGCGGTGGAGAATGGCGTGCAAATGAAATCCATCAAACGGTGGCAGTAAATAAATGCCAGCGACGCAGTAGCAATCATCGTGGTAAAGCCGGCGGGACAAATGCATGCGATTCACCGAACAATGAACCTTACTTGATCAGCATACAATTTCCCAGCGTTTTACAACAAAGGAGAGTTCCGCCGCCTTATTTAACTGCAATTAGTTTAGCACTGCTCTTCTGATTTATAATAAAAATTATAATAAAAATCATAAAATTATAATCTGATTATAATAAAATGCTTTGAAGTTATGAAGCAAAAAACAGGACGTGATTAAACTGTCTTGGGTTGAGGTGGAGGGTTAAACATCCCCCAGATTGCTTCTGCTCCTCTCCCAGTAACCAATACTGTGAAGTATATGGGAGATTGGGGAGACTCTATCTCTAGGTCCTCCAGATGAGCCTTTTTTTTGTTAATTTCAGCCAGAAGTCTGTTGCAATAGGCCTAGACATTAACCACTGTGGTTCAGACGTCACCGAATACCCTTCAGTTTGTTTGTCATTCTTGCCATACTATATATATATATATAGGCCTTGTGTGTGTGTGTGTGAAGTCTTTCTTCATTAATGCCTAATGCCTAATAACCTGATAGTTGGCATAAGACCGTCTCCTCTGCCGTGCCAGTCCCCAGACTCTGATTCATACATATTTAAACAGGCACAACACACAATAACTGCCACCTCTTAAAAGCACAATTTGTTTCCCCGCTTTTGATAAGATTACAGCTGCGGTTACACGCATACACAATCACTATTCTCTATCTGGTGACTTGGCCTAATGTGCGTGTGTGTGTGTGTGAAGAAAAAGGTGCTAATTAAATAATGCAGGCTGTTTTGAAGGACAGGCCTTGTGTTTCCATGGGAAGTAATTTGTTCCGTTTTTATGAATATTTAATCACTGGAGTATACGAGCCCAGCTAGCATCCCCCCTCTCCTGGTCTACCTGCATCTTCAACCGGCTATACAGTCGATGGGAACACTGGTCACCAACTGACTCCCAGTTGCATGGCAACCGCTATGTTACGGCGGCAGATTATACCTGCCAACTGTCATTTGCATTTTAGACAGATGTTGGATGCAGCGGGGCGGCAATATCGTGCGCGTGTCGTGCTGCTGACAGAAAGCATCACCAGTCTCGTTTCAGATCCAGCCCGTGCTTTTGTGTGCGGCCCGCGCTCTTCCGCACCGCTTCCGAGGACGCATAATGAAGATGAAGATGAAGGGGGCGGGGCGCTCGCTGCGGTGGAGGAAGGGGAATTCCTCTGTGTCTTCGAGGGTATTTAGTGCCAGGGCCTCGGGAAGAAGAGACCTGAGAAACGTCCCTGGGAATCTGGCTAATAATGCATAATGGAGAGGGTGAGGGGGGGGGGGCAGTCAACAAAATGGCTTGGAGGGTGTGAAAAACGACTATATAAATAGAATAAAAAAATGGAAGGGCTGAATAGACAATATTCACGTCATATGGTGACACACGATTGTTTATTTTTTGGCAGACGTTCAGGGTTATCTTGACAAAAGGAATCTCCTCTCTACAGTATTAAGTTCATGGTGTGCGCGTGCACGTGTGTTCGGCGGTGGTGATGCTGGAGCTCCTCGTGAGCGCTTAACCGTGACTTAGGCGGCTTAAGGAAGTCACACTTCCCTGGATGACTTCCATGTGCTCAGCCCGACGCTGGCGAATCAGCAGGCTCTTGCCGCACACACACACACACACACACACACACACACACACACACACACACACACACACACACACACACACACACACACACACACACACACACACACACACACACAGAGAGAGGCCAAGGTCAACGCAACGTGCTCGAGAAGCACATGTTTGCTGCTGAAACCACCAACATGTCTTCTTGACGTCGTCGGTTTCTCGTGCCTTTTTTGTTTGTTTGAGGTGACAAAGACCCCCGCCGGTGGTTAAGTTAAGCGACTCCCGGGTGGCACCGGGCCGGCGCAGTGACTCAACCCCTCCATCAGCGCTCCACATTAGAAGGAAAACGTGCAAACACGCTCTGGCAGTAATGCTTTCCACGTTGACTGTCCCACCGCAGCCCCTTGAGTTTTGACAACTTATCTTTAATGGCATGGTTCAGTGTGAGGCCACCCACAGGGCTCAGGGCTGGGGAGTGGGGGGGTTGAGGTAGGTTAGTGGGGGGTCTCACAAGCAATGACTAGATTACCCTGCAAATGGGCGCTGGCCGGGTATTATTCTTGTCCCTTCCCAGTGCCGAGATGGTTGTTGGTTCATTTAGCAATTCCCTTCTCTCGGATCCACCTGAACATAGCACTGTATTTTATTCTGTTTATTCTGTATTTTATGCATTTTATTCTGAATGTTGCAATTATTCATTTGGAAAAGCAGCATAGTTTGTTGTCAGTATTGTGTTTAAGGTTCTCGTGGGTTATTTTGTTGTTTTTCTACTTCAACATTCTTTTTTTAATATGCGCAGAAGCGAAAATGGTACAGAAACTGGATTTCTGACCGATGGCTGCTAGTAAGTAACCAGTGGACTTGAACAAACATCCAACATCATGTTGTACTGACCACAAACAGCATATTTTTGGGCCAGGAAAACGGTCAAGGATTAAACCCGGTGTGCATTGGGCGGTATTGCTAGCGCTATGCTATCGAATATCTTTCCTGCCACATGAACCAGCCTCGGCCCTCGTGAAATGAGCACACTAAATACGGGCCCTTACAGGAAGGGGACACCTGGGCCCCTCCAATCCAACTCCATTAAATACATGGTGTCGCTGCAGAGCACCAGGGGACAACACTTCTGTGGCGGCTCTCTGGTTCACAGATACTGGGTGCTGACAGCAGCACATTGCAATATCGGGTAAGAAAAGGTTTTGTACATCAAGTCATCAAGGACGGATGTTAGACAGGCGGGGGGAGTTGATGCTGTGGTGTTCGCCCACCTTCGGAAAATTGTACAGCAAGTCTTCAGCTCAGCTCATTGTGTTGTTGTATGTCTGGATTAACGGATTCATTGCACTTTAGGTTCACGTTAAATACCACTTCTGTTGTTGTGAATCTTTTGAATGTTGTAACTGGTCTTGTATCTCCTGCTGTGACACCCTAACCCTCAGGTCTGTAATTAATAAACTACCTTAATGTATATTATCTTACCTTATCTTATCTGATGGCCAGCAACCCGCAGTGTGGACCAGGTACCAGGAAGTCTGTGTTGAGCATCCTGTTGTTGGCACCCTGGCACATTCACACTACTAGGGGGAACGTGATCTCACCCTTTACCAGGAAATAGAGAACATTTTGGACATAAGATACTGGAACACTGACTTTTATGGTAAAAACAAAAACAAAGAGGTATCAGGTAAATATCAGGGGCATCATTGTAGGATTTTTAATAACAAAAAAGGTTTCGCTATATTTCCTGGTAAAGCCGTGGCAGAAGACGTGTGGATTTGGTGCGGTGCGTGGTTGAAACGAGCGTCACCGTACGCCCTCTTGTGATCTCTCATCTTTCATCAAAAGGTGACGGCTTGGCTCCCGCTATAAAGCCGGCGTCGTCGGTGCTGTTTTCTTAAGAGGCGGCCCGCTGCGGAGTCGGGTCGCCAATCGGTGTGTGTGAATACAAGGCCCGGCCGTCATGCCGCGCCGCCTCGCTTCAAGCCACGGCCTGCAATGCACACACACACACAGCGAGCTTAGCGCTTAGTTGCTCGTGTGACGATCCTCCAGATGGGAAGGCCGGATTTGCGGTGGAGAATGGCGTGCAAATGAAATCCATCAAACGGTGGCAGTAAATAAATGGCAGCGACGCAGTAGCAATCATCGTGGTAAAGCCGGCGGGACAAATGCATGCGATTCACCGAACAATGAACCTTACTTGATCACATACAATTTCCCAGCGTTTTACAACAAAGGAGAGTTCCGCCGCCTTATTTAACTGCAATTAGTTTAGCACTGCTCTTCTGATTATAATAAAAATTATAATAAAAATCATAAAATTATAATCTGATTATAATAAAATGCTTTGAAGTTATGAAGCAAAAAACAGGACGTGATTAACTGTCTTGGGTTGAGGTGGAGGGTTAAACATCCCCCAGATTGCTTCTGCTCCTCTCCCAGTAACAATACTGTGAAGTATATGGGAGATTGGGGAGACTCTATCTCTAGGTCCTCCAGATGAGGCCTTTTTCTTTTGTTAATTTCAGCCAGAAGTCTGTTGCAATAGGCCTAGACATTAACCACTGTGGTTCAGACGTCACCGAATACCCTTCAGTTTGTTTGTCATTCTTGCCATACTATATATATATATATATAGGCCTTGTGTGTGTGTGTGAAGTCTTTCTTCATTAATGCCTAATGCCTAATAACCTGATAGTTGGCATAAGACCGTCTCCTCTGCCGTGCCAGTCCCCAGACTCTGATTCATACATATTTAAACAGGCACAACACACAATAACTGCCACCTCTTAAAAGCACAATTTGTTTCCCCGCTTTTGATAAGATTACAGCTGCGGTTACACGCATACACAATCACTATTCTCTATCTGGTGACTTGGCCTAATGTGCGTGTGTGTGTGTGTGTGTGAAGAAAAAGGTGCTTAATTAAATAATTGCAGGCTGTTTTGAAGGACGGCCTTGTGTTTCCATGGGAAAGTAATTTGTTTCCGTTTTTATGAATATTTAATCACTGGAGTATTACGAGCCCAGCTAGCATCCCCCCTCTCCTGGTCTACCTGCCATCTTTCAACCGGCTATTACAGTCGATGGGAACACTGGTCACCAACTGACTCCCAGTTGCATGGCAACCGCTATGTACGGCGGCAGATTATACCTGCCAACTGTCATTTGCATTTTTAGACAGATGTTGGATGCAGCGGGGCGGCAATATCGTGCGCGTGTCGTGCTGCTGACAGAAAGCATCGCCAGTCTCGTTTCAGATCCAGCCCGTGCTTTTGTGTGCGGCCCGCGCTCTTCCGCACCGCTTCGGAGGACGCATAATGAAGATGAAGATGAAGGGGGCGGCGCTCGCTGCGGTGGAGGGAAGGGGAATTCCTCTGTGTCTTCGAGGGTATTTAGTGCCAGGGCCTCGGGAAGAAGAGACCTGAGAAACGTCCCTGGGAATCTGGCTAATAGTGCATAATGAAGGGGGGGGGCAGGCAGTCAACAAAATGGCTTGGAGGGTGTGAAAAACAACTATATAAATAGAATTAAAAAAATGGAAGGGCTGAATAGACAATATTCACGTCATATAGTGACACACGGTTGTTTATTTTTTGGCAGACGTTCAGGGTTATCTTGACAAAAGGAATCTCCTCTCTACAGTATTAAGTTCATGGTGTGCGCGTGCACGTGTCTTCGGTGGTGGTGATGCTGGAGCTCCTCGTGAGCGCTTAACCGTGGCTTAGGCGGCTTAAGGAAGTCACACTTCCCTGGATGACTTCCATGTGCTCAGCCCGGACGCTGGCGAATCAGCAGGCTCTTGCCGTGCACACACACACACATCACACACACACACAAACACACACACACACACACACATCACACACACACACCACACACACCGCCATGAGACAGAGCGAGGCCAAGGTCAACGCAATGGTGCTCGAGAAGCACATGTTTGCTGCTGAAACCACCAACATGTCTTCTTGACGTCGTCGGTATCTCGTGCCTTTTTTGTTGTTTGTTTGAGGTGACAAAGACCCCCGCCGGTGGTTAAGTTAAGCGACTCCCGGGTGGCACCGGGCCGGCGCAGTGACTCAACCCCTCCATCAGCGCTCCACATTAGAAGGAAAACGTGCAAACACGCTCTGGCAGTAATGCTTTCCACGTTGACTGTCCCACCGCAGCCCCTTGAGTTTTGACAACTTATCTTTAATGGCATGGTTCAGTGTGAGGCCACCCACAGGGCTCAGGGCTGGGGAGTGGGGGGGTTGAGGTAGGTTAGTGGGGGGTCTCACAAGCAATGACTAGATTACCCTGCAAATGGGCGCTGGCCGGGTATTATTCTTGTCCCTTCCCAGTGCCGAGATGGTTGTTGGTTCATTTAGCATTTCCCTTCTCTCGGATCCACCTGAACATAGCACTGTATTTTATTCTGTTTATTCTGTATTTTATTCTGTTTATTCTGTATTTTATGCATTTTATTCTGAATGTTGCAATTATTCATTTGGAAAAGCAGCATAGTTTGTTGTCAGTATTGTGTTTAAGGTTCTCGTGGGTTATTTTGTTGTTTTTCTACTTCAACATTCTTTTTTTAATATGCGCAGAAGCGAAAATGGTACAGAAACCGGATTTATGACCGATGGCTGCTAGTAAGTAACCAGTGGACTTGAACAAACATCCAACATCATGTTGTACTGACCACAAACAGCATATTTTTGGGCCAGGAAAACGGTCAAGGATTAAACCCGGTGTGCATTGGGCGGTATTGCTAGCGCTATGCTATCGAATATCTTTCCTGCCACATGAACCAGCCTCGGCCCTCGTGAAATGAGCACACTAAATACGGGCCCTTACAGGAAGGGGACACCTGGGCCCCTCCAATCCAACTGATCAATATCAATTGTCTTGAGATACTTTGAGTAGGAGGAGCCCGTAGGATGGGATGGGGGGAGGGGGGAGTGGGGAGCCATCTGTTGCTATGGAGACTCCAGCCTCTCCTCGGTGGTGGGTAGGTAGAGCAATTGGCGAGCCAGCGGGAGGGGAAGGGCCAGTGAGGAGCGGGAAAAGGAGCGGCGGTGATGCTGGGAATGAATCCTCAGCATCTGTGGATAGGGGGGGTGAGGACGGGTGAGGAGGTGGGAGGGAGGACAGGAGAAGGGGAGAGAGAGAGAGAGAGAGAGGGGGTGAGAGAAAAAATCTCCACTTGAGCGAATAAGGTGATGGACTGAAAGCGTCGTGATGAAATCACTTCTGTATGCCTGAGGAATTTATAATAGCTTTGACAGCCAGAACAGGCACACACACACACATACACACACACACACACACACACACACACACACACACACACTGAGAGCCTGGTGCGTAAAGCACATTTAAACTCATCATCCTTATGCGATTTTTTTTTTTTTCTTTTCTTACCCCCATCATATTTTATCACAGCAAATGCCACACAGAAATCTCACCAGTGTAGATCATTAGTAATACATATCACCCTCCTTACTGTGTGTGTGTGTGTGTGTGTGTGTGTGTGTGTGTGTGTGTGTGTGTGTGTGTGTGTGTGTGTGTGTGTGTGTGTGTGTGTGTGTGTGTGTGTGTGTGTGTGTGTGTGTGTGTGTGTGTGTGTGTGTGTGTGTGTGTGTGCTAGCAGAAGATATGCAGAACAAAGGGTCTTGCATTTGACGTTGTCCTATTGTGTATGTGTGTGTGGCAGAGAGCCTCACAAAGCCTCCTTTCCTCACTCACTTCCATCCTCCTCCAACCTCAAGGCTTATAGCCCCAACTTTTATTCTATGGCAGCAGATTATGCTTTAGGGACTATTATTATGCGATAGGACTGTGTGATGTGTAAAGTAAAACAATTAACCAATTGACAATCCTCATCAATTCAGAAAATATGTAATACGAATACAAGCATGAAAGCGTGGCGTTTTCCGCTCCACAAAGTATTCTGTTAATTTGCACCAAAAAAAATTATATTGTGTAACACTGGACAAATCCGGGGCGGGGTTGTCTGATGGGTTTTGTCAGGGTTTGAGATTAGTTGATTACACTGTACGAATAGATTTTTTTGCCTGTGCCAGTACTCTTGCCTTGCTCCCGGGTCGCTGGTCCATGCTGTGGTATACCCATGAAGAATCTACTCTCCAATTGTCCTTCTTCTTTGACCTCTCCCGCCGTTCATGACCTCCGGGGGAGGAGTCGACCTTTGCACTATCCCCTATTATGTATTGATATTTTTGAGTTGATGCAGTGATAGAATGACGACCATTTTGCTCGCCTTCCTACTTTATCAGCGATGGCCACGCAGTTTGGAGGATGAGGTTGTCACATGAGTTGCAGAGTAGTGGTCCACTTCCATGTTTCGGTACGGTTGCTTTGATACAGTCTTTCATAAAACACACACACGCACACTCATCAAACAAACTGGACTTTGGGGTCAAGTGTCCTTGGCGCCTGATCCTTTTATGTGAAAGCACCCACAGTGCCCCCCCCCCAGTGTACAAGTACATAGTGGACAAGTCGGGCGGTCTAGTGGATAGGAACCTTGGATAGGAACCTTAAGCAGTCACAGGCGGTCATGTCTTGTAAACCCTCCCCCTAACCCCAACCCTGCACTCCATGTGGGAGGTTTAACACCCCGACCAGACAAAGCCACGTTGGCAGCCTCCGGGGAAGTGTGTGTGTGTGTGTGTGTGTGTGTGTGTGTGTGTGTGTGTGTGTGTGTGGTGTGTGTGTGTGTGTGTGTGTGTGTGTGTGTGTGTGTGTGTGTGTGTGTGTGTGGTGTGTGTGTGTGTGTGTGTGTGTGTGTGTGTGTCAGCCATTGGATTCTAGGTCAAATGTCTGTCGTACACGACGTAAGACCTTCAGAATTAGACCCTCATGAACTCCATTAGGATTTATCACCGTGGTTTTGTCCCCTGTGAGCATGTCTGGGCCACGTTTTGCTGAGACCTTGTTTTGGGGGAGAATAGGAAAAGAATGGTTGGAGGGGAGGGAGGGAGGGAGGGAAGGATTTGATTAGTTTGAGCCGAGGGTGCGAGATTGACTTTACACAGACATCCATTGTGGTGGCCGGGGAGCCGTGCAACACAGTGGTGGGTTTTAGTGGCCAGTGGTGATTGAGGAATTGTTACGACACTTGTAACTCTTCCAGTCTCCAGGTGGACATGTTTATCTAATAACATGTGTGTTGTTGTGTGTCCTTTTTGAGGACGAGTAACAAGGACTAAGTCTAAGAGGGTTGGTTTTGTAACATTCGTTGTACGAGGGGAGTGAGGTGAGTGTGAGCTGGGAGATCAGAATCAGAAATAGTTTTATTGCCTGAGTTTTTGCAAACAAGGAATGTGCTTTTGTGCAATTGGTGCATAACATTGAGCATTAAACATAAAAAAATCTAGGCTGTAAAAATATCATCTGAACGCATGTTGTCGCCTGAACACGTGTAATGATGACACCGTGGTTTGGTTGTCGCACTGTTTGCATGCTAGTAAAATGCACATCGGTCTGTCTAGCCAAAGCAACACCGCCTGTGCAAAGAATCAACGTCTGTGCAAAAAGGGCAATTTTTGATGACGTTTGATGTTATGTGTGCAACCCACCACTGGGGGATTGTAAAACGCACCTCGCAGCAGTTTTGTGTGTGTGTGTTGTGTGTTGTGTGCGTGTGCGTGTGCGCGTGCACATCTTAAGGTGATTGGCACGCTAATGGAACAAGAAGCACCTCGTGTACTTGAAGAGACGGTGTGAAAACAAGACGACATTTCCACTGTTGGCCCGTAAACAACGTTGTGGTCTCAGAATGCGGAGTCACTCGACTGCGTTGGATAAGACGCGCAGCAACTTAGCAGTTTTTGTAGACTGTGTGCACGGCTAGCAGAAGCACGACGTCCTCTTGTTCACACCTCGTTATTATTTCGCTGCCCCACAACACGACACATGTGCTGTATGTCACGCTCGACGCATCACGGCCTCCTTTTTGCTTCTGGAACATCTCCCGGCATGCTATCTAAAAACATCAACACTGTTCTTTTGTTTAACAATCCCTTTAAGGGGTGACCTCCATTGCTCTGCGGGGAGAATAAATATCGGTGGCAAAGCACGAGCATATCTGCATGTTCCGCCCGCCTGTCTGCCGGTTGATTTAAGAGCCCGGCCGTACGGGCATAACTGAGGCGATTGTGTTGTTTCCTGAGATTTTTCTCTTTCTCCCTCGGCCTGAATAGATGATTGTCGGTGTGCCCGTAATTCATCTTGCGCTTTTAAAACCGGTTCATGGCTTTCGGAGAACAATACTCCGAGCTCAGTCTGTGCTTTCAAACAAACGGTATCTGCTTCCACTTCGCAGCAGCAAAATGATGCATGAAAAAAAAAATGCCATGGCTAGTTTTCTTTTTGCCCGATATTTCTCAGCAATATATTATTTTACTGTCGGCAGATCTGTGGTTTTGTGTCTGTGTGTGTTATTATTTGACTGAATGAAACTGCGCCGCTCGTAAGCTCCCCCCTCGGTTCTTGGCCCCTTTTTCCTAGCGAGCGCCGACCTCGCTAGTCGGTCTCCTACTGTGGCGGTAATGAGTTCTCTGATGGATGCGCAGACCTCGGTGATGTCAGACGACAGGCAGCTAATGACTGCCGTCACTCAGGAACCCAATTGGCTCCCTCCGTTCTGCATTACAAATCGGCCCCTCCGCCGCGCCACTGCAAATGGTCGTGTGTGTGTGTGTGTGTGTGTGTGTGTGTGTGTGTGTGTGTGTGTGGTGTGTGTGTGTGTGTGTGTGTGTTGTGTGTGTGTGGTTGTGTGTGTGTGTGTGTGTGTGTGTGTGTGTGTGTGTGTGTGTGTGTGTGTGTGTGTGTGAAAGGGCAATGGAATCAGGCTTGACAATAATTATGGACGAACACAAGAAGAATGTTATGCATTTCTTTTCTTTTTGTAGTTGTTTACCTTTTGTTGTGTTCCTTTTTGTTGTTCCGTTTGTGTTTTGTAGTGAGGCTTTGCTCTGTGGTTTTGTGTGGCTGACTTAAAAACATGTGCGTGTTTTTTCCTGTCGTGTCACCGTTGCGTGTCAGTTAGTGCCTTGATGGAAGAGGAATTGGGATGTTTTTCTCCCCCCCCCCCCCCCCACCCTGTGTGCGCACAGCCGCCATCATTGCTGCGCGTTATCTGGACGAAGAGAGCCCTCCTTTGACGTCAGCCTCATAGTTTCCCCGAGCTGATTTCACGGCCAGATTAAAGAAGGCCTTTTCAAATCTTGTCATTGCGGTACACTCTATCAACCGCATGATTTCATAACTGCCCTCTCGAGAATCCAATTTCTCTGTTGATATACATCTTTACTGTTGTTAATACGTCCCTGCTAACGTATGTTTATTTATCTCTTCCCCCCTCCCCCCCCCCACCTCTCTCTCTCTGCCTCCATTTTCTTTCTTTTCTTTTCACTCTAGGTCATGGAGATTATTTGCCCTTGTTAAGACATACTTGCTCAGACACAGAGCGTGTGTGTACGTGTACGTGTGTGTGTGTGTGTGTGTGTGTGTTTGTGTGTCAGTGTGTGTGTGTGTGTGTGGTCGAGCAGCGAGGCTTCAGTCAGCGGGGGGTCATGTGTGGAGCTGCGGTCTGATGCCCACCCTCTCCTCCGCTCTGGCCATGGACGGGGACAGCTACCTGCATCCAGAGGGGCCCCAGCTGGACGTCAGCATGTTCCCTGTGGCCTCCTCTAACATGGAGGTATGGTTTGTTTTTGTTTCATTTTGTCATAAATGGCATAAATGGGCTGTGAATATTAATTCATTTTGAGTTGTGTATAATTTTTTAAACGGTAAACTTTTCAATGGCTCTAAAAATTAGAGCCATGTTGGCTATGTTAGCACAGATGTGGTGTTTTAGCTGGACAAAAGCTGCATATGCCATGACCTCAGTTGCCTTAGTCTGCCAATGCTAAGATGCACACAGTTCGGTTGGTTGAGGCCAAAAGGCCTAAATGCAAATGTAAAGTCACCGAAGGCACTTGCAAAATATGGAAATCTACGTCCCGTGCGTCAACCATTCCCTTCTGTCCCATCAATCATAGGTGCTCTGTGCAACAACCCAAGATCCTCTGGAGCCGTGCTATGGTTTGAGGCTAAAACCGACGTTACATTTCTCACTCTCCCTCACTCTCACAGCTGGTGGTACATAGCATAGCACTGTACCGGTGATGGCCACCCGGGTGCACTTACTTACACAAGTTACACCAACCCGCTGAGGACTTTTCTCCCACCGCAGTAGATTGCGTTGAACGTCGTTCATTTTCAAGGGGCTCCTATTGAGCGTGATTAGCCGTTTCAGTCATCTCCAGCTTATTGCATCACAAGCAGGAGTGTCACACCCAGATGCATGATGGGTAGATCAGCTATATCAGCCTACCTAGTGAACTGTAGCAACTGGTAGGCTGATGTGGTATAATAGCCCCCCACTCACAGAAACTGTGAGTGGGAGGCACACCACATTTTGTGGTGTGGTGGATTCGAGTGTCCTTCATCGGAAGGAAGTGGTGTTTTAATCACCACCTCCACCTCTCCACTACGCCTGCTCCACCTAACGCCCATTGTGTAGTGACGTGTTTTTGTCTCCTGTGTTGCAGAGCTCTCTGTACGGCTCTTCTGGTTCCTGGCGATCCTTCTCTCAGCAGGCTGAATACAGCGCACACAGCCCTATGCAATCTGGCAACCAGTAAGTCCCTTCACACCGAACGGCGTTCATGCACATGCACGTGTTCCCCCTGTGTTTCATTTACACCTCATTGACTTCACACCACAGGGAGTGTCTGTTGTTCGTCACGGGGCGGGATGCAGCGTTTTCTTTACTTTAGGTGGAATATATACGGTAGGTGACTGCTTGATACACATTTGGCCTGACATGAAACCGCTGGTGTAACACTAGCACTGTTTTGGTAACACTAGCCGGTTAGCGAAAGAGCGGTGTACTGTACTGCTTGTTTCCGGCTGTCCTTCATGTGTTAGCTCACTGTTGCAATCCTTCTGTGTTTAAAAACCTGGGGGAGGCATTCAAGGTCCTTTATTAGATCGCATTCATTTCCCGAAGTAGGCGGCTTGGTGTCTGACTTTCCAGAGGAGGGGGGGCGGGGGCGGAGGGGGAGGTGGGGTGGTAGGGAGGGTTAATCTAAGCATCTGGCAACGCTGCCTTGTTCTGCGGGGTTGTTGTCAAATGACAGGGGCACCCTGTTCCCATACATCCCTTATCCCTTTTCTCCCACACTCTCTCTCGGTGTGTGTGTGTGTGTGTGTGTGTGTGTGTGTGTGTGTGTGTGTGTGTGTGTGTGTGTGTGTGTGTGTGTGTGTGTGTGTGTGTGTGTGTGTGTGTGTGTGTGTGTGTGTGTGTGTGTGTGTGTGTGTGTGAGAGATATGGAATGGATCTTATCATAGGATTTATGTTTCAATAAAAGTAGCACATAAAGATCCTAGAGTGTAATTTTAGTTTGAATACTTGGGGAGGATTGACCTTTGGATAGGTACTTCCTGTTGCTTTGATCGGTACTTCCTGTTGCTTTGATCCACATTATTTGCATGATTAAATTTGTAAAAATGTTAAATGATGCTTTATGCCATGTGAACTGAACCCATATTGAATTTGAATAGTTCCACATTTCTGGTTATAAAGGGAATCTGGACGATTCTAATGCCCTTGTAAATATGGGCTTGCGTGTGTGGAAAAAAACATCAATTGCCTCCCTAAAGAGACTGCATACTGCAGTCCTCATCACGCAAGACAGTATGTGATGTTTACCAGTGATCAGGAAGTCATTGTTCTCACCCGCTGGGGTCTCGCTCTCGGCTGCTGCCTTTTCTTTGAAACTTCACGCACCAGATGACACGAGAGCACAGCCTGTGGTCAAGTCGCACTGAAATCTGCTGGCTGCCTTTTTGTTTTAGCGGTTGTTAGTTTTTTGTACTTTGCACTTCTATAAGACCAATTGTGTTGTTTGCTTTGCGTCAACAAATAAGCAAGAAGTCGAGCAGAAGAAGTAGAAAATGAGACCAGTTGGCGACAAATTTCACTTGCCAGGTTTCACAGACCCCACATAATCTGCAACATTTTGTAAATTGCGTATAATACACTTTGATTCATTCATTCATCATTACATTTGATAAATGTACAGTGTTGGGTGAGGTTACTTTTAAAAGTAACTTGTTAGATTACAAGATTACTGCTATTAAAAAAATTACTTGTTCCATTACAACGCTACACACATACTGAGGAAAGTAACCCGCTAAGAGTACTTTTGCGTCACCAAAAATGAAAACTCCTTTACGATGCTTTGCACACGTTGACTATATTGTCCAGAGGGTGCGTAGCCTGCTGAGCATCTACCCTTCGTCTTTATTGAATCCTACCGTCATCATCATACCATCCTCTTCAGAAATGATACCTCTACGCCCTAGTCAACCTACCTAGGCCTACGGACTAACAAAACTGACTGGGCCTGCTGTAGAAGTCTACTGTGGAACTTTGCCTACAGAGCTGACGCTGATGGCGGACCTAGTGACGTCACGAAGCCTGTATGCAAACGGGCTTTATTTTGTACCTGCTTGCTACTGTTGTATCGCTAGTGGGATGCACTTCTAAATGGCGATTTTAATGTTGTATCCATCGGGGACATTTTGAAACGTGAGACAAATCCGATTTAATTGCCGTCATGTAGGCTCGTTTGTGCCAGGGCACTTTGTAATTCACCTATGGAAATATTGACCCTAAGATGGCTCTATAGAGAGGACTGCTAGAAGCGACGGTTTCAGTAGACACCCCTTGACATCCTGGTGATCTTGTCTTAAGTTCACCACATCGCTGTGACGTGGTGAATAGCTGTTTTTTTTGTGGGTTTTTTTAAGTTTGAAAGATATTGGATGTTGAACAATTCCAAGTACAGAAACTGCTCTTGATATGTGTGATTCTTTTAATACACCACCACCACAGCAGCACTATGCGGTTATAGATTTCCCTTTCGGTTTTTATGTCGGGACGTTCCTGGCGGGCGGGCATTATTGTAAAACATTTTCCCCACGTGTTTTACAACTCTGCCTCCCCACGAATGAACCCAAGTTAGTCTCAACAACTATATGGAACGCTGAAGGCTTATTTTGCATTATTTAATTATAGAGCCCTCTTCAAAACTTTATCTTGACAAATGGTGAATTCTAGAACACATACTAGTTTTCACTGATGGATTTGACGTAACCCTCACTTTTGGGGGAAAACTGAAAGTCCCTTTCACAAAAAATGTACGTGTGTGTGAGTTGTAGCCAATACTTTGGTTAGCATTTCGGTATGCAGCTATCACTGAGTTAGGCTAGCAAGTTTATGCTCAAATGGGGGACCATCGACCATATCTGGGAGCCGTGCTGCCAGAACAGACCAACGTGAACATGTCGGGCCTCTTACCAAATTAGTTGAAATACTAGACAAAACGGGCAAATCACAATGTGTATTAGACTGTTCTTTAATCGTGTGAAGTATCCAAACGGCACTGCTCTATATATAAACATGTGATCAGGCATCTATTGCTAGATTGAGTTATTTGGTGCAGCGCCCGTCCAAGTGATTAAATTAGGAAGCCTCTAATTGTGTCCTCCTCACGCGTGGCTGTTTTTTTCCGAACACGCAGAGCGGTTGGGATCACATGACGACTATTAAAGGAAACACGATTGGTCCAATGAGGTCCTTAACATTGGGAGCCTCTCGGACACCTTTCCTGCTGTTGACTAAAAGCAAAATGCAGGAAATATTTAGTCAATCAAACTGATTTCTCATAAAGCTAGCATAAAGTCTGCACCAAAACTCTTTTTGTTTGGTATCTGGGTTGGTATTTCCTAGGAATGGGAATTTACTCAGAAAATAGTTGAGCACATGTAGGGGGCACATTTTCCAATATTGGGCAGTGTGCCTTTATAAGGTTCAAGCAATGTACTATCATACTAACCTGGATGATCTGAACCTGTTCAGTCCAGGTGAAGTATGTAATTGCGCTTGGTTAAGCTCTGGCCAAGTATAGAATAATCCCTGAGACTGCCGTTCAAATAGGTTCCCGAAAGTGAAGCGCTGGCACATTCTATTTCTGGCGTTTTGACTACCTTAAGTTCAATAACCACGTGAATCTGTGGATGGGTGCACAATGAAAGCTGTTTATAACAGACGACTCAATTGTTATGGTCTGTCGTCATCTAGTTCTCTAGCCCCCATGCAAAGGTTACTTTGGCCTGTAGAACATGAATGTTTTATTACAACCTAATGCCAACCTAATATTGGATACCTGAAATAACATTTGTAATATAAGGCATGCATTATATTATCCATTTATGATTTTGTGTAAGAGACTATTAAAGGAGCACAGGGCTATTTCCCTGAAGGCATCTGCCTGGCTCTATGAAACCTGCATATTTCTGACTTTATACGACCACAATGGCAAAACAATGGCTCATTATGTAACACAATTTTCAAATCGGCTGCCACTACCCAGCCAATTGTATTACATAAAATCCCTTCTGATCTACAACATTGGTTATTGTGGTATAGGCAACAAATTAAATGAAGAGGCAACAAATCCAATAGAAAATCAATGGTGCAATTCCTGCTCCTTCAGAACAACAGCTGAAGAAAGTCAAGAAAATTGTGCAAAACTAGACGTGTGTGTGTGTGTGTGTGTGTGTGTGTGTGTGTGTGTGTGTGTGTGTGTGTGTGTGTGTGTGTGTGTGTGTGTGTGTGTGTGTGTGTGTGTGTGTGTGTGTGTGTGTGTGTGTGTGTGTGTGTGTGTCGTTTTCACCCCCCAAATTAATCTTTTCAGGAAACAACAATCCCGTGATTGCGGGATCTGTGTCAGTGCATCTGATCAAGTCAATCATTCACCTTGAGTTGGCATGGGATTTTAAGTGAGCCCGGTCAATGGGCATGGTTTAGTTTTCCTTTCGCTGTTACTCGCCGTCAAACGCTATCGGTCCCCGTCAGTGAGCCTGACTCAAAACGAAACTGAAAACTGTGAACAGTGGAACAGCGCTTCATTCAGACACGACTGCGTCATGGTTTAGTAGCCAGGCTACAGTCGACTGGTTTCAGAACAGCCGTCATCGATGCAGCGACAGCAGCAGCAGCAGCAGCTGGAGGCGATGCCAGCAGCCAAAGCCACGACACAACACAAGTCACCAGGTTGGATGTCTAAATATGAGGTTCTGGAGGAGTAGTGGAGGAATCTATCTGGGCCAGGCTGAGGAGGAGCTCTAGACTAGACTAGAGTGTGGTCCGTGTGGACGGCAAATGGCCCTGTTGGGCTTTGGATGGGCCGGAGATTCTTCTTTGTGGGTTTATGTTTCGTTTCTTTTGATTCATTATTATTATTATTATATTCTTTGCTTTTGTCTGTGGCCGCTGGGGTCACACATGCTGGAAGAGCTTACGTGGTGTCCAAAGTGCTTCTCTTTTAGAGAGCGAAAATAAGAACAAATGTGCAGTATCGTGTTTGAGGTATTACAGGAAATTCTATCATGTGGTGTGGGGGGAACGGCGCGGCTCGCGCGAGACTACACAATTATTTATGGATCGAAACCAGATCGGGAGTAAACGTCCTGGAACCACGGCAGCGGTGCGAGGGAGCAGTAAATCAGAAAGCGGGGAAGACATTTCAGCTTCCTTCTTGTCCTCCGTACCGTCTCACTCCACACGCTGTTCTGCTGGATTAAGTCTCCGGAGTTTGTACCGGAACGAAATGTTTTTGCGCTCGGCCGCCTCAACGTTGTCGTAAAAATGTCTCTCCTGCCCCCGCTGGAAGTCCCTGGCTGGCTACTGCTATGTACACCAACCGTAGGAGTTAAATGTAAAGTGTGTTTAGTATTTTGCATAGTAGACAGTTTGGCATTAATGTGAGAACACTACTACACCCCGAACTGCTGTATTTAAAGTAGATGCTGCCTGGTATATATCCCGTGATTATGGAGAAGTTGGGATTTTGTACCTTTTTTAAACCCAGGCATCGCCCGAAGAGGCAGGGGTGGTGTGTTTACCCTCCTAAGGCCTGGGGTGACAGTTGCTACCTGCAGCTACACAGACCTGCGTGCCCTCCACCCTACCCTGCCACCCCACCCCTGCCAAGGCTCTGCTTTGCATACATACCAGCCGTTCTGTTGCTTCGTCACGTGTGTGTGTGTGTGTGTGTGTGTGTGTGTGTGTGTGTGTGTGTGTGTGTGTGTGTGTGTGTGTGTGTGTGTGTGTGTGTGTGTGTGTGTGTGTGTGTGTGTGTGTGTGTGTGTGTGTGTGTGTGTGTGTGTGTGCAAAAGCAGCAATATCAATGTTTGACAGCAGGGATGTCGTTGTCACCACCCACCCACATGGTGTTGAGAATACATAAATGAATCCTAATGGTGCCCCCTCTCCCCCGGCCCTGCAGGCAGTACCACCCGAACACCACCAACAGCAGCAGTACGACCACCACTCCAGACGTCAACATGGACGTGTACTCTGAATTCCCACTGGACCTCGGCGGCCTCCCCCGGAATGGAGACTTCTCCCAGGTAGGGTGTGCTGGAAAGAGAAGACCCTACTTGTATGTGTGTGTGTGTGTGTGTGTGTGTGTGTGTGTGCACGCATTTCTACAGACACGCACACACACACTCGACACTCCCCCGATCCCCTCTATGCCATCAGTGAGACGCTGGCCTCATATCCTGCCCCGCTCGGCCGAACCGCTCAACTTTCAGAGGCCGTCGACGTCGAGTCGTGCAGATCCCAGAGCGCCTCGTGTTGCTTCATGTGTCTCCAGTAACACTCTTATCATGGGATAAACAGAACACGCTCCAGAGCAAAAAAAGAGGACTCTTGGAGGGCCGGCCAAGCTCTTAAGCAGCGTTTGAAGTGCATATTCATCGCCTGCAGGGTCATTTCCCTCCTCCTCCTTTTTTTTTTTTTTTTTGCCAAGCAGCTTACACAACCGTGGGTCACAGCGTTTCGGGAAATGATGATGTCACTTCGACGCCGCCATGTTGGAAGTAAATCCTTTCAATGCTTGTTTTGGTGTTGTTGCTTGTTTCGCTTCATGACGCGCGTCGGCTGCCGTGGCAACTGTAAGCAAAAGCCTCCTGCTCCTACTTCGCCAATCGCAATTGTTTATTTTCCGTCCAGTTTACCCGAATCGGTCCGTCTCGGCTGTATCGTAGGGTAATGATGTGATGCCAATGTCACAGACCAGCGAGCCACAGCCCAGGGCTCGTCGGAGCGTGGACGTGACCCGTCCCGGAACACCACGGAAGAAGCCCCTCTTGGTACAGCAGTGATGATGATGATAATGATGATGAGGAAGGAGTCATGGTGCCTGGCAAAGAGCCTGGTTAGCACCCCCCCACTCCCTCTCCCCCTACACACACACACACACACACACGCTCATGGCACTGCTGTGGCGTAGCTAGCAACCGTCACATATCGTGTCACATAATTGTTCATGTTTTTTTTGGGGGGGGGGGGGTGGGGGGATTTCCAAGATTTTACGAGAGCTTTCTCTTTGTGCAGATGCGATTGGGAGGCACACTGAATTGGATATGAGTGGGAGATCTCGGCACGACATTTACGTTTTACGTTCTGGAAAAAAAAAGCCAACGAGAACAACAGAAATAAACGGCTATATATACACGACTCATGTGACCGCAATGTGCTGCTCTCTTCCTCTTCCTCCTCCTCCTCCTCACCGCCACGTGGTAGGGGCCACGCGGTACGGCTGCTGTGTGGATGTTTTAATGGCTCCCCGGGGACAGCCCTGCCTCTAGACCTCACATAATACACTACTGTGTCAGGCCGGCCGTGACGTACACTTCAATAAAACAGTAGCTGGTAATGCGGTATGCGAGTGTGGCGCTACTTGCCTCGTACGCAACACTGTTCCACCTCTTGTCGCGCCCGTCTACGGGTCCGTCGGCGATCTGCTTCCCGACGGCTGTCTGTCATGTGCTGTAGTGTAAATAGCCGCATTGCCTTGGTATGATGTATTCATTATTCAAGACTGTGTGTGTGTATGTGTGTGTGTGTATATCATTATCTCCCTGCCGTTCCATTAGCATCTGGTTATGTTCGTGTGTGTGTGTGTGTGTGTGTTATGCTTCCTCAGCTGTTCCTGCTGGTCTTAAACACTGTTCGTCATGTACGGCATGCAGAAAAAATTTGTGTCATGGGGTCAGTGTGACTAACTCTCCACACTCTGGCTCAACCCCCCCCCCCCTTTCTCTCTCTCTCGCTCTCGCTTTCTCCCTCCCTCTGTCTCGCTCTCTCTCCCCCTCCCTCTCTCTCGCTCTCGCTTTCTCCCTCCCTCTCTCTCGCTCGCTCTTGCTTTCTCCCTCCCTCTCCCTCTCGCGCTCTCTCCCTCTCTCTCGCTTTCTCCCTCCCTCTCTCTCTCGCTCTCTCTCCCCCTCCCTCTCTCTCGCTCTCTCTCCCTCCCCCAGCCTCTCCCCCTCTCTCTTTCTCTGTCTGTCTGTCTGCCGATGTCCTCTCGCTCTGTGTCCTGTCTATCTCTTTCTCTCGCGCTCTCTCTCGCGCTCTCTCCCTCTCTCTCACTCTCTCCCTCCCCCAGCCTCTCCCTCTTTCTGCCTGTGTCTGCCGATGTCCTCTTGCTCTGTGTCTCTCTCTCTCTGTCTCTCTCTCTCTCTGTCTCTGTGTGTTGTTTTTTCCTGCCCTCTCTGCCCCCTTGCACACACGGCGTCACCCTCCTCCTCCTCCTCCTCCCTCTATGACTCCCCGTGTTATGACCAGGTCTCTCCGGACAGACCCGCGAGCGCCTGCGTTGCCCCTCTCGCCGTCACAGCCGGGTGGGCGGCGGTGGCTCCTGCGGTGGTGTTTTGCTAAGCTCAGGCTTCAGTGCTGCCTTTTCCTGTTTCAGTTTCAAACTACCAGGGAGTGCGGGCGACCCTTCTTTCCCCTCCTTTTTTTAAAAATCCTTTTTGTTAACGTGTGTGGACTGTGGAGTTGGGTGGCTGGCGTTTTTGAGTTTGTTTTTGGAAGAGGGGAGGACGGAGGAGTCGAGAGCTTTTGGGATATACGCCTCAGATAGTGTAGAGAGTAGCACGTTTGCAGGATGCAGGCCTCGCAGCCTCAAGTGGCGAGGCCATAAAAGCTACCCCCGTGACACAAACGGGAAAAATGTGGAAAATGTTTCCATATAAAAATGTTTCCGTGTTTTTTTTATTGTGACTTTTGTTTTTACGGGCCTAATGCCTATGGCCCTCATTCTCGGTCGCAATCACCTGCTTTTGTCGGTGGCCCACAGAACGACCATATTGTTGTGAATTCACAAATCTAGCATAAGTGGTTCCATTCAAATGTGGTGTGTAGCATTGTTAAAGTGTTTTAACAATGTTGTACAGTTTCTAAAATATCCATCATATTGAGGCTCTTGACTTTATTATGCCTGCATGACGAGAATTTGTTCTGTTAGACATAGAGAGTAGAGATGTTGTGTTTTGCACGCCAGCAGTTTTGTTGTACGCACATTAACCGAATCACGTAATAATTCAGTAGAAATCCAAGCGCCCTGCGGTGCTGTCACCACACACGCGCACACACACACACACGCACACACACGCATCACCTCCTGTCTGCTGCAGAAGTGATGATGGTCATTCTGAATGACAAAATGCAGATTACTGATTATCTGTAATTAATGTGAGGAAATGTTATTAGTGGTGTTGTATCACACACACACACACACACAGGCCTAGTGCATCATTTATGAGATGATAACGTATCAAGGAAGGAAATGCAGCCCTATGTTGAACTTTCACATAACTAGCACCTACCTTGCTGAACAAACAATATTGTGTGCGCACTCACTCTCTTACTGGAAGAGCACACAGAAAACCAGGGGACTGTATTCACTAACCACCACACACTGTGAATACAGCCCCCCCCCCCACACACACACACACACACACACACACACACACACACACACACACACACACACACACACACACACACACACAGCCACTAGATACACTCTCTCTAGCCTTATCTGGTGGACTTGTGAAACTTACGCTCCTCCTGTTCAGACCGTGGTGGAAATGTCGCCTGTGGGACTGTGATTACATTAGCAATGCTAATGCTAATGTCTCCGCTGTGTTTTTTTTTGTAATTACACTCACTGTTTAAGCCTCTCTGTGGCCCACTATGCAATTTGCCAAAAGGCTTTGTCGGTGTGGGGGGATGGGGATGAGGATTGCGGGGGGGGGGGGGTCCGGGGAGAGTGATTTGTCCTTGGTCCCTGTGATTGGGAAGCATTCCTTCGGCAACCCGGCGTAATCAACTAACGGCATCTCAAACGGGATACGAACAATCGGAAATAACAACGAGCTAGGGGTGACAGTCTGGCTAGTGAGGGGTGGCACATTTTTGCCACCCTGTATATTTTGATATAAGGAGTGGCAAAAACGCATGAACCTATGGGGGGGGGCTGCCCCCGCAACTAATGACCCCCGTCGAGTTGGGGCTGCTAACCAGCCAGACTCGGGTTGCACAGACGGCCACTTATTTCGGTCGGCAACAGAAATCTCTTTGTCTCAACTTCCTATCCACGTCTTGACGTAGAAGTCTCTTACACCGAGAGAGAAAAGTAGAAGGCCAGAGTTGGCAGCTGAGATGGATGGCAACTTGTATTATTTATATTTTTATATTTGTATTTATTTAAATTATTTGTGCCCTACAACATGGCTTCATAAATAATGATGAGTTAGCGAGAGAGAGAGAGAGACACACACACACACACACACACACACACACACACACACACACACACACACACACAGAGGGAGGGAGACGTGCATCACTCTTGGCTCCGTAATGAAATGGATGAGCTCTGTGTGGGACAGGCATGCTGCTGCCGCACATATCGGAGAAGAATCGACGATAATTTGATCCCCCACCCCCCCAATAGCCTTCTACCTCCCTGATGAGCGCAGGCGCGCACGGCCGCCGGTTCCGCTCACTCATCTGAGCATTCCCACTCACGGGATGACACCATGGACTCCTCGGGCGCCGCGCTGTCTAGGAGCCCCGGAGTTTTGAGCCTTCAGCCCCGTCCAGTATAGAGATGGTTGGACATTAGAGGCATGTGGAGCCACAGCGGACCCAACACCATGTGTTCCTGGAAGGAGGGCGTGCACAAATTGACTTCTTCTTCCTCTTATCCGCCTCGTCCTAAACCAGATAAACATTGCGTCATGTTTGTTATTTAAAAAAAAACATAATCCCATTTAGAAACTCTCATGTTGCGAGACCGTCTCCGATCCGTGTCGTATTGTTGTTGACATACATCGCTTGGAATTAGATTTCCCAGAATGCTCTGCCCCCCACCCCCCCCCCCCACCTCAGAGGCTCCACTTCCTGTAAGCAGGAATGTCTGTTTGTGATGAGGTTTGAATGTGTAATGATAATAATAATAATACACATATTAAAAAGATTGCGGAAGGACCTCCTAAGTGATGTACGCCATAACATCATTGACGATGTTCAGAGAATGAATTTTTCATGACGACCTCTTGGTCGGCGTAGATTGTGTGATACGTTGCCAGTTGAAACATGAACAGGAAACCACATCAGAAAAAATAAGACGGAATATCTCTTCCTTTATCCAGAATAAAGTTCTGTTCTTACCACAGTGGCAAATTTCACATTTCCCCTTGCCAAGATCTGCCCATTTTGGTTGCTATTTGAGCTAGTTGACATGGATCAGCATAAGTAGTGTGTGTGTGTGTGTGTGTGTGTGTTCACTGTGATCATTATATCAGGGTCTGTGTTCTAGCTGAGCCTATATTATGACTATTATTATTCAAATTTATTACACACACACACACACCACTGCAGATGCAGGGGGCAAGAAAAGACAGCCGGCCGGGTGTCTCTCCCTCCCACTAAATATCATGATCATGATCATTAAATAATGGCCCGGGCCCATTAAACAGCATCGTGTGAATATCGGCCAGATCCAAACGCACCACTGTTTATACTACAAATGCGGTTGAGTTACACCATGTACAGTAAAATGGGCCTGACTGCCAGTAACTCTAGTCACTTACCAACAAAAGCATCATTTCCTGAAAGCTCCTCCTCTTCTCCCTCCCTCTTCTCCTCTGCCCTCCCCTCCTCCTCCCCTCCCCTTGCTTGCTCACTCGCACTCACATACGCTCTCTTTCTTTCTCTCTCTCTCTCTCTCTTTCTCTCCCTGCCACCTATTTTCTATGTGCTGAGGAACTAGCCCACAATCGATATGATGAAACCCTTGATGCAGAATTCCTGACTGCTGCTGTGGCGGAGCAGGAGGTTAATGCTCAGTCTTGTGCCGTGGAGAGACGAGTGAAGAACTAAGGAGAAGTGTGTGTCAGTGTGTGTGTGTGTTTCGTACCTGCCAGGAGCTTACCTGCACTCGCTTCAGATAAGGAGAGCGCAGGATGAGGAAGTGTTGTTAAACTCGTTGCGATTGGGTTTGAGGCTTCCTCCTGTCTGTCTGCGGCCGGAGGGGACAACCCACCCATCAGTCAGCTGACCCGGTGAACGCTGAACGCTGAACTTGCGCGTCGTGAAAGGAGGAGGAGGAGGAGGAGGATCACCCCATGGAAGCAGCGGTCGCCTACAGCGGCTCACGGTGAACACGGCTGTGAGTGGATGTGCCCCGCAGCACTCGGACCCATGTCTCTCATGCAGATCTGGAGCAAGTTGTATTCACAGGTGGGACGGCCGCTTCCCAAGGTACTGGCAACCGCTGGCTTGGATGCCCTTTCCTTTACTCTTGGTGCCTGTGAAGTTCAAAGCTTTTTTTTTTCCTTTTTCTTTTTTGACTTGAACAAGAGGTGCTTTTGTCTGAAAAGAGGCAATCTCTTTGTCAACGATTGAGCGGATGAGAGCTGTTGTAGTTGGTTTTGGTGTCTGTCATGGCTTTGTGAGACCTTTTCACTGTATATGTAATTATATAGTGACTTTGCAGTGACTTGATGTTGAAGTATCGGATGGCTATTCTGAATGCTAATCGTATCCGATGGATTCTGTGTAGGCTACATGTTTTGCAACGACATAGTCAATCTAAAGTACCCCATGCTGTTGTAAATGTGGTCTTTTTAGCTATTTGCTTCTCTAGGGCTCGGTAATGTACTGCTTATGCAGTTAGGTTTTTTTACGATGAATACTTTTCCCGTCATTGTCCTCATTGTTCATCGGGAAATAATCAGTGCCAAGCCATTGTAACGGTATCAAACAACCCATGGAAAGGGACCTAAAATGGCTATTTTATGTTAAAAGGGAAGATACATCTCATTATATATAATCTGTATTTTAAAATCTACTGGTTGACGGATTCACTTGATAGCAAATTAATTCTGCAATAATGTCTCCCTAGCAACCTCTGTGTTAGCATCTCTGCTAACCAGCTAGCCTTTTAGTCACCCAGCAGGCATTTGTCTGCTCTCATTTCAGGGAACTATGACAAATGGCAGTTTGCCTCATGCTAGACGATCTTCCGGTAAGTGCTCCAGCAGTTTGTTCTCTGGAACTCTGCTATAATTATATTATATGCTGTTATGTTTTTATATGTAGAAGCGTGGACATTGCCCCACATTGGCACGTGGGTGCACGGTTACAACACTGATTTGGCTTTGATTCTTTTTGAATCTTTTTCTGTTTCAGCAAAATGAGTCAAATTAGCCCAGATTTAATTTTTGCCGGCATCCACCGAGTCAGTAGTTATCCGGTATGTCAAGCGGCGTCTACGCCCACTTTGTACGTTTTATTGACGTACAAAGTGCGTCGAACGCGAGCATATGTATTTCAACTATAAACACACACACACACACACACGCACATTTCCACTCTGGGTTGTGTGCCTGGCAACACTATTTTCAGTCTGCCGGGAGGGCCCAGCATGCGTCTTACGGGAAGTGGGGGGGGGGGGGGGGGGGGGGAGATGAGGGGTTGAGGGGCTAGGTGTGTGTGTGTGTGGTGGTGTGGTGTGTGGTGTGTGTGTGTGTGTGTGTGTCGGTCGGTCTGTGTGTCTGTGTGTGTGTGTGTGTGTTTAACTATGATCGTAAATTATTAAAGAGGTTCTATAACGCGATTTTAAAATTTGCACTAGAGAAAAAGAGCAAGAAGAAATGGGTCTTTGAGTGCGGATTCGATTCCTGGTCTCTGTTGAAGACCAGCGTATTCGGCTGATCACCCCCGGAAGGTTGTTGTTGGCATTGTCTTTTGTCTCGAGCAATGTCGTATCCATTGTGATGAGCATCTACGCGGTTGCCATGGCTACCGGAGGACCACCTTGTGCGTGAACCCCCCCTCCTATTGGAGCGCAGGCGGCCCATAATGTCGCTGTGAGAGCGGGCGGCTGATGGATGGATGGCTGCTGTGCGGTGTGACGGCAGCGGCGGCGGCCAGGAGCGAGACAGAAGTAGGCTAAGCCCGATTTGGCTGCGCGTGTCGTGGCAAAATGTCATTACTCCAAATCTAATTATAAACGCACATAAATAATGTACACATGATTTGTAATAAGATCGAAATAAAGCCAGATTTCTTTTTGGATAATAACTGTGTGGTGCCCTGCGGGAGGTGTGCCTTTCTCCTGCCTGCATAAATAGATCATGTCACTTGTTTTACGGTAAATCTCCCCAATAGGCCCACGCCCCTCCCTTATTATTCTGCAATTGGATCTCAATCTTTATTTCGTTAATCTTTCCATCATACTTTACCTTTGCTAACGGGAAGGCAACACATAACTACACTGCTGGCAGCGGGGTTTAACCATTGAGACGCCTCCCACCGAACGCCAGCTCATCCGAATGGCACCCGGCCAGGGGTGACTTCCTCTTGGCAGAAGCTCGCCTTAAAAAAAAATAAAAGCCTGATCCTATCTCTCTCTTTCACCCTGCCGGTCTCTCTTTCTCGCTCTCTCTCTTTCTCTGTCTCCCTCTGTCTGTCCACCTGTGTGTCTCTTTCCTCCTCCTCCTCCCCCTCTCTCTGTCCCTTTTTCTTTTTCTCTCTCTCTCTCTCTATCTTGCTGTGTCTCTCAGTCTCTCCCAGACCCCTCTATCTGCTCTTGGTATCGTAGTGGACACGGCGGCAGGGTTGGGGGGGGGGGGGTGTGTGTGGGAGTGGAGGGTTTTGGGCGTAAAAAACATGTTGATACTGCTGAGGTCACCAAGGACGCAACCAAGGCGCCATGTCTCGCTGTGTCAACGTCAGAGCCCGGACTCTGCCGAAGCGCTCGTCTGTGTTGTGCAATATTTTCTTTTCTTAACGAAGCTCGGCGCAATTTGGTAAGCGCTGCCTACCGGTGCCTTGCCGTGTGCTAAACCGGTTCGATTTCACCTGGACAAAATGCTGCTCTGAGCTTGCATCCTTAGTAGTGTGACGAAACCCTAGTAGTAAGCAAAAATAGATGGTAAGGGAGAAAGGAAGGCTTGTTGAGACAACGGGAACCGACGGGCCAGAAATCATGTGCAGATATGGGGTAACTCAGCTGGCAATGCACGAGATAAAACACACAGGCAGGGACCAACTAACTAAATAAAAAGATCAACGGGCATGTCGTTAGCGACCAGAGACCACAACAGACAGAAAACATTCTAGTCTGGGCGGTGGTGTCTCAGGAATCTGTACAGACACGTGGGGTGAGACACGGGTAACAACGACCTAATGTGTGTGTGTGTGTGTGTGTGTGTGTGTGTGTGTGTGTGTGTGTGTGTGTGTGTGTGTGTGTGTGTGGGTCTTCTTGTGGTTCCAGGGCCCCGGCCAGACGTCCCGGCGACAGGTCTGTATCGCCACGGCAACACAGGAATGATGAGGAATGCATCAAAGTACTGATGATGGATGATGATTCGTGCTGAGCGGTGCACACAAAAGCGAAATATGACTAGTCTATGTCTGTGTGTGTGTGTGTGTGTGTGTGTGTGTGTGTGTGTGTGTGTGTGTGTGTGTGTGTGTGTGTGTGTGTGTGCACGTGTCTGTGTGTGTGTGTGTGTGTGTGTGTGTGTGTGTGTGTGTGCACGTGTGTGTGTGCACGTGTGTGTGTGTGCACGTGTGTGTGTATGTGCACGTGTGTGTGTGTGGGGGTCTGGATTGCGTTACCCCAGCTACACTGGCCCATTGACCCTTCTGCGCTTCACGTCACAACACAGACGTTGTGTCAAACTAAACTACATGTCTATCCCTGAAACAACTAATTAGACAAGACTTTTCACGTACAAAAATAACTACCGTACTAATAATGTTAATTCGGCCATTTTTCTCTTAACGATTCCGAGAATAATAGTCAGCAGGTAACCAAATGCATACAAACTCCAGCCTTCTAACGTGCAAAAGCCCTTTAACTTTTAAAGAGCACTCCCCTGCTCCCACAATAGATCACCGTGAGCTGCTGGAGCGAGAGCGCTACGACAGCTGCAGGGTCCAGACCTCCATCTGGCAGCACGGACCCGCCAGCGCCATTAGCATTAAGACGGCCACCGTGTTCACACTGTCGTGTCAACATCGGTGCATGTTGCTGTTCTGTAAAGGTTTCCAGGAGTAGGCTAGACCATACATTTGAAGCCTAGCAAGTAATATGACATATATAATATAACATGCATCAATGAGTATAGATTAGAAGCCCAACAAGTAATATGCCATATATAATAGACATAATAACAAAAATCCATTCATGCAAGAATCGATTTTGAAAAAAAATACAATTTTTGTTATTGTATTTCTTGTCTTAGGTTTGCCTGTGTGTGTTTGCTCCATAGATATCTTTTCAAATATAAAAACCACATAATCTTACACATTTACTCTTCTTTCATGCCATATTTTTGCCACACCGCCTTTTCCACACACAGCGCACAGGAGTTAAGTCCTGAAATTAGTTCCCCTATGTACTCAATCGAGAATTGATCCTATGAAATCGTGACCCCAAGAATCGAAAATCAAAAAGATTCACACATCTAATAATAAGCAAGCATGATCATATGATGGCATCCATGGGGATTTCACAGCAACTGAAACTGATAAAAATACATGAATAACTAACAAATAGGAAGTCGTGTAGACCAACATGGCCCGGGCTGCTGGTGGCGGGGGCAGCAGCCTGCGTGACAGGTCCGCAGACCAGTCACACGGGCTGGGCCTGTTCACAGACCTCCTCCTCCTCCTCGGAGGCCTGTGTGTCCTGCCCAGTCAGAGGAAACCGGGCCAAGGACATCTGACGGCGAGAGGCGGGCAGCCCCTGGAATTTTCCAATGATTGGAAATATTTTGGAACACACAGAGAGCCCTGCCAGGTGTGCCGGCCTCGTGGACAAAGATAGCGGAGCCGCGTGATGGCAAAGTGCAGGGCAATCAAGGGGCCTATAGAAAGAGAAATGTCGAATTGTCCAATACATTGATATTTTGACAATGCACGAAAAAACACCAATAAAAATCTATTTTTGCTTACTACTAGGGTTTCGTCACACTACTAAGGATGCAAGCTCAGAACATGTTGATACTGCTGAGGTCACCAAGGACGCAACCAAGGCGCCATGTCTCGCTGTGTCAACGTCAGAGCCCGGACTCTGCCGAAGCGCTCGTCTGTGTTGTGCAATATTTTCTTTTCTTAACGAAGCTCGGCGCAATTTGGTAAGCGCTGCCTACCGGTGCCTTGCCGTGTGCTAAACCGGTTCGATTTCACCTGGACAAAATGCTGCTCTGAGCTTGCATCCTTAGTAGTGTGACGAAACCCTAGTAGTAAGCAAAAATAGATTTTTATTGGTGTTTTTTCGTGCATTGTCAAAATATCAATGTATTGGACAATTCGACATTTCTCTTTCTATAGGCCCCTTGATTGCCCTGCACTTTGCCATCACGCGGCTCCGCTATCTTTGTCCACGAGGCCGGCACACCTGGCAGGGCTCTCTGTGTGTTCCAAAATATTTCCAATCATTGGAAAATTCCAGGGGCTGCCCGCCTCTCGCCGTCAGATGTCCTTGGCCCGGTTTCCTCTGACTGGGCAGGACACACAGGCCTCCGAGGAGGAGGAGGAGGTCTGTGAACAGGCCCAGCCCGTGTGACTGGTCTGCGGACCTGTCACGCAGGCTGCTGCCCCCGCCACCAGCAGCCCGGGCCATGTTGGTCTACACGACTTCCTATTTGTTAGTTATTCATGTATTTTTATCAGTTTCAGTTGCTGTGAAATCCCCATGGATGCCATCATATGATCATGCTTGCTTATTATTAGATGTGTGAATCTTTTTGATTTTCGATTCTTGGGGTCACGATTTCATAGGATCAATTCTCGATTGAGTACATAGGGGAACTAATTTCAGGACTTAACTCCTGTGCGCTGTGTGTGGAAAAGGCGGTGTGGCAAAAATATGGCATGAAAGAAGAGTAAATGTGTAAGATTATGTGGTTTTTATATTTGAAAAGATATCTATGGAAAAAAAAAAAAAAAAAAAAAAAAAAAAAAAAAAAAAAAGAAAAAAAAAAAAAAAAAAAAAAAAAGACAAGAAATACAATAACAAAAATTGTATTTTTTTTCAAAATCGATTCTTGCATGAATCGATTTTTGTTATTATGTCTATTATATATGGCATATTACTTGTTGGGCTTCTAATCTATACTCATTGATGCATGTTATATTATATATGTCATATTACTTGCTAGGCTTCAAATGTATGGTCTAGCCTACTCCTGGAAACCTTTACAGAACAGCAACATGCACCGATGTTGACACGACAGTGTGAACACGGTGGCCGTCTTAATGCTAATGGCGCTGGCGGGTCCGTGCTGCCAGATGGAGGTCTGGACCCTGCAGCTGTCGTAGCGCTCTCGCTCCAGCAGCTCACGGTGATCTATTGTGGGAGCAGGGGAGTGCTCTTTAAAAGTTAAAGGGCTTTTGCACGTTAGAAGGCTGGAGTTTGTATGCATTTGGTTACCTGCTGACTATTATTCTCGGAATCGTTAAGAGAAAAATGGCCGAATTAACATTATTAGTACGGTAGTTATTTTTGTACGTGAAAAGTCTTGTCTAATTAGTTGTTTCAGGGATAGACATGTAGTTTAGTTTGACACAACGTCTGTGTTGTGTGACCTGAAGCGCAGAAGGGTCAATGGGCCAGTGTAGCTGGGGTAACGCAATCCAGACCCCCACACACACACACACACACACACACACGTGCACACACACGTGCACACCACACGCACACACACACACATCACACACACACGTGACACACACACGTACACACACACACACACGTGCACACACACACACGTGCACACACACACACACACACACACGTGCACGCACACACACACAGAAAGATCATCAATCAGGCTTTGTTGACCGTCAGGACAGCTACACCACTCGGCCTCTGAGGGAATGGCCTGGTGTTTCTCTCGTCACTTGGAAAGGGGGGTTGGGCAATTCTGTAGAGAGAGAGACACACACACACACACACACACACACACACACACACACACACACACACACACACACACACACACACACACGGCATGACTTGACAGTTGCACTTAGTGCGGCCCCCCCTGGTCTGTACAGAGGTTCATATTAGATTACACCGCTGCCAAACTATGTGTCTGTCTGTCTGTCTGGCAGACATGCCGCTTTTATTAGTTGGGGTTCCCTGGGTGTTTTTTATCGGCCTCTGAATTCCCCATTCTGCGATTCTGGCCCGCGTCCCGTTGTCTCAACAGCCCCTACCACCGTCAGTCCTGTGAGAGACCTGTTGTGAATCTGCTCACACATCTTGGTTCCATGTACTTGGTGTGTTTAAGCTCTTGCCATCCTTACCTGACGATTTGTAATCATTCGCCGACCGACCGCCTTCTTGCACGACTTGTGGGTGGGATCGATCGATTTCTATCTACCTTTTACCCCTACTGTAAATAGACGGGGACGGATGTGGCAGTGAGTTCGTCAGATCCGTATCAATATACACCACTTCCAATATCCTACTAGCCAGCACAAACTGTGTGTGTGTGTGTGTGTGTGTGTGTGTGTGTGTGTGTGTGTGTGTGTGTGTGTGTGTGTGTGTGTGTGTGTGTGTGTGTGTGTGTGTGTGTGTGTGTGTGTGTGTGTGTGTGTGTGTGTGTGTGTGTGTGTGTGTCTAGACGTACATGGCATAATCCTAGCGTCACATCAAACGGCCGCCTGGACACACGTTGTAATGTGACGAGTTTGTAATTGGACGTACGAGGAAGTGCTCAGGGGAAAAAATAAAATAAGGCGTGTTGCGGGAAAACACCGCGCCACTTGAGGTAAATGGAGCTTGTGCATCCATCAAACCAATGAACATTGGGATTAATGATTTCCAGGGGGGTGGGCGTTGAGGAGGAGGAGGAGGGCGGGGAGGGAGACAGATGTTGAAAACCAGTAAAGGGGACGGTGGGTTGACGCAGAGGAGAAGGAGGGGGTGGGGGGGGGGTAATTTGAGGTGTGTGTGTTTGTGTGTGTGTCATCATGAGTGTTGCAAAGTAAAGGTGGTGGGTGGTGGTGGTGGTGGTGGTGGGTGTGAGTGTGACTGTGTTTCCTGGCCCTGAGTGAAGCAGCTGAGCTAACTATCGTGTAGGAGGGGGAATCCCGGTGGGCCCTGGCTGTGCTCCACTCCGGTGGCCCGGCCTTGGGGGCCCGCTGCGCCCCGGCTACGGGCACAGCGGGCCCCAGGCTCTCGCTCGGTTTCTCTCTCGCTCTCTCCGTCTTTGTCTCTTTCTTTTCTCACTCGCTCTTTCCCCGTCTGTCGCCATCTCTATCTGTCTTTCTCACGAGCTGTCTCTCTCTCTCTCTCTGTCCCCCTCGCTCGCTGTCTCTCTCTCACTCTCTCTTTCCCGTCTCTCTCTCTTTCCCCGTCTGTCTCTCTCTCTTTCCCTGTCTCTGTCTCTCTCCGTCTCTAGCTGTCTCTGTCTCTCTCTCTGGCTGTCTGTCTCTCTCCCTGTCCCTGTCTCTCTCTTCCCTCTCTCTCTCTCTCTCTCTTTCCCTGTCTGTCTCTCTCTCTCCGTCTGTCTGTCTCTCTTCGTCTGTCTCTCCTTTTCTCTTTACCTCTCTCTCCCTGTCTCTGTCTCTCTTCTTCTCTGGCTGTCTCTCTCTCTGGCCCTGTATCTCTTTCTTCCCCGTCTCTTTCTCTTTCCCTGTATATCTCTCTTCCCCTTTCCCTGTATATCTCTCTTCCCTGTCTCTCTGTCTGTCTCTGTCTCCTGTCTCTTTCCCTCACTCCCTCCCACCCCAGGGGGGAAGTGAGGAGAGGTTGTCGGGTTTAAAAGGATGTTGCCCAAGGCCTCAGCGATCCCGAGAAGTTCTTTTGACACCGTCACTGTCACATTATCTTCAGACCGTCATTAAATGCATCAGTGTTTTGCTTGTGTACATGTAGGCTATTTAAAATCACATGTTAATAAAGTGTCCAAATCAAGTTGTATGTCGGAATGCCTACCTGGCACAAACATGGCACTAAAATGTAAAAAATCTTTTTGTAAATGTAATTTTTAGTAGAAATCGGGACGATACTAACGATGTGCATTAGTTATGCGTCGTCCTTAGTCCTTGGATGTGTTTCTCATCCCCCTGTACCGCACTTGCTAAGATACAAGGCAACCCGTGCCAGATTTACAAGTGACAAGGACGTCGTCGCCATTTAAAACAACAACAACTGAACTCCTAATCTTCTGCTTGGAAGTTATGGGTCCCACAGACAAATCAACCGCGTCCCCGCAATCCAGTGACCGTAAACGGCTGTCCTTGGAATAGTTTTAAGCAGGCCCTGGAGCCACGCTCTGCAGCACAATCTTTCCTCCCGGCTGCCTCGTTGCTTTTTTATTATCGTGTGCGTATCTATTTAATAAGTACAGTACAGTCTGTGTGTGTGTGTGCGCTGTGTCCTGTAAGTGTCTCCCTCGTCACCGATCCTCATCTCGTCTCATGATCCCTCTCTTCCTCCCTGGGTTTGATTAAAAGCGACTCTGAAGTGAAGTGTGTACACACACGGGCATGGAAATATGCTCCATAAAGCGAACGGGACAGATAGCGACACTGGACTTCCTTGTATGGCGCTGCCTTGGCTTCTTATCGCAGGGGCTGATGGTTTCATAACTCCTGCTTGTCTGCGGAGCTGGTATCGGGCACCAGCTTCTGCTTGCAGTTGCTGGCTGGCTCTTCTTTGGTCAGTGTGCACGCACTCCCCCAAGCCGATAATTGCTTCTGACAATGCGTTGGGTACCATTTTAAGCTCTAACCCTTTTTGTTTTGTTTTGCAATGACCTGAAATCTGAAAATAATTGAATATAGGGCACGCTGGTATGTGTGTGTGCGTGCGTGTGTGTGCGTGTGTGTGTGTGTGTTATTGAAACAAGTATCTGAAGTGTGTGTGTGTGTGTGTGTTGTGTGTGTGTGTCAGCCAGTAGCAGAGGGGTGGGGAATTGGGAGCCATTCCACGGTGCGCTCATGTGCTGTGAAAGGGGTCAGATTAGCATCAGGGGCAGTTTGAATGCGGGCCTTATCTGGGGCCAGCAGGGCCTGGCGTCGGCTAGCAGAGCCAGGAGCGCAGCGCCGGCCTGTCAGGGGAACAAATGCTGCTGCTGCTGCTGCTGCTGCCGCCGCTGTTCCCCTCTCCCCGCCGCGGTTCTGCCTGCCCGGGCGTTTATCGGTCCCTGCAAACTCCTCGCAGTTTATGAAGGCTTTAATACCAGAGTCTGATTTATATATGTGTGACTGACTGACTCTGCTCATGTCTTGGCAAGGTGAGCGTGTTTCCGTGTGTGTGTGTGTGTGTGTGTGCGTGTGTGTGCATGTCCGTGTGTAGGAGAAGAGAGAGAGAGCGAGAGAGAGTATGTAGGAGTGTGTGCGCGCACGCCTTAATACACCAGAACCGTCTTGGTGAAGCGTCACCCTGGAGGGACAGCCCCACGCGATGTTTTACTTCCTCAAGAACATTTCCAAGGAAACGCAAAAGGGAACGTCTTCCAACTGCGTATACCGCTCACCTGGGCCCAACTAGTATCAATATTACTCAAAATCGTCCACACCCCAGCGATGCCTCCCTACCGAGCAGAGCTGAGACCGTGAGTCATGGCTAAACACCGTCCCATTGGCCAGAAAAATAACATAAAATACACTCCCTCGCTCCCACCCCCCCCCCTATCTTGTTTACTCACAGAGAAGCTGAGGGGCAGAGAGACAGAGACGGAGACAGAGGGAATGTGTTGGGTGAGAGGGAGAGCGAGCGAGACAGACTGGTGGTGCATTTCTTTTTTTTCTTTTTTCTTTTTTTCCCCCTGTTCTTTCTTTCTGGGAACTCTGTTTCCTAGCCAGGGCAGACACCCCATCAAGCTGTCTGCAGGGCACGAGAACTGGAGGAGCCTGATTTCACAGCTCATGTCTGCTCTTGCCCTCGCCTCAGAAAGTGTATTCCGAGAGGGAGGGTGGGTGAGACGGAGAAGGGCAGGGAGAGAGGGGGGAGGGAGGAAGGGAGAGAGATAGAGAGGAGGGAGATGGATGGAGAGAGAGAGAGAGAGAGAGAGGAGGGAAATATATATTTATATAGAGAGAGAGAGGAGGGAGAGAGATAGATGGAGAGAGAGGAGGGAGATAGATAGAGGGAGAGGGAGGGGGGGGGCGGGTGGAGAGGGGGGAAAGAGATTGAGAGAGGGAGATAGAGAGAGGAAGGAGGGGGTGTGGAGAAAGGGAGAGAGAGGTGATGGAGGTTTGGGGTGGTGGTGGGGGTGTTGGTGGTGGTGGTGGTGGTGACAACCGCTGAGCTTCCAGCTCTCATTAGCCAAATATTGTGCACTGCCCTTGGGAGAGAAAAAAGAAGGAAAAAAAAGCCCTGGTCTCCGCCCCCCCTGCCCCCACCCTCTCCATTGCCACAAAACGCCCACAAGCCAGCACCACCCATTGGTGTGTGTTTTTTTTTTTTTCCCTCTCCCTTATCCCCCTCTTTTCGCATTTCACTTCGTACACCCGATAGCCGGGAGTCTCCGTGTTTGTGTGAGAACATGTAGGGGCCCGGCGTGGTTTTATCATGTCAGCCCAGCCCCTCCCTTTCCCACATGATCTCCCCCCCACCTCCCCCCGTCTTCACACTGATGCCGCCGGCCTCCACCTCACCCCCCCCCCCCGCCCCCCGCCCTCCTTGTGACTGGAGGACGGGCTCTCACAGGAAACGCAGTAATTGTTAACAGGCAGCCGAACGCGGCTCTGTAGCCACGTCTCTTTAGTGGCGTGGCGTTATGAGCGAAAATGAAATGCACGATCTTCTCGTTATATTTCCCCGCGGTTGATATTGAGGTGATAATTGAGTACGATTTCATGGGGATCTATAGATAGGCCCGTGAGGTCGGCTATATTTGGGGAGATACCGTCATCTCACCGAACGGCGATATATCAATGTATAATGGGGGTGGTTGTTTAGCGCAGTTCTGCCAGTCCGGCCACCGAGCGAGCTATCCACTGGGGTTGGTGTTATTGCACGGTCCACTTAAGTCCCTGGTGCACTCAAATCTAATTTATGGTCTTTTAAACGGTTTGGCTGGAATACCGTGGGTGTGTGAACCTCTGCACCATGGTCTGCAGAACAAAACCCACTGGCATACAGAAACAGAATCTCTCTCTCACACGCACACGCACACACACACCGCATGCACAGACGCATGCAAAGGAACACACACCACACACACACACAGAAAGTCGATATAAGTTCATATTGCCTGTAAAGCAATATAAAAGTGTCGCGTCCTTCGGGTTCGTCTTGTGTTTTTGTTCTCTGGAACCCCTCCATCCTGCTATCTGACTGCGGGCCTTGTTTACAGGTCTCTCGGGGGAGCAGGAGCCCAGTTAAAAAACATGGCATGCTAAGGGGATGGGAAAGGACATGCGCACACAACACACACACACACACACACACACACACACACACACACACACACACACTCACACTCTCACTCCCTCACTCCCCCTGTTCCCTTCTCCCCCACCAACATTTCTGCTTTTTTTTTTTTTTGTTTAATTCCCATCCTCACCCATAACGTGCAACGAGTTGGTCTCCCCTCGCTGGGCTGAGGGAATGCCGTGAGCTCTCTGAGCATCATCACTCCCACACACACATACACACACACGCAGAGTCATTGAGTACCATTCCCCCCCCCCCCCCCCCCATTCCGGTTGGTCTCTCCCACGACACATGCATGGCTGAATGGGACAGGATGAGAGGGTGGGTGGTGTGTATTTTATTTTCTCGTTGCTGTGTAGCAACGAGAGGGGAGGGGGAGAGAGGCTAGCTAATATTGTTGATTGAACATGGTCAATCGTCAATGGATTGAACATTTGTACAGCGCTTTTGTCCAAAGTGCTTTACAGTATTGTCTCCCATTCACCCGTTCATACACCGACGGCGGTGCAGTTAGGGGTTAGGGTCTGCTCAGGGGGGGGGGACACCTCGACGAGCCCGGGGATCGAACCAGCAACCTTCCTGTTTCAAGACAACCGGTCTTACCTCCTGAGCTTCTGCAGCCACATGATCATTGATCATGTAGATATTATTGTGTTTATTGTGGTTTTAATGATTTCTGAATCCATAAATCTAGTGTGGGTTTTCTCTGGACCGGTGTTGTTGTTTTGGGGGCGTTTACCCAAAAGATGTCTTCACCCCTGGCTCACGTCTGGTCCCTTGTCCCCCCCCTCCTCTTCCTCCCCCTCCAGGACTTGTCCTGCATCGATGACCTCTCCACCAACTCCCTGTTCTCGTCGCCTGCCGACTCGCTGTCGGAGTACACGGACACACAGGCCTTCATCAGCACGGACAGCCTGGCCTCGGTGCCCACCATCTGGGACGTCAACACCAGTACCACCAGCCCACCACCACCAGCAGCCAGCCAGCTAGAGGTCCGAACCACACACACACACGCAGACGCAAGCACACACACACACACAGACACACACACACACACACACACACACACACACACACACACACACGTATGTACAAACAGTGGCTCATAGGCAAATGATGCAGAATGTCGCTAGCGTTACCTTCAGACCATTATCACATGTCTCTGTCTGTCTGACACACACACACACACACACACACACACACACACAACACGTGTGTGTGTGTGTGTGTGTGTGGTGTGTGTGCAGTGCGCACATCTTAAGGTGATTGGCACGCTAATGGAACAACAAGCATCTTGTGTACTTGAAGAGACGGCGTGAAAACAAGACAACATTTCCACTGTTGGCACGTAAACAACGTTGTGGTCTCAGAATGTGGAGTCACTCGACTCCAACCACCGTTCTCCAAAGGTCACCCAGACATACCATACTACGATTTTAAATTGTCTGACTGGAACAGACCCCCCCCGCATCAGAGCGCAAAACCGACTTCCTACAAACGTGCTTTTCGAGAGGCTATTTTAAACTAGCAACGTCTCAAGGACGACATAATGAGGCATTTTTAGCTCCACAGAATTTGTCTCGCGTGCATTTCCGTGAGACGTGCCTGCCGACAGAGAGATCAAGTCTGGGATAATTGCATTGAAATGTCTTCACGACACCCGACTGACAAAATACGAAGAAACCACAGCGTGACCGAGCCAAGAGAGAGCCCCTGTCCTGCACATCATTCATCACCAGGAGCTTTCACCCCCCAAAGACAATGAGATTACATCCAGTCGTAGTCTGGCTGACCTTAGTACGTCAATGGTATTTTCAACACGCCCCTTAAATCAATACACATGGAAGTAAGTAGTTAATAAGTCATTGAATATGATTATGCGGTTTTAGAGTCTTATACAAGGTGGAGAGATCTGTCCAGGTAACCTCAACAGGGTATGTTATTCTGTGGTATATCCTGGTGTGTCTGTTTTCAGGGGTAGTGTGTCTTACGCCATGGTGACGATGGTGGACTATATTGCAGTGGCAGAGGGGGCAAAGCCACGTGTTTTGTGCCCCCACCTGCTCCGCTGTTGAATCTCAAGCGACATTTTTCTATGATGGGAATCCTTTTAGTTTTATTTTAATGGAATAACTTTTTTTTCTTTTCCTCCCCCGTCGCTCTTTTTAAAAGGCTTGTTGTTTTGCTTTGTGTGCACACACACACACACACACACACACACACACACACACACACACACAGCACACACACACACACACACACACACACACACACACACACACACACACACACACACACACGCAGATACACACAGACACACACACACACACATTCTCCTCCTCCTCATTCCATCATGTTTGCCCAGACAGCGCAGGCTTTATCTGCCTTTAATGTTGTTGCTGGCTTTTCACTGCCAGACAATAAATTGCATTTAGTAAAGTACTGCTCAATCAGACGGGCTTCGTAGTAACACACACACACGCACACGCCCCCACACACACAAACAATCCGAGCGATCGTGACTCATTGCAGGGTAATTTCCATTCATTCATTTACTTTTGTATTCGATTACTTTTTGGTTTTGTTCCATTTCAGGTTTTTGGGCAGTTTTTTTAATTTGTTGTTTTATTTATTTTGTGGCTTTTGTTTGCAGCTGAACAGGTTTCAGGGTTTGGCCAGTTTGGATGATATAACTGCCATTATCAGCTCTCCGCCGCTGGGAGGCTTCCAGGTAGACACACGACCTCCAGCTGAGGTGGAATGAACAAGGGCTCGCTCTCTCTCTCTCTGTCTCTCTCGCTCACAACCTGTGCTTCAATGCTTATTTTTTGTATGATCTCCATCCTGCATTCCTGGTGTTAATTCACCTAGTAGTGGCGTACTAGGGAATGTAAAAAAATGACAAATGGCTTGTGTGATTATTTGGTAACCTTAGTATGCCGCAGGCCTGCTTCTAACGCCTTCATTTTATGATTCAAAGGAGAGCCATGTGTATAAATCATTTCCTCTTCTCAAAATCGGCTCTCTTGTGGTTATCTATTCTCATGGCACCTGGTGTGCCTTTTAGATAAATGTGTCGACTCATTTTGTTAGCCTACGTAACATTTAGGTTGGGGTTTTTTTGGCTTTCCAAGCGCAATCTGGCAGTCTGTTTTGTTCATTTTGACGACTAACGACTAACTTAATTCATGTGTTCACTGTGGCGTCGCTTGGGGCTGGGCGATAATTCAACAAGGCACTAGAAGTGATCATGTAATTAACATTTTGGTCAAGTGTGAATGCATATTGATGAGAAGACATGAGTCATATGACCTGGCATTTATCATAATACAGGAGTGTGTATAAAGGGAATCTATTCTATATTATACACTATTTTATATTTATAGTGTTGATTCCTCTATCGCCCAAGCCCTTAAAGTGCAGGTCCTTCGCAAACAGGGCCTCCTTAACTGGTTTAAATAACTGGCTTTGAAATAAACTGGGCTGAATAACTGGCTTCTTAATGTTTTCCCTTCTGTCCGGACGTGCCTGACTCACGGGCTACTGTCCCGCTTTGCTAACAACTGGCCTCCTCCTTCCTTCGCACTGACCGCTAAACACCACCACCTATCAAGCCCCATTGCACCGTGTTGTGATCAGCGATAAACTACATTAACCGTGTTCCCCCCCCCCCCTGTTCCCGCCAGGCTCAGAGGACAGAGTCTCCGCCGGAGGAGGAGGAGGAGGCCGAGGAAGAGGAGGCCGAGGAGTTGGGGCATGTCGACACCTACGCCGACTACAAGCCGTCTAAATGTAGGCGGGCCGCTCCTTCTAAACAAATAAATTAATATTACTTCTTAGTGTTATTGGACAACCTATGTATTTTTCAGTGTCATCATTAATGAGTTATATCTCGAGCTACTTTTTGAATGTAATTTTTCTTATTTTACTTGTTTTCTTTCTTGTTTGTTGGCTTAAATGTGTCCTCCCCCCCCCCATCACAGCGACTATCGGCATCTCTCACCCTGACATCGTGGTGGAGACAAACACACTGTCCAGCGTCCCTCCGCCCGACATCACCTACACCCTCTCCATCCCCCAGCCCACCGTCTGCAGCGGCAAGCTCTCCGCACTGCAGCTGGAGGCCATCATCTACGCCTGCCAGGTAGACACAGGCAGACAGGCAGACAGACATGCACATACACACACACACACAGACAGACAGGCACGCATATGTACACACACATACACACACACGCACACACACGCAGACACACAGACAGACAGACAGACACTGACTGACAGACACAGACAGACACAGCAGACACAGACAGACACTGATAGACACAGACACTGTAGAACAGACACTGACAGACACAGACACTGACACACACACATATTCGTGATTACAGCACATACACAAAGTGCTTCTTCAGCATCTTGGTAGAATTTGTTTACGGACATTTCAGTTCCCGCCCATCGCCCACTCACACACACAAAGGTTAGTCACTGTGTTGTTATTAAATATGTCTATCACCGTCTGCTTCGTGAGTGATCTTTTTTACTGGCCGCAAGGTGAGGCGATGAATAAGAGATGGCAATCAAACCGTGTGTGTGTTGCGCCATTATAATTAATGGGTACTGACGGGAAAATATAATTACCTTGTAATTTAATAATGGATGCTTTTACACTTTTATTTGTGACGTAATTATTAAATGTTTTCCTAATCATGCACACGTCTTTCAAAATGTTTTAAACACGATACGTTCATCAATCGTCCAAATTCAACTGTAGTCTGTCCGGTCTTTGATAGTCGTGATCGGACCCTCGGGTCTGACCCCGCTAACGCTGTCCGATCCGATCTCCGCCCTGCCCGCTTGTGTGGCCGCAGCAACACGAGGTGATCCTGCAGAACAACCAGCGGGCGGGCTTCCTGATCGGGGATGGCGCCGGCGTGGGGAAGGGGCGCACAGTGGCCGGGATCATCCTAGAGAACTACCTGAAGGGCCGCAAGAAGTCACTCTGGTGAGTCCACGCTGCTGTAGTCCGGAGCTGCGGTAATCTGGGATCCAGGCGTCCTATGTTACAGCTGAATCTCTGTGTGTGTGTGTGTGTGTGTGTGTGTTGTGTGTGTGTGTGGTGTGTGTGTGTGTGTGTGTGTGTGTGTGTTGTGTGTGTGTGTGGTGTGTGTGTGTGGTGTGTGTGTGTGTGTGTGTGTGTGTGGCAGTCTTGTATAAAGTACTTGAAAGCGATACTTGAGTAAAAGTACAAGTATCTTACCAGAAAATTACTTTGGTAGAAGTTAAAGTCACCTTTTAGAAATGTACTTGAGTAAAAGTCTTAAAGTATCTGATATTTACTGTACTTAAGTAAGTAAAAGTAAAAAACAGGGGCGGCAGTAGCTCAGGAGGTAGAGTGGTTGTCTGGCAACAGGAAGGTTGCTGGTTCGCTCCGCCTAGCTAAGTGTCGTGGTGTCCCTGAGCAAGACACCACCTAACCCTCACTGCTCCTGATGTGTTGGTTGTTAACTTGTATGGTTGGCACCGCCGTCGGTGTATGAATGGGTGAATGTGAGGCAATACTGTAAAGCACTTTGGATAAAAGCGCTAAATAAATGCAATCCATTTATATAGTAAAAGTAAAAAAAAAAAAAGTGAACGGTTAGAATTTTGATTATGAACTTTATTGTGGTTCCCACACTTTCAACATTAAATTCAATGACTTCAGGCACAATTCATTCAAATTCAAGGACCACTATTTTGAGAGAGCTGACATCAACAAAGAGAAAAAGGGCTCCTTGATCCGTGGCAATAACCGTTACGTCACTGAATGTTTTTTATCATAAACAACTGAGACACTTCATCCGGTAGGAAGAATCTTTCACTCCAACGTACGAAAACATTTCTTGCAAATACGGCCACGGGTGTGAAACGTTATCTTCGTCACCACAGAGTTCACCGAGTTCACTCCTGTCATCGGGCTGCTCGTAGTCTGTTACCGGGGTTGTAATGTCAGCAGCGGAGCCTGCAGCAGGTGCTTCCATGATGGCATCAGTCGTTGTTTCTACTGGCATGCGGGACTTCTTACGCACGAAACCCACCAGACGCGGACGGACGCTTTCGTGCGCGCGGACTGAACCCACCAGACGCGCAAAGCGCACGCGTACTGCTGCGCTTACTTGTTACCAGATGTGGGAATTGATTGATATTGATGCTATGATCACACTTTAGTGTGATTAAAACAAATATCTAAACTAAATGGAATGTTAATAATAATAATAATTATTATTATTAGTATTATTATTATTATTAGGCCTATTATTATTATTATTATTATTATTATTATTATAATGTTGTTTTGGTTGTATGCAAAATGTATGACTTGATTTAACTTAATTTAACTTAATATGATGCAGATATTGTGCATATACAATGCGCAATTTCTATGAGACTGCGCACAGGGACGCATGGAAAATTCCGCCCCGAGCGGGAAAAAGCCCGCGTCCAGTGTGAACCGCGCCATCCGTTACCATGGGAGCGGTAGTAAAGCGCGTGCGCCCGCAGCAGTACGCGTGCACTTTGCGCGTCTGGTTGGTTTCGTGCGTGATTCACCAAACCTGCAGTCTTAACACATTTCTAATGATTTTATTTTGTAGTAACGAGTAACGAAGATGCTTAGGAGAAATGTATCGGAGTAAAAGTATACATTTTATTTCGGAAATGTAGTGTAGAGTAAAAGTGAAAGTTGCCAGAAATATAAATAACGAAGTAAAGTACAGATACGTGAAAATTCTACTTAAGTACAGTAACGAAGTATTTGTACTTCGTTACATTACAACACTGGTGGGGGGCAGGCACACGGCACAGAGCCTGTACAGGAAACCAGAAACGGCTAGGGGCGGAGTTACGCTTTGTTTCCTGTTTTGTTCCGAAGAAAATTACGCTTTTGGTCGAAACAAATATGAGGCGAAAGAAAGTGAAATCCGTATTTGAGGTTGTCTGCTGTCAGACTTCTGATCTGTGGTTGAACGTCTGCATCAGCTGATGACACAGTGTAGACACCGACTGCCTCTATTGTGAAGATCTGTGATCTAAATGGAGGTAGATGAGAGAAAAAACTCCCCTGCTTGTATTTTGGAAACGGTGAGCAGGAACTGGTTGGACCGCAGACAGAGTAGTGGGTCAGGGCACTGACCTTATCTTTCTCTTTCTCTTTCCCTCTCTCCCTCCCTCCCTCCACCCCCCAGGTTCAGCATATCCAACGACCTGAGATTCGACGCAGAGAGAGATCTCAAAGACATCGATTCGGCCAATATTCCTGTGCATGCCTTAAACAAGGTCTGTGTGAAAGGAAGCAGCTGCAGACCGTGTCGCCTGTTTGCGTTTGTGTTTTTATGCTGGAATAGGGAACTGAAACGCCCGGCCTTTTGTCTATTTTCATGGCACACGTCAAAAGAGAAATGGCGTAATCATTCATATTTGTGCAATCTGTCTGTTGTGAAGCACATGTTTTTAAGGTGAGAACACGCTTTGTCTTCATTGATTGTCAATTTCATTCTTGAGGTAGGGCAGGGCGATTATGGGTCGTTTAAAATCTCGATAATAATCGATATCATGATATAACATGTTTTGGTGATTCAATTAGCTTTGACAGTATTCCTTCTCTCCGACCGTAGATAAAGTATGGAGACACTGCTACCTCAGAAGGAGTCCTGTTCGCCACGTACTCGGCGCTGATCGGAGAGAGCCAAGCAGGCGGCCAGCACCGCACCAGAATCAAACAGATCCTGGACTGGTGCAAGGCGGACTTTGACGGAGTCGTATCCTTTCATGGAAAGACCCACAGGTTAACGTTCGATCAAACGACATTCCCTTGAAAATGCTAGTGCACACACACACACACACACACACACAGTGTAAACACACTGACAACACAGCCTGAACTGAACTTGTTTGTTGTTAAAATGTCTGCTAACTATTCTGCATGTCCATTATGACACTCATTGCACTCCGAAGAGCCCTTAAACTGTGATTTAAGGGCTATGCAAATAAAATGGACTCGACTGGAGGTTGTGCAAGCCGAAAGGCCCGTCCTTCAGACCATCATACCACAGTTTATAAACTCCATTCCGACCCATTGCTACGCAGACCGCAAAAAGACTGCTAGTGTGTTCACGGTTCGTATGAATAAACTCCACTCGGGTGAACAGAAAAACGAGAGGAAAGTGGTCGATTGGGCAACGAGTTGTGATTGGCCGACGAGCCAAAAAGAAAAAAAACTAAACATAGTACCACACAGACACTTGGAAAGGGGTTGAGGCTGACCAGGATTAGCTCCCTGCTAGCAGCCACGTTGCTGCTGCTGCTGCTGCTGCTGCTGCTGCTGCTGCTGTTTCTCCTTGACCTCGCTGCAGATTATTTTTGACGAATGCCACAAAGCCAAGAACGCCACGTCCACCAAGATGGGAAAAGCGGTGCTGGACCTGCAGAACAAGCTGCCCCGGGCGCGGGTGGTCTACGCCAGCGCCACCGGTGAGTGCTAGTACACACACACACACACACACGCTCTCTCCTATACACACACACACACTCTCTCTCCTACACACACACACCACACACACACACTCGCTCTCCTACACACGCTCTCTCTCTCTCTTACACACACACCACACACACACACTCGCTCTCCTACACACACACTCTCTTGCTCTCCTACACATGCACTCTCTCTCTCCCCTACACACACTCTCTCTCTCCTACACACACACACACACACACACACTCTCTCTTCTACACTCTCTCTCTCTCTCTCTCTCCTACACACTCACACACACTCTCTCTCCCTCCCCTACACACACTCTCTCCCCTACACACACACACACACACGCACACGCACAAACACACACACACTCTCTCTCCTACACACTCTCGCTCTCGCTCTCGCTCTCTCTCTCTCTTTCACACACACACCTGATATAAGAAAACCACAACCTTTGCTTGGAAACCGAGACGATCTGTTTGGTTGCTCCTTTCTCAAAACAAACCTCCCCCTGTCGTCTGCCCCAGGCGCCTCCGAGCCAAAGAACATGATCTACATGAGCCGTCTAGGCATCTGGGGCGAGGGCACGCCCTTCAAGACCTTCGATGACTTCCTGCACGCCATCGAGAAGAGGTGTGTGGGTGGGCGTGTGTGTGTGTGTGTGTGTTTCACCCTAGACAATAGAGTGGTGTTTATTAAATATGAATCTCGTATTGTGTCTGTGTCTGTGCAGGGGTGTGGGTGCCATGGAGATTGTTGCCATGGATATGAAGGTGAGCGGCATGTACATCGCCAGGCAGCTGAGTTTCTCAGGTGTGTCGTTCCGCATCGAGGAGATTGGGCTGGACAACGACTTCAAACAGGTCTACAACAAGGCTGCCAGACTGGTGAGACTCCCGGAGCCAGCTTTGACTTGTCTGTCTGTCTGTCCGTCTGTCTCTCTGTCTCTGTCCGTCTGTCTCTGTCTATCTCTCTCCCTTTCTCTCTCTCTGTCTCTATCTGTGTATGTGTGTGTGTCTCTCGCTCTGTCTCTCTTGGGATCTTGTTGGTAGCTTTTTGTATAGCTACGCTTGCTGTGTGTGTGTGTGTGTGTGTGTGTGTGTGTGTGTGTGTGTGTGTGTGTGTGTGTGTGTGTGTGTGTGTGTGTGTGTGTGTGTGTGTGTGTGTGTGTGTGTGTGTGTGTGTGTGTGTGTGTGTGTGTGTGTGTGTGTGTGTGCGTGCGTGTGTTTCTTTCTTTGTGTGTGTGTGTCTCTTGGGATGTTGTTGGGAGCGTTGTGTATAGCTACGCATGCTTATGTGTGAGAGCGTGTGCTCGCATCTGTGTGTGTGCATACTCACTCCCCCCCCCCCCTCCCTCCCCAGTGGGCCGAGGCTCTGCAGATCTTCATGCGGGCGGCGGATGAGCTGGGCCTGGTGAGCAGGAAGTCCCTGTGGGGCCAGTTCTGGTCGTCCCACCAGCGTTTCTTCAAGTACCTCTGCATCGCCGCCAAGGTGCGCAGCCTGGTGGAGCTGGCCCAGAAGGAGCTGGAGGCGGGCAAGGTCAGCGCAACCTCGGAACACTTTTCACACCAACTCTCTCTCTCTCTCTGTGTGTGTGTGTGTGTGTGTGTGTGTGTGTGTGTGTGTGTGTGTGTGTGTGTGTGTGTGTGTGTGTGTGTGTGTGTGTGTGTGTGTGTGTGTGTTCCAGTTGAACTTGAGGGAGGGTGAAGAGATGATGTATAAATATGTTTCATGTATTTATCAGTGTATGATGTCTATATATTATATCTGTGTGTTATTACCCACAAACCAGGACAAATCAAGTTAATATTTATCCTTTTTATTTCCTATCCTATTTATTCTACCCTTATTCATTACCCTTATTCTGTTGCTGAACAGACTATCCGATAAACGTTTGTATATGTATACTTTTATGAGTGCAAATGTTGTTAATATTCATCATCATTGTATTAAGTTTTCATGTAACCGTCCCAGATTGAAAGGGCTTGTTCTCAAACTGCAGCAGGGAGCCCACTATGGGAGGTCTCTGCATCGGGGGTGGGTGGGTGGGTGTGTGTGTGTGTGTGTACCCGTGTTGCTTCATCGCCTCCTCTCCCGCCTCCACAGTGCATCGTCATCGGCCTGCAGTCCACGGGAGAGGCTCGCACCAGAGAGGTCCTGGACGAGAACGACGGACACCTGGACAGATTCGTCTCCGCTGCAGAGTGAGTGGTAGTGTGTGTGTGTGTGTGTGTGTGTGTGTGTGTGTGTGTGTGTGTGTGTGTGTGTGTCTCACATCATTCCTGGGAACCTTGTATGTACTGTGGGTTTCTCGAAAATAGACCCACACCCACATGCCCTCCATCGAGGCCGGGCCTAGCGTGACACATGCCCCCCCGCCCCCCGCCCCCCGGCCCCGTTTCCTGGCGTGACAGCTTGTCCTCGGCCAGCGGGTTATTTCCCAACGTTCCCAGATCCCCGTGTTTGTAAAGTGAATCAGCACAATTCCCCAGATCATGAGTAGTCTGTTGATTATCCCGCTCTCGAATTTCATCAACTTCAGCAAACAATCGGTCTGCTGCCCCGTCACACCTCACCACGGGGTACCGTCTCTGTAGTTGTTGTATTTATTCTCCTTTAGTAATGACTGTTTGTTCTATTAACACACTCTATGAACACATTAACTTAACCGAAACTGGTCTCTGGTAATGACTTGAAAAACAGGTGCACTATCTTTGGGTCGATGCTTCTGTTGCTATTTTTTTTTTTTTTATTACTGCAGTGTGTTTAGAATTTTTAGGCGGGGGATTTTTTTGCACATGGTTGAAAACTTTTTAACCGATCTCTCACACACACACACACACACACACACACACACACACACACACACACACACACACACTAAGCTCTGTAGCTTGTTGCTGTTGGAGACCACCTTAGGCTTGTTGCTACTTTTTTTTTTTTTATTACTGCGGTGTGTTTTGAATTTTTAGGCGGGGGATTTTTTTGCACATGGTTGAAAACTTTTGAACCGATCTCTCTCACACACACACACACACACACACACACACACACACACACACACTAAGCTCTGTAGCTTGTTGCTGTTGGAGACCACCTTAGGAGACCATCTTGTCTACCTTGAGACCAGCTCCACAGGTGGAATGAGTCCCATTAGGGCTCGGTTGTGGGTAAAAATATAGTGGAGTGTGTATTGTGCTCCCACGTGTATATTCTCCTGTGTGTCTGTGTGTGTGTGTCTCTTTGTGTGTGAAGGTCGACTCAAGGTAGAACGTCATTGAATAACAATAAGGCCCAGTGAAGAACATTATATCTAATAATACATCTGTATCTGTCCCCGTTTCATGCTCTTCTGCAACTTTTAGGGGAGTGTTCCACTCGCTGGTCATGAAGCATTTTCCGTCTGAGAAACAGCAGAGAGAGAAGGCACCGGGCAACAAAAGAAAACGTAAGTTCAAGCGTAAGGCCGAACGGTTGCTGGTTCGATCCCCGGGCTCCGCCTCCTAGCTAAGTGTCGAGGTGTCCCTGAGCAAGACACCACCTAAGCCTAACTGCTCCTGACGTGTTGGTTGTTACCTTGCATGGTTGACACCGCCGTCGGTGTATGAATGAGTGAATGTGAGGCAACTGTGAAGCGCTTTGGATAAAATTGCTATATAAATGCAATCCATTTACCATTTAAGTCGGCAACATCAAGCCATACATAGACAGTGATCAAATTGTGTATGTGCATTCTGTGGATGTATTATTGTCCACTAGTTTCCACTAGTCATGCCGGTCATGATCGGTGTAGAACTGAACCTCTTAATGTCCTCCAGTTGCCCAGAGGATTTATCGGATTAGCCCGATTTATTTAGCCACCGCGCAAACAAAGCTACAACCAATATTTAACTTCTATTTAGCAACGATTGTGGCTGGAGCACACATGACACGGCCCGACCAGGTTTTGTGCGGCCATATAGTCGCCCTAGTACAACCCTGCTTTGGTGTATTTATTTATGCGTGTATTTACGCATTGCATGTCTGCATTTCCGATCAGGCAAGCCGCGGGGACGCCAGCCCAAGCTCTCCAAGCACACGATGGACAGCGGCGGCGTGATCAACATCATCAGCGACGACAGCAGCAGCGACTCGGACGGCGTGGACACCGACTCCAACTCCTCGCCCGAATCCCTGCTGGACAACGACGACGTCATCTTCGTCAACCACACGAGCTACCACGCAGGTTCGGGCAGGGGAGGGGGCCGAAGAGTGTTTGTTTGTTTTAGTTTGTTTGCTTGCGTGCTTGCTTGCTTTCACTGACAGCCGGGGTGGCGATGGCTGACTTTTAGCGGTCTTGGCTTGCGCGCGCCCCGAAGATACGCCGCGTCAGTCCGGTGACATGATGCGCGCTAAAAATAAATAAAGTGGGGGGGTTGTTGTGTCGGTGGCACTCGTCTAGACGGATGGACTCACCTGTCAGTCAAGCGCTGACACCTTAGCCCCGCGGCGGCGGCGGCGGTGGCACGTACAGCCGTCTAGGACTACGACCTGCCAGCCATGTGCCGCTGGTTTTGGGTTTCACGTTTCGTTCTCCCGTGTCCCCCTCCACAGCCCGCATCGAGGACATGAAGCAGGGCCTGCTCAACAAGATCTCCCAGCTGGGGAAGGAACTACCTCTGAACACCCTGGACGAGCTCATCGACAAGTTCGGCGGCCCGGACAACGTCTCCGAGGTACGGGGAAGAGGGTCAACTCTTACGGGGGCCTGATTACTGATGCGTGAAGATGTATCCCTACGCTTGTGTCCCTAATCAGTTATATTGAGATCTTTTTTTTTTGTACGTTTTATGTTAAAACCTCCTGGAAGTCCGTCCCCCACGTAAGCCTTGTAGTGGCCCTGGTTCGATTCCCACCCATGGTCATCTGCTTACTAGTTTATTGTCATTATTAAGTGTATTATGTTACATGTCGTACCGTTTCCCTCAACCCTCTCTCTTTCCTGTCCTTAAAGGAAAAGTAGTCCATCGGTTTCATCCCGTCTGTTTCACGTTTCATTGATTGTCCTTGAGCGCACACACACACACGCACACACACACACACACACACACGCACACGCACACACACACACGCACACACTCAAACGAATGAACGGGGTTTCCTTGCCCCTGCAGATGACCGGGCGGAAGGGTCGGGTGGTGCGGCGGGCCGACGGGGTGGTGCGCTACGAGTCGCGGGCGGAGCAGGGCCACACCATCGACCACATCAACGTCAAGGAGAAGGATCGCTTCATGAACGCAGAGAAGGTCAGACACCCACCTCCCGTCTCCTTCACTGTATGTGAGGATGATGATGATGATGATGATGATGTATGTATGTGAATTTCCTTTTCTATTCTTATCTTATATCTCAGCGATATATTGCTCTCTCTTTCAACAAATGTACTTATTATAAGTCGATTTGGATAAAAGCCTAGTCCTAAATGTAAATGTAAATTTGAACTATTTCGGTTTCATGTTCTTCGATTGGTGATTATGTTGAATAAAATAACACAAATTACATTTACATTTAGGGCATTTGGCGTTTGACACTTTTGTCCAAAGCGACTTACAATAAGTACATTTGTTGAAAGAGTGAAACAACAAACAATATATATATCGCTTTGAAAGATTTGAATAGAACATGTTTCAAACGCTCATAATTGCTAGCTTAACCTCTTGCTGGTAAACCGCAAGACGGCTAGGATAAGATGCTACACAATGCTATTTTGC